>OW796110.1:9805305-10401558 GCA_941860345.1 Chrysodeixis includens | reverse complement strand
AATTGACCGATTTTCGCGCTGTTTTCAGCTATAATCATCTAATTTTGACTACTAATTACTAGGCATATCGCAATAGACCTAGTTTGCTGGAATTTTCAAACTACCGTCAAAAACTCATATTTTTCAAAAATTTCACTTTAAATTAACGTTTTCTCGAAAATTTTCCGGGAAATTGTCGCTTTTAACTATTTCTAAATTTACTTACCTGCCGTACCCGCACTCCGCGCCGCACCCCGCGACCAGGACTGTTGGGAAACCTGCAAAAATATCTCAAAATATTAAATTTTTTTATATAAAAAATCGGTTTTTTGTCATTATTTTCAAAATTTTGTTAGTGTTATAAAAACTTTTATTCGACCGTTGGACAGCTCTCGCGGAGACGCGTCTTTTGACACCTCGATCGCCGAAATCGGAGCTGAAAAACTTCAAAAAATTAACATTTCTTAGTTTCAGTACTTAGAAAAATTCCATCAAAATCCACCTTAGGTCTGCATTGAAAATCTTATTTTCGTGATAGCTCAGTAGTAAATTGACCGATTTTCGCGCTGTTTTCAGCTATAATCATCTAATTTTGACTACTAATTACTAGGCATATCGCAATAGACCTAGTTTGCTGGAATTTTCAAACTACCGTCAAAAACTCATATTTTTCAAAAATTTCACTTTAAATTAACGTTTTCTCGAAAATTTTCCGGGAAATTGTCGCTTTTAACTATTTCTAAATTTACTTACCTGCCGTACCCGCACTCCGCGCCGCACCCCGCGACCAGGACTGTTGGGAAACCTGCAAAAATATCTCAAAATATTAAATTTTTTTATATAAAAAATCGGTTTTTTGTCATTATTTTCAAAATTTTGTTAGTGTTATAAAAACTTTTATTCGACCGTTGGACAGCTCTCGCGGAGACGCGTCTTTTGACACCTCGATCGCCGAAATCGGAGCTGAAAAACTTCAAAAAATTAACATTTCTTAGTTTCAGTACTTAGAAAAATTCCATCAAAATCCACCTTAGGTCTGCATTGAAAATCTTATTTTCGTGATAGCTCAGTAGTAAATTGACCGATTTTCGCGCTGTTTTCAGCTATAATCATCTAATTTTGACTACTAATTACTAGGCATATCGCAATAGACCTAGTTTGCTGGAATTTTCAAACTACCGTCAAAAACTCATATTTTTCAAAAATTTCACTTTAAATTAACGTTTTCTCGAAAATTTTCCGGGAAATTGTCGCTTTTAACTATTTCTAAATTTACTTACCTGCCGTACCCGCACTCCGCGCCGCACCCCGCGACCAGGACTGTTGGGAAACCTGCAAAAATATCTCAAAATATTAAATTTTTTTATATAAAAAATCGGTTTTTTGTCATTATTTTCAAAATTTTGTTAGTGTTATAAAAACTTTTATTCGACCGTTGGACAGCTCTCGCGGAGACGCGTCTTTTGACACCTCGATCGCCGAAATCGGAGCTGAAAAACTTCAAAAAATTAACATTTCTTAGTTTCAGTACTTAGAAAAATTCCATCAAAATCCACCTTAGGTCTGCATTGAAAATCTTATTTTCGTGATAGCTCAGTAGTAAATTGACCGATTTTCGCGCTGTTTTCAGCTATAATCATCTAATTTTGACTACTAATTACTAGGCATATCGCAATAGACCTAGTTTGCTGGAATTTTCAAACTACCGTCAAAAACTCATATTTTTCAAAAATTTCACTTTAAATTAACGTTTTCTCGAAAATTTTCCGGGAAATTGTCGCTTTTAACTATTTCTAAATTTACTTACCTGCCGTACCCGCACTCCGCGCCGCACCCCGCGACCAGGACTGTTGGGAAACCTGCAAAAATATCTCAAAATATTAAATTTTTTTATATAAAAAATCGGTTTTTTGTCATTATTTTCAAAATTTTGTTAGTGTTATAAAAACTTTTATTCGACCGTTGGACAGCTCTCGCGGAGACGCGTCTTTTGACACCTCGATCGCCGAAATCGGAGCTGAAAAACTTCAAAAAATTAACATTTCTTAGTTTCAGTACTTAGAAAAATTCCATCAAAATCCACCTTAGGTCTGCATTGAAAATCTTATTTTCGTGATAGCTCAGTAGTAAATTGACCGATTTTCGCGCTGTTTTCAGCTATAATCATCTAATTTTGACTACTAATTACTAGGCATATCGCAATAGACCTAGTTTGCTGGAATTTTCAAACTACCGTCAAAAACTCATATTTTTCAAAAATTTCACTTTAAATTAACGTTTTCTCGAAAATTTTCCGGGAAATTGTCGCTTTTAACTATTTCTAAATTTACTTACCTGCCGTACCCGCACTCCGCGCCGCACCCCGCGACCAGGACTGTTGGGAAACCTGCAAAAATATCTCAAAATATTAAATTTTTTTATAT
The DNA here is from genome assembly GCA_941860345.1 of Chrysodeixis includens. Taxonomy (NCBI): domain Eukaryota; kingdom Metazoa; phylum Arthropoda; class Insecta; order Lepidoptera; family Noctuidae; genus Chrysodeixis; species Chrysodeixis includens. Next base: position 10,399,156 of record OW796110.1, on the reverse strand, counting down.
AAAAAATCGGTTTTTTGTCATTATTTTCAAAATTTTGTTAGTGTTATAAAAACTTTTATTCGACCGTTGGACAGCTCTCGCGGAGACGCGTCTTTTGACACCTCGATCGCCGAAATCGGAGCTGAAAAACTTCAAAAAATTAACATTTCTTAGTTTCAGTACTTAGAAAAATTCCATCAAAATCCACCTTAGGTCTGCATTGAAAATCTTATTTTCGTGATAGCTCAGTAGTAAATTGACCGATTTTCGCGCTGTTTTCAGCTATAATCATCTAATTTTGACTACTAATTACTAGGCATATCGCAATAGACCTAGTTTGCTGGAATTTTCAAACTACCGTCAAAAACTCATATTTTTCAAAAATTTCACTTTAAATTAACGTTTTCTCGAAAATTTTCCGGGAAATTGTCGCTTTTAACTATTTCTAAATTTACTTACCTGCCGTACCCGCACTCCGCGCCGCACCCCGCGACCAGGACTGTTGGGAAACCTGCAAAAATATCTCAAAATATTAAATTTTTTTATATAAAAAATCGGTTTTTTGTCATTATTTTCAAAATTTTGTTAGTGTTATAAAAACTTTTATTCGACCGTTGGACAGCTCTCGCGGAGACGCGTCTTTTGACACCTCGATCGCCGAAATCGGAGCTGAAAAACTTCAAAAAATTAACATTTCTTAGTTTCAGTACTTAGAAAAATTCCATCAAAATCCACCTTAGGTCTGCATTGAAAATCTTATTTTCGTGATAGCTCAGTAGTAAATTGACCGATTTTCGCGCTGTTTTCAGCTATAATCATCTAATTTTGACTACTAATTACTAGGCATATCGCAATAGACCTAGTTTGCTGGAATTTTCAAACTACCGTCAAAAACTCATATTTTTCAAAAATTTCACTTTAAATTAACGTTTTCTCGAAAATTTTCCGGGAAATTGTCGCTTTTAACTATTTCTAAATTTACTTACCTGCCGTACCCGCACTCCGCGCCGCACCCCGCGACCAGGACTGTTGGGAAACCTGCAAAAATATCTCAAAATATTAAATTTTTTTATATAAAAAATCGGTTTTTTGTCATTATTTTCAAAATTTTGTTAGTGTTATAAAAACTTTTATTCGACCGTTGGACAGCTCTCGCGGAGACGCGTCTTTTGACACCTCGATCGCCGAAATCGGAGCTGAAAAACTTCAAAAAATTAACATTTCTTAGTTTCAGTACTTAGAAAAATTCCATCAAAATCCACCTTAGGTCTGCATTGAAAATCTTATTTTCGTGATAGCTCAGTAGTAAATTGACCGATTTTCGCGCTGTTTTCAGCTATAATCATCTAATTTTGACTACTAATTACTAGGCATATCGCAATAGACCTAGTTTGCTGGAATTTTCAAACTACCGTCAAAAACTCATATTTTTCAAAAATTTCACTTTAAATTAACGTTTTCTCGAAAATTTTCCGGGAAATTGTCGCTTTTAACTATTTCTAAATTTACTTACCTGCCGTACCCGCACTCCGCGCCGCACCCCGCGACCAGGACTGTTGGGAAACCTGCAAAAATATCTCAAAATATTAAATTTTTTTATATAAAAAATCGGTTTTTTGTCATTATTTTCAAAATTTTGTTAGTGTTATAAAAACTTTTATTCGACCGTTGGACAGCTCTCGCGGAGACGCGTCTTTTGACACCTCGATCGCCGAAATCGGAGCTGAAAAACTTCAAAAAATTAACATTTCTTAGTTTCAGTACTTAGAAAAATTCCATCAAAATCCACCTTAGGTCTGCATTGAAAATCTTATTTTCGTGATAGCTCAGTAGTAAATTGACCGATTTTCGCGCTGTTTTCAGCTATAATCATCTAATTTTGACTACTAATTACTAGGCATATCGCAATAGACCTAGTTTGCTGGAATTTTCAAACTACCGTCAAAAACTCATATTTTTCAAAAATTTCACTTTAAATTAACGTTTTCTCGAAAATTTTCCGGGAAATTGTCGCTTTTAACTATTTCTAAATTTACTTACCTGCCGTACCCGCACTCCGCGCCGCACCCCGCGACCAGGACTGTTGGGAAACCTGCAAAAATATCTCAAAATATTAAATTTTTTTATATAAAAAATCGGTTTTTTGTCATTATTTTCAAAATTTTGTTAGTGTTATAAAAACTTTTATTCGACCGTTGGACAGCTCTCGCGGAGACGCGTCTTTTGACACCTCGATCGCCGAAATCGGAGCTGAAAAACTTCAAAAAATTAACATTTCTTAGTTTCAGTACTTAGAAAAATTCCATCAAAATCCACCTTAGGTCTGCATTGAAAATCTTATTTTCGTGATAGCTCAGTAGTAAATTGACCGATTTTCGCGCTGTTTTCAGCTATAATCATCTAATTTTGACTACTAATTACTAGGCATATCGCAATAGACCTAGTTTGCTGGAATTTTCAAACTACCGTCAAAAACTCATATTTTTCAAAAATTTCACTTTAAATTAACGTTTTCTCGAAAATTTTCCGGGAAATTGTCGCTTTTAACTATTTCTAAATTTACTTACCTGCCGTACCCGCACTCCGCGCCGCACCCCGCGACCAGGACTGTTGGGAAACCTGCAAAAATATCTCAAAATATTAAATTTTTTTATATAAAAAATCGGTTTTTTGTCATTATTTTCAAAATTTTGTTAGTGTTATAAAAACTTTTATTCGACCGTTGGACAGCTCTCGCGGAGACGCGTCTTTTGACACCTCGATCGCCGAAATCGGAGCTGAAAAACTTCAAAAAATTAACATTTCTTAGTTTCAGTACTTAGAAAAATTCCATCAAAATCCACCTTAGGTCTGCATTGAAAATCTTATTTTCGTGATAGCTCAGTAGTAAATTGACCGATTTTCGCGCTGTTTTCAGCTATAATCATCTAATTTTGACTACTAATTACTAGGCATATCGCAATAGACCTAGTTTGCTGGAATTTTCAAACTACCGTCAAAAACTCATATTTTTCAAAAATTTCACTTTAAATTAACGTTTTCTCGAAAATTTTCCGGGAAATTGTCGCTTTTAACTATTTCTAAATTTACTTACCTGCCGTACCCGCACTCCGCGCCGCACCCCGCGACCAGGACTGTTGGGAAACCTGCAAAAATATCTCAAAATATTAAATTTTTTTATATAAAAAATCGGTTTTTTGTCATTATTTTCAAAATTTTGTTAGTGTTATAAAAACTTTTATTCGACCGTTGGACAGCTCTCGCGGAGACGCGTCTTTTGACACCTCGATCGCCGAAATCGGAGCTGAAAAACTTCAAAAAATTAACATTTCTTAGTTTCAGTACTTAGAAAAATTCCATCAAAATCCACCTTAGGTCTGCATTGAAAATCTTATTTTCGTGATAGCTCAGTAGTAAATTGACCGATTTTCGCGCTGTTTTCAGCTATAATCATCTAATTTTGACTACTAATTACTAGGCATATCGCAATAGACCTAGTTTGCTGGAATTTTCAAACTACCGTCAAAAACTCATATTTTTCAAAAATTTCACTTTAAATTAACGTTTTCTCGAAAATTTTCCGGGAAATTGTCGCTTTTAACTATTTCTAAATTTACTTACCTGCCGTACCCGCACTCCGCGCCGCACCCCGCGACCAGGACTGTTGGGAAACCTGCAAAAATATCTCAAAATATTAAATTTTTTTATATAAAAAATCGGTTTTTTGTCATTATTTTCAAAATTTTGTTAGTGTTATAAAAACTTTTATTCGACCGTTGGACAGCTCTCGCGGAGACGCGTCTTTTGACACCTCGATCGCCGAAATCGGAGCTGAAAAACTTCAAAAAATTAACATTTCTTAGTTTCAGTACTTAGAAAAATTCCATCAAAATCCACCTTAGGTCTGCATTGAAAATCTTATTTTCGTGATAGCTCAGTAGTAAATTGACCGATTTTCGCGCTGTTTTCAGCTATAATCATCTAATTTTGACTACTAATTACTAGGCATATCGCAATAGACCTAGTTTGCTGGAATTTTCAAACTACCGTCAAAAACTCATATTTTTCAAAAATTTCACTTTAAATTAACGTTTTCTCGAAAATTTTCCGGGAAATTGTCGCTTTTAACTATTTCTAAATTTACTTACCTGCCGTACCCGCACTCCGCGCCGCACCCCGCGACCAGGACTGTTGGGAAACCTGCAAAAATATCTCAAAATATTAAATTTTTTTATATAAAAAATCGGTTTTTTGTCATTATTTTCAAAATTTTGTTAGTGTTATAAAAACTTTTATTCGACCGTTGGACAGCTCTCGCGGAGACGCGTCTTTTGACACCTCGATCGCCGAAATCGGAGCTGAAAAACTTCAAAAAATTAACATTTCTTAGTTTCAGTACTTAGAAAAATTCCATCAAAATCCACCTTAGGTCTGCATTGAAAATCTTATTTTCGTGATAGCTCAGTAGTAAATTGACCGATTTTCGCGCTGTTTTCAGCTATAATCATCTAATTTTGACTACTAATTACTAGGCATATCGCAATAGACCTAGTTTGCTGGAATTTTCAAACTACCGTCAAAAACTCATATTTTTCAAAAATTTCACTTTAAATTAACGTTTTCTCGAAAATTTTCCGGGAAATTGTCGCTTTTAACTATTTCTAAATTTACTTACCTGCCGTACCCGCACTCCGCGCCGCACCCCGCGACCAGGACTGTTGGGAAACCTGCAAAAATATCTCAAAATATTAAATTTTTTTATATAAAAAATCGGTTTTTTGTCATTATTTTCAAAATTTTGTTAGTGTTATAAAAACTTTTATTCGACCGTTGGACAGCTCTCGCGGAGACGCGTCTTTTGACACCTCGATCGCCGAAATCGGAGCTGAAAAACTTCAAAAAATTAACATTTCTTAGTTTCAGTACTTAGAAAAATTCCATCAAAATCCACCTTAGGTCTGCATTGAAAATCTTATTTTCGTGATAGCTCAGTAGTAAATTGACCGATTTTCGCGCTGTTTTCAGCTATAATCATCTAATTTTGACTACTAATTACTAGGCATATCGCAATAGACCTAGTTTGCTGGAATTTTCAAACTACCGTCAAAAACTCATATTTTTCAAAAATTTCACTTTAAATTAACGTTTTCTCGAAAATTTTCCGGGAAATTGTCGCTTTTAACTATTTCTAAATTTACTTACCTGCCGTACCCGCACTCCGCGCCGCACCCCGCGACCAGGACTGTTGGGAAACCTGCAAAAATATCTCAAAATATTAAATTTTTTTATATAAAAAATCGGTTTTTTGTCATTATTTTCAAAATTTTGTTAGTGTTATAAAAACTTTTATTCGACCGTTGGACAGCTCTCGCGGAGACGCGTCTTTTGACACCTCGATCGCCGAAATCGGAGCTGAAAAACTTCAAAAAATTAACATTTCTTAGTTTCAGTACTTAGAAAAATTCCATCAAAATCCACCTTAGGTCTGCATTGAAAATCTTATTTTCGTGATAGCTCAGTAGTAAATTGACCGATTTTCGCGCTGTTTTCAGCTATAATCATCTAATTTTGACTACTAATTACTAGGCATATCGCAATAGACCTAGTTTGCTGGAATTTTCAAACTACCGTCAAAAACTCATATTTTTCAAAAATTTCACTTTAAATTAACGTTTTCTCGAAAATTTTCCGGGAAATTGTCGCTTTTAACTATTTCTAAATTTACTTACCTGCCGTACCCGCACTCCGCGCCGCACCCCGCGACCAGGACTGTTGGGAAACCTGCAAAAATATCTCAAAATATTAAATTTTTTATATAAAAAATCGGTTTTTTGTCATTATTTTCAAAATTTTGTTAGTGTTATAAAAACTTTTATTCGACCGTTGGACAGCTCTCGCGGAGACGCGTCTTTTGACACCTCGATCGCCGAAATCGGAGCTGAAAAACTTCAAAAAATTAACATTTCTTAGTTTCAGTACTTAGAAAAATTCCATCAAAATCCACCTTAGGTCTGCATTGAAAATCTTATTTTCGTGATAGCTCAGTAGTAAATTGACCGATTTTCGCGCTGTTTTCAGCTATAATCATCTAATTTTGACTACTAATTACTAGGCATATCGCAATAGACCTAGTTTGCTGGAATTTTCAAACTACCGTCAAAAACTCATATTTTTCAAAATTTTCACTTTAAATTAACGTTTTCTCGAAAATTTTCCGGGAAATTGTCGCTTTTAACTATTTCTAAATTTACTTACCTGCCGTACCCGCACTCCGCGCCGCACCCCGCGACCAGGACTGTTGGGAAACCTGCAAATATATCTCAAAATATTAAAATTTTTATATAAAAAATCGGTTTTTTGCATTATTTTCAAAATTTTGTTAGTGTTATAAAAACTTTTATTCGACCGTTGGACAGCTCTCGCGGAGACGCGTCTTTTGACACCTCGATCGCCGAAATCGGAGCTGAAAAACTTCAAAAAATTAACATTTCTTAGTTTCAGTACTTAGAAAAATTCCATCAAAATCCACCTTAGGTCTGCATTGAAAATCTTATTTTCGTGATAGCTCAGTAGTAAATTGACCGATTTTTGTGCTGTTTTCAGCTATAATCATCTAATTTTGACTACTAATTACTAGGCATATCGCATTAGACCTAGTTTGCTGGAATTTTCAAACTACCGTCAAAAACTCATATTTTTCAAAATTTTCACTTTAAATTAACGTTTTCTCGAAAATTTTCCGGGAAATTGTCGCTTTTAACTATTTCTAAATTTACTTACCTGCCGTACCCGCACTCCGCGCCGCACCCCGCGACCAGGACTGTTGGGAAACCTGCAAATATATCTCAAAATATTAAAATTTTTATATAAAAAATCGGTTTTTTGCATTATTTTCAAAATTTTGTTAGTGTTATAAAAACTTTTATTCGACCGTTGGACAGCTCTCGCGGAGACGCGTCTTTTGACACCTCGAACGCCGAAATCGGAGGTGAAAAATTTTTATTTTTTGCCCGCCCACCCACCCTATATAGTTAAGGTAGGGTAGGAAAACACAATTTGACGAAAATATTTTTATCTTCGTTTCGGGTTCCGGAGGTCCGCCTGACAAATAATCTACTTTTTGGACCTTCGAAATCGTCCAAATAAGGGAGATATCGCCACATTTTAAAAAATTATATACTGACTATCGCATATTTTTATTAATACTTGACCAACTGATCCCCTCTATACAGGGATCAGATTTTTATATTAATTTTAATTATTTTATACCATTATTTAATTATTATATTGTATATTGACTCACTGATCCCCTCTTTACAGGGATCAGCTATATTAATCATTTTATTGTAAATCAGTAATAATCTATCTGAATAATTATATTTTTATCATTTTTAAACTTATTTAATAAAAACTGTTTTAACTTCTAATTATTATTGACACCTGCCTCCAACATGATGTCGGGAATAAGGACCCCGCCCACCAAAAGACCAACTGAGCCCACCGCAAACCCGAAGGCGGTATCAACAGAGAGGCGCAGCATAGGGGAGAGGATTGGTGACTGGGAAGCCGCAAGGGCAAGTACCAGTACCAGCCCCTCCCTTATCAAACAAGTTGGTAAGGCCGCACCCGCCGAAAGGAAAATCAAGTTGCCCCAGGTCGAGGACCAGGAAACGCTCCGACCAAACCCAAGCACAGACCGGACAGCGGAAGCTAGGGAGTGCTTGAGGCGAGCGAAGGAGCAACTTGATATGTCCGGGAACATTCGGCGGGACATCAAGAACGCGGTCATCACTATTCTTAATAGGTTGTACCAACTTGTTAAGGACGCAGATGCCGAAAACAAAAAACGGGCTACAAGAGGGCATAAGGGGAACAGGAGGACCAAAGCCAAGCGCAGGAAAACCTACGATCTGGACTGGAACCTGTAGTGACAACGCATGCTGCCCAAATTGGGGAGCATGCGAAGTTGCTGCAGGAAAATACAAAAATGATGGGGGAACTGAAAGAGACGCTTGAAAGGAACAAGAGTATGATTGAGGAAGCGACGGTGGCAGCCACCTATGCCAGCGTGACCGCCAACCAAAAAGTAGCTCAGGCAAAGGCTGGTCCAACTATGAAAACGCTGCATTCGGTGGTTGTCACCGCCAAGGATGAAATGGAAACGGGTGAAAGGGTATTAGAAAGGATAAGAGAGGTTGTGGATGCAAAAGAGGGATGGATAGAAGTGATGAATGTGAGGAAAGCGAAAGATAGGAAGGTAATAATAGGTTTAAGTACCAAGGCGGACAGGGACAGGCTGAAGGAGAGGATAAAAAACGGGGCAGAAGCACTTAAATGTGGAGGAGGTGCAAAACAGGGACCCTCTCTTTGTTTTGAAGGGAGTGCTCAGCGTCCATACAAATGACGAACTGCTGAAGGCCCTACGCAATCAGAACAAAGAGGCGTTCCTCAATCTTGAGGATAGGGACGATAGGGTTCACGTCCGCTATCGGAAAAAGGCCCGAAACCCTCACACATGCCACGTTGTCTTCGGCGCTTCTCCGGTCATTTGGCAGAGGGTGATCGCGGCGGGAGAGGTTCGGATTGACCTGCAGTGCATTCAGGCTGAGGACCAGTCCCCGCTGGTTCAGTGCACGCGCTGCCTGGGATATGGCCACGTGAAGCGTTTCTGCACTGAGCCGGCGGATCTGTGCAGCCACTGCAGCGGGCCGCACTTAAAGGAGGATTGTGCGGACTTTCTCGCCGGATCGCCGCCAAAGTGCCGGAACTGCGCCGAAGCGCAGCTTGGAAGTGTAGTGCACAACACGTTTGACTCGGCCTGTCCTATAAGGAAGAAGTGGGATGCCCTGGCTCGCTCAACCGTAGCGTACTGCTGAAGTTAAATTACGCATAACCGGAAACACGCAAAGCAGCCCCTGTGGTGATCAACCCGCAACTGAACATAATTCAGCATATCGTGTTGATCACCACCAACAAAGGCGTGCTAAGACATACCGGAACATAACTGCTAACGTTGGTTAAACTAGAAATAAAGCTTATGATGCCCAAATATTTTTGAATATTGCTAGGGACACCATAATTGTTAAAATGTAAAATCCTTGTTTGACGAACCTTATTGGCACTAGGAACTATAAAACTAAAGCAAAGCGCACAGCGAGCGTATAAGGGTATCCCACCCCTTGGTACAATAAAAGATGATGTATGAATGATGTATGTATGTATGAATGTATGGAAGAATGAAAGATGAAAGAGTAAAAAGAAATGCTAGAATATGGAAGGGTAAGTAGTGTAGGAACATGAAAGAATGAGAATGAAAATGAAGTGTAAGAAAGAGATAACGTAAAGTATGAAAGAGTAGGCACAAAAAATTCAGATCGTGGTATGAAATACATGTAGCACATAAATTAGCAAATATTAGATTATAACATAATAGTATTATAAATATAAAAGTATATTGAAAATGTAATACATAATAACAATATCATAAAATAGTATAAATTTAAAAAGTATAATAAACAGTATAATATAGAAGAATATAAAGAAGAGTAATAATATGTATAATAGCAAAATTGGAAAAATCTAATAGAACAAAATGATCGCGTAGACACAGGCTCCGATCATGTTGGAGGTACTCGAAACAGGAGTGTGGTTTTAGCCGGTAAGAGTCCGGCACTACCCACACGGCCTCCTCGGGGGTCGTGTGGGTGTCCATGAGGATTTCCACACTCCTGCACAAAAAAAAAAAAAAAAAAAAAAAAAAAAAAAAAAACCAAACCTAACCTAACCTAACCTAACCTAACCTAACCTAACCTAACCTAACCTAACCTAACCTAACCTAACCTAACCTAACCTAACCTAACCTAACCTAACCTAACCTAACCTAACCTAACCTAACCTAACCTAACCTAACCTAACCTAACCTAACCTAACCTAACCTAACCTAACCTAACCTAACCCTAACCTAACCTAACCTAACCTAACCTAACCTAAACCTAACCATAACCTAACCTAACCTAACCTAACCTAACCTAACCCTAACCTAACCTAACCTAACCTAACCTAACCTAACCTAACCTAACCTAACCTAACCTAACCTAACCTAACCTTTCTTTTTTTTTTTTTTTTTTTTTTTGGTTAAAGCGGGGGAATCCTCATGGACACCCGCGACCCCGGGGGGAGCCGCGGGTAGTGTCAGACTCTTACTGACTAAACCTGAACCGCTGTGCTACGTCAACCGCGTTTTTATGTCGGTGCATGGCAGTGCATGGTACTACTTCATGCACCGACCGCGGGCTTCCGCCGGCCAGTTGAGAGCCGGCGGGTTGCATTTCGCATTGTTGATGGAGGCCGACGTGTAAAGGGCGTCGGCCTCGTCGCCTCGTATTGGGACCACACCCATAGCACCGAATGTGGCCCCCCGTCGTGGGTCCTCTTGACTGGGCGGACGGCACCCCCGTGCCGCCGCCCGGACCCTAGTTAGGGCGGGAGGGAGCGCTCATGCGCGGCCCTTCGCCGCCCAACTCGACGTCGGCGTATTTGGGGCGCGTCCGGCTCATTTTCCCGGACGCGCTCCGCGGCCTCCTTCTGCGACATAACGGTTTCGCAGAAGGAGACCAACGCGTCCCACGCTGCGCGGCTGCTGAGCGCGGCTGCGACAACAGCCGGCAGCGCGGCGACATCCACCCCCCCTAGCGCAGACACCAGTTCGGCGCGAGGCTCTTCAAAGGCCGGACACAGGGCCATTGTGTGCAGTGCGGTGTCGTCTTGGTCACCGCACTGGTGACACTCCGTGGTGGCCTCACGTCGGGCCACCCGACACAGGTAGTGCCCGAAGGCCCCGTGTCCGGTCAACATCTGTGTGAGGCGGTACGTCAGTTTTCCGTACCGCCTCTCCGCCCACTGTTGTAGGTGTGGGCGGATAGCCTCGACCGTAGCCCGCCCCGCCGTCGGCCTGGATAGCCGAAGTTCCCAGTTTCGGAACACGACGAGGCGGGCTTGTCTGCGCCAGGTTTCGCGCTGCCCTGGCGAGGGTTCGATGCCCCGGGACCGGAGCGAGGTGCAGCGGGTGTAGAGATCCGCTAGCACCTGCGCTTCCAAATCCCAGGGCGGGGTGCCCGCCAGGGCACACGCCGCCTCCTGCCCGACGGTGCGATACGCCCGGGCGGCCCTGTTTGCCATTACCCGTTGCGCACCAAGCAAGACCGCCCGGTTGTCACGCGACAGCGTATCGCACCATATGGGTGCGCCGTACAGGGCCATGGATCGTATGACACCTGTGTACAGACGGCGGCACCCAACATCTGGGCCCCCGACATTTGGCAGCAGCCTTCCGAGAGCGGCTGCGGCGGCATAAAGTCTTGGTGCCAGCCGCTTGAAGTGCTCCCGGAAGGTGAACCGCCCGTCGAGGACCAGGCCCAGATATTTCATCGTGCCCGACAGCGGGATTTGTGTGTCCTCCACTGTCAGGCACGAGTCGGGCAGGGGCCGGCGGCTCCGGGGACCGCGCAGAAAGATAGCTTCGGTCTTCCCCAGAGCCACCTCCAATCCCAGCATGCGGATGCGACCCACGACTAACTGGACGCCGCAGGTCGCAAGCCGCATGCATTCCCCGGGGTCTGCACCCCGGGACAAAACGAGAGTGTCGTCCGCGTAACAGACGACCTGCATGCCGGGGTATAGGGCCCCTCTGAGGGCCCAGTCGTAGCCGATGTTCCACAGGAGAGGTCCTAAGACTGACCCCTGCGGAACACCGCGCCCCGTTGCGTGGCTCTGCAGGCCGTTCTGCCCCGCGAACACAACACTTCGGCCGGTCAGGTAGTCCGCCACGACTCGCTGCAAGTAGAGCGGCACTCCGTGATATTGGAGCGCCGCCTCGATGCATTGATGCGGCAGCGAGTTGAAGGCGTTGGCGATATCGAGTGAGACAGCCAACGCCATTCCCCCCCGTGCCGCCGCATCCGCGGCGAACCCCCTGACCAGCTTCAAGGCGTCCAGAGTGGACCGCCTCGCCCTAAAACCAAATTGGTAGTCCGACAGATTTGGACCCGTCCGGTCTAGGTGCCGGACGATGCGGGCAGCAATGATGCGCTCGAAGAGCTTGCCCGCCTCGTCCAGCAAGACAATGGGTCTGTAGCCGGACGGTGAGTCTGCCGGACGCCCCTCCTTCCTGAGGAGGACCAGCCTGCCTGTCTTCCAGACTTTTGGGAATCTGCCCAACTCAAGACACGAGCTGAGCAGACCCCGCAGGCGGCCCTCGAGGGGTCCCAGGGCCAGTGCCAGCGCTTGTGCTGGCACGCCGTCGGGCCCTGGGGCTGTCTTCTTAGGGCGAAGGCGGCTTACGGACGCCTCGAATTCTCCTTCTGTGATTTCCTCCGGTGGCTCTGACGATGGTTGCGTTACGCCAGCCACCGGAGGAACGAAATCTGTCCCTGCAGGGAACAGGGACGAGACGACGGCTCGGAGCAGCTGGGGCTCCATGGTCTCCGTGATCGGGGGCGCCGCGGCCCGGAGCTTGTTCCGGGCCGCTAGATACGGTCGCCCCCACGGATCCCTGTCGAGAGCCTCCAGCATCTCCTGCCACCCTGCTGCTTTTGCTTGCAGGATGGCGACACGGAGATTGCTCCTCGCCGTACTCCAGGCCCTGTATAGGGGGGCCTCAGTCGTCTCGTCCCTTACGCCGCGACGGGCGTGCCTGGAGCGGTGGTGCGTGTATGCACGATTCGCCGCCAGGCACGCCTCGCGGAGAGCTGCGATCTCCGACGACCACCAGTAAACCGACTCGCGGTTTGGCCGCCTCCCGACGCGGGGCATCGCCGCATCGCAGATTGTTGCGAGTATGCGGCGAAACTGTTCTGCCCCGTCGTCAACGGAGCGGCCCGTCGCTGGCATGCACCAGTCGGCGACGATGGCCGCCTCGACCAGCAGCTCTCGGTCCATCCTCTTGAGGGCCCATCGTGGGGCCCCGGGGCTCGTGATGCGCTGAGCCCCAGAACCTCCAGGAGCGGAGACGCTGAATCGGATGTATTTGTGGTCCGACAGCGTCTCGGCCTCCTCGACGTGCCAATCCGTGACGCGCCCCGCGATAGAAGGGGCGCAGAAAGACACATCGACGATGGACCCTCCGTTGTGACGCACACAAGTTTGGACCCGGCCCCGATTGAGTAGGGCCAGGTCAAGCCCTAGGGCCCACTCCTCCACCAGCTCGCCGCGCCGGTCTGTCCTCGGCTCTCCCCACGCCGTACTTTTCGCGTTGAGGTCGCCGAGTAGAATGACCGGCCGCGGTGCCTGCGACCGAACAAGGGCCTCGAGATCGGCCATGAAGGATTCGAAGTCGGCGAGGCCCCTGTTCGGGGAGAAGTAGGCCCCTACGATGGCGTAAGGGCCCCAGTGCGCCACAACGTACCCGGCGCCCCTACGGATGGTGTGTAGGGGCTGCGAATCGGGTCCCGTCGCGCTAACGACGACGACGGAGCCGTTGAGGTCCCCCGCCCAATTTGTTCGCGGGGGGACGAAATACGGCTCCGCCATCACTGCGACGTCGATCGACCACTGCGCCAGCGTCTGCAGGAAGAGATCCTGAGCACCGGCGCAGTGGTTGAGGTTCCCTTGGAGGAAGAGATGTGGTCGGACTTGGTCCATTAGGTTTCCATCATCTCCTCCTCGCAGGGTTGAGCCTGCGCTCTAACTGGAGCGGCGGGCACATGTTTTGGTGCCAGCCGCTTGGTGAGAGCCGGGGGAGCACATCCCCGGCTACCCATCTGATGCTGGGCATTGCGGCCCAGCTCAACGCAGATTGCGCACTTTGGCGGCGCCGTACAAGTTGCCGCCTTGTGGCCAGGCTCGCCGCAACGATAACACAGGCCGCTGCGGTCCGTTGGGCAGGAGCACAAAGGCCTGGTGTGCCCCAGTATGAGGCACCGGAAGCACTTCATGGGCCGTGCCTTCAGCTGCACGACCCGCGCCGAGCTCCAGCCCACCAGGAACTTTTGTTTGTCCCTGGTGACAATGAGATGGGCCGCCGTGAGGGGGCACTTCACGATGGCAGTGAAGGTGCCCCCCGGCCCAATTCGTAGCTCCCCCACTTTGATGGCGCTAGAGGCGCACTTGCCCTGGCGGGCGACGGCCTCGAGGATCTCCTGTTGGGTGACGGAGTCATCCAGGTTAGTTACCCGGAGCTCCGCACACTTGATGGGTCGGGAGACCCTCACGTCCTCTTTATACACTTTCCGCAGTGTCTCGGCCATCGTGTCTGCCGCCTCATGGCTCACTCCGCGGGGGAGCTCCAGCACCCGCGCGCCGGTTTGCGACTTCCGTATAAGGATGGGGTCGACTGACATGTCGATCCCCATCTTGGGCAAGTCGACCGCTTCACGCGCCTGGGCCAAGATTTTGGCGTACGTGACACCTCGTTTTTCCGCCTCCGCGTCTATAGTCAGGACGAGGGCGGCTTTGCGGGCAGCAGCACGCTGCCTTTGCGCCCTCTTCTTCTGCGTCCTCGACGCGGAGGCTGGTTTCTTCTTGGGGACCGGCGGCGGTTTGGGTGCCGCCGGCTGGGCCTTCTTGGCCGCCTTCCGTTTGGCCTTGCGGCCGACCACTTTGGCCCAAGTTGAGTCATCCGCCGCTTGTGGCGGAGCCGCCGATGTGGACGGCTGTGGTGACGCAGTTTGGGCCTGAGGCTGTGGTGCCGCTTTTTGGGCCATCTTCTTCTTCTTCTTGGTCGTCTTCGATGCCGTCGATGTCGTCGTCGCCGTCGTCGTCGTCGGGGCCTGACCTGCGGTGGGCTTGTCCACCACAGGCCTCTTGACAGGCCCCGAAGTTGTTGAAGCAGCGGGCTTGTGTGCACTGCCCGCTGCCTCCGCCGCCGCGCGTCTTCGGTCCGCCGCTAGTGGCGGACGCATGATTGGCTCTGGAGGGAGTCGGCCCTCCAGAGACGCCAGTTTTGCGTCCATCATCGTCCCTACGGAGCGCATGATGGACTGCGCGAACTGCTCGAGGTCGGGGGTGGCTGGGGCCATCTGTTTTTCAACAGCCCCTACTTTCCCCCTCAGCTCTTTGAGCTCCCGACTCATTCGGGCGTTATCGGCGAGCAGCCTGTCCATAGCAGTGGAGCTTGTCAGGGCACGAACACCGCCCTGAATTGCCTCCACCGCGTCCTTTAGCCTTCTGACAAGGCTGCCCTTAATGTTTTTGGAGGTACTTGCTACCTCCAAAATCTTTACAAGACTCTCCTCAATCCTGTTTTTGGCGGAGGAGGGGTCTGCGGGCTTGAGGCCGGAACTGAGAAAGTCCCGGACCTCCGCCCTAGCGTTCTTCTTCTCCCGCTCTTCATCTTCGCGGGTTTTCCTAGAAGACGCCGACTGCTTGGCGAACTTCTTCAGAAGTTCCTGCTGCCGTTCTTGATTTGCGCGGCCGCAGGAATTCGTCGATGACGCAGCAGAGATCTCGCTTTCACATTCTGATGCGAGGCGTATCTCCCTGACGTCATCTTCCTCCGCAGAGCTGTCACTCAGGACTGCGCGCTTGCGACGCTTCCTTCCTTGACTGCGCTCCACGGAGCCGTCGCGTGATGCCGAGTAGCACGACGCTACCTCCATCTCGCTGTCGCAATTTGCGACACTGGTGAAAAATTTAGAAGTCACCAGACCTTCTTTCGCGAGGCTCGCCCGACCGGTTGGCTGGGAAGCTCGCTCTCCTTCAACAACGTCTTTTTGGGTTTTGTTTTTATTTTCAATATCCATATCAGATCCCACGAGTATGGGGGATTTAGGGACGTCGTTCCCGGGCAGTGCCCCCTGTACCCGGGAAAAGTCTAACATAACCCTTCGAGGTGGCGACCGGTACCTCGTCGGGGATACCACTAGGAACTGGACTCCCTCCAGCCATTCATCCTCTCGCCGTGGCAACCAAGCTTAGGATTGGGGGTTTTTTATAGAGGTTTTCCGTCCTCGTGACCCAACCGGTTAAGGTAAGGCCCCCGGGCCGCGTAAGGTCCACCCTGACCCTCGCTGCGGCTTACGGGTCGGCCGGCGGTGGTCTTAACAAGACCGTGTCCGAAGGCAGTGCGAGTGCACATCGGACCCGCCGCCCTCTTCCTACCCCCGCCCGCCGCCGCTACCCGGAATACGTCCAGGACGCCGGCGGGCTGCGGTCCGGTCAGCAAAAGCCGCCAACCGAACTCGCCCTCCTCCCTTCAACCCGCTCTCCTCAACAGAGGAGATATGGGAGAGGGAGCGTCTGCGACAAAAGTCGCCGCCCAAAAGGGCGCACCTTAGTAATTTTTTACAGAGGTTTTCTTCCTCGCAGCCCCCGCCCTTAAAAGGGCAACGGCCCCCGTTCCGACAGTTACTTGCCGGGTTACGGTATGATGTGCCTGACCAGCAGTAAACACTGGCCGGACACCTCCGCGACAAAAGTCGCCGCCCAAAAGGGCCCACCTTAGTAATTTTTTACAGAGGTTTTCTTCCTCGCAGCCCCTGCCCTTAAAAGGGCAGCGGCCCCCGTTCCGACAGTTACTTGCCGGGTTACGGTATACTATGCCCGACCAGCTGTTGACACTGGTCGGGCACACCCGCGACCGCAGTCGCCGGCCCACTAGGGTAGGGCCCCACCTAGTGATTTTTTAAGGAGGTTGTCTTCCTCCGTGCGAGATGTTAGCCGGTCCTGACATAAAAAACAGGAACCGTTGCCCAGGGTGCACCACGGGGAGGTCTCTCAGCACATCAGCACCCCAACCTAACCTAACCTAACCTAACCTAACCTAACCTAACCTAACCTAACCTAACCTAACCTAACCTAACCTAACCTAACCTAACCTAACCTAACCTAACCTAACCTAACCTAACCTAACAGACAGACAGACAGACAGACAGACAGACAGACAGACAGACAGACAGACAGACAGACAGACAGACAGACAGACAGACAGACAGACAGACAGACAGACAGACAGACAGACAGACAGACAGACAGACAGACAGACAGACAGACAGACAGACAGACAGACAGACAGACAGACAGACAGACAGACAGACAGACAGACAGACAGACAGACAGACAGACAGACAGACAGACAGACAGACAGACAGACAGACAGACAGACAGACAGACAGACAGACAGACAGACAGACAGACAGACAGACAGACAGACAGACAGACAGACAGACAGACAGACAGACAGACAGACAGACAGACAGACAGACAGACAGACAGACAGACAGACAGACAGACAGACAGACAGACAGACAGACAGACAGACAGACAGACAGACAGACAGACAGACAGACAGACAGACAGACAGACAGACAGACAGACAGACAGACAGACAGACAGACAGACAGACAGACAGACAGACAGACAGACAGACAGACAGACAGACAGACAGACAGACAGACAGACAGACAGACAGACAGACAGACAGACAGACAGACAGACAGACAGACAGACAGACAGACAGACAGACAGACAGACAGACAGACAGACAGACAGACAGACAGACAGACAGACAGACAGACAGACAGACAGACAGACAGACAGACAGACAGACAGACAGACAGACAGACAGACAGACAGACAGACAGACAGACAGACAGACAGACAGACAGACAGACAGACAGACAGACAGACAGACAGACAGACAGACAGACAGACAGACAGACAGACAGACAGACAGACAGACAGACAGACAGACAGACAGACAGACAGACAGACAGACAGACAGACAGACAGACAGACAGACAGACAGACAGACAGACAGACAGACAGACAGACAGACAGACAGACAGACAGACAGACAGACAGACAGACAGACAGACAGACAGACAGACAGACAGACAGACAGACAGACAGACAGACAGACAGACAGACAGACAGAAAGAAAGCTTAAAAGGGTTAAGACAGTTGTTAAGCTAGGGTCAAACTTTACCTTAACGAGAACCAGTAACAAATATTCGAATGATTTAATAAGTGCGATGTTTTGCGTGTTTTTTTTTTTTTTTTTATTTTATTTTATATTTACATAATCTTATAGCTTCCGGCTATAGCAACAATGCTTTTTAACCGACATCAAATAAAGGAGGAGGTTCTCAATTTGACCGTTTTTTATGTTTTAATCCATTTTTCCGCCAGTTATAAACCGATTTCAGAAATTCTTCTTTTATTTGAAAGGTAGTACTTTTAGTGTAGTCCCATTTCAATGTGGTCCATGATCTGATAATGGGATCCCAGAGAAATCGAGGGCAATCCTCAAATTTTATAGGCTCACTTATCGTTCTTCGCATATTATATGAAGTATCTTGTGTATTTACGTATAGTAATCATCATTTGAGGTAGCTGTGCTAATGATGGAAGGTACAACTCCTTAAAAAGCAACCAGTTACTTAAACAGGCAAGGACTGTTTCAGTAAATTGTTTTGATGTTTGAAAGGGTATTTGCATCATTTGGTTTTATGATCATGAAGTCATGACCTGATGCTGCAGCCTGGATAGCACAAAGCATGTGGGTGAACTTAGCAGATCAATGTCTTAAAAGATCAATCGTTTTTAATGGTATTGTATTTATTTTAATTCCATTAGTTTATGGGTAAACCAATATAATATTCATAAAATCACGCGTAAGGTGCGCGTGCTCATTGCTGGTTAGTCTCCGCCGAAATGTCAGGAAGGAAGTACGTGCCGCGAGCGCTCTCGGTAAGTCCCGATTTATTTGTTATTTTTCTTTGCAATGGTTACTCATCTTTACTAAATATATTTTATAGATCCTATTAATTTATGTACACAAACTAAAATTATAATAGCTATTACGGATTTATCGTAATATTGAATGAAATTAGTGTGTCCAGTATATTTTCCAGTGACGAGTAGGTACTATTTTAGTACAATTTTGCGATGTGTAGTATATTGGACACTGCCAGTTAGTTAGAGAAGTAACTGTTATATGATTTTAGAAACTAAGATGCTTATTTAGTAATTATGTGTTATGTTTTTTTTTCAAAAAAATTGTATTATTTTCAGGTGTTCAAACAATCATTACGTGCATCAAAGTTATTGGCACTATTACCGCCAATTAACGCTTCATCTGACGTAGAAAATCAAACAAGTTCGGATGAAGAGGTTGTTATAAGCACATGCCGCCAATACAGTGACGATTTGTCCTCAGAAGCACCATCTATACCGACGTCACTGGAAAACTTGTATATTTCCGAAGACGGTGAAGATAGGAATAATGCTTCTAGTGATGAGATACCCAATAATGTTCAAGATATATCACCGATACCCAATGCCGTGCATACCAGGTCTAAGAGAAGGCGCTACGTCATCACCCACTCTCGTGTTCATACCAGGCCCAAAAAACGTAAACACACAGACTAAAAATGAAAAAAAAAAAGGAAAATTCCTGCACAAAGCCGAAATAACTAATTGTGAATTAAAGACTAACTTACATACCGATTCCACGCCTATAGATTATTTTAGGAAATACAGGAAATACTTTTCTTTGGATATTTTACAAGATATAATACATAATTCCAACCTTTATGCAGTTCAAGTTACCGGCCGATCCATCAATATCTCTGAGGACGAAATGAAAGATTTTATTGCCATTTTATTACTTACTAGCTGTTGCCCGCGACTTCGCTCGCCCAAATATCAGATTCAGTGGCAAAAGCATAACCCCTCTCTGACGCAGTGGGTTAAAAAGTAGCCTATGTGTTATTCCACGGCGCCAGTTAACTTCATACCAAATTTCATCAAAATTGATTAAGCCGTTTGAGCGTGAAAGAGTAACAAACATCCATGCATCCATACTTACAAACTTTCACGTTTATAATATAAGTAGGATGGTGTAATAAATTTGCCATCATACGTAGATTATTGGTCAAAAGAATTACGCTACTCAGCTATTGCCGAAATTATGTCACTCTAAAAGTTTGAAACCATACGCCGATACATCCATTTTGCTGATAACTCTTGTTCAGATTCAGATCGCTACTTCAAAGTAAGACCTTTTGTAGAGAAGGTGAGGAGAAACTGCTTGGCCACCGAAGAGGAAATGAGATATAGTATTGACGAGATGACTATACCATACAAAGGTAAAAAGGCGGGTAACAGGCGACAGTACAATCCCATGAAACCCAATAAATGGGCTTTCAAAAAGTTATTTAATTTTATCTGAAATTCAGAATAATAATTGTCTATCGTTTTTATTATGTATCTTTTCATTCAGACTGATTATATTGTTGATCTCAATTAGAATAAGTAAAATGTTCCTCATTATAATCATAAATAAATAAAGATTTTTTTATACTATACAAAACATGTCTTTGTTTTTGCGTTTTATTGTATTATATTTTATCATTTAATAATAATCCGTATCATTTGTATCATGTAATAATTCGGCAATGTGTAATATACAGCACATCAAAATTATTGACATCTTTACGGCAAACCTGGCAAGGTCCAGTATACTAGACATGCATCTGATATTATGTCCTAACAACTAATAGTGATGCCGAAAATGTAAAAAAAAATCATGAGTTTTTAATATTTTTCCTCTTGCCAAATTAAGGGTTTAAATGATCTGCTAACTTCCGGTACTTTAGGGAAAGTTTGGTAAAAAAAGGAAAAGTAAATTCATCACATGTTTGTAGATAACAACTTTATAGCAATATTTTATTAAAGTAAACAAGAAAAAGAATAACTAACTAATTAATTAAATAAAGGAACAATATCTAACTAATTATTGAACAGTAACTACATTTTACATTAATTCGCGTATTTTATGTTTTGTTAAGCTAGGGTCAAACTTTACCGTAACGAGAACCACTGAAATATTCGAATAATGAAAGATATTTGGAAAGAATATACGATTTTTCGTGGGTTTTTTTACACCATCTTATAGCTGCCGACTAAAGCAACAATTCTTTTCCAGAGAATATTTTCATACGAGCTAATATTTTGGAAATATAGAGCGTCGCGCGTCGTAGATAAAACAAAGTAACATTCAGAGGTCCATAACTCGGAAACGGTGTGTCGTAGGACCATGTATCTCGTAACATAAATAGTTTCTATGGTCAAGGACAACCCGCAACTGTCAAAATCAGGGGCAATTCTCAAAAAAAAAACCTTCGAACATTAGACCAAGTCCAACGCTCTCATCGCTACTCAAGGTGAAGAAACAGAGAATTTTCTAAGATAACATTCCTACCTACACGCAAATAATATCTTTTGTTTCGGATTATACTGAACTAGCAAGGCAACTTGTAAAATATTGGACTTTTACCAAACTGGCGTTGTAGGTTTAATTACCTAATATAGTTAATTTTAAAATTGAAAAAATAAAAAAAGTATTCAATCGTAGGTATTCGTCGTCTTATGAAAACGCACTCGTACGCATCCTAATACGCATTATTAACAGGAACATAATTTCAGTCGTTTATTGAAATCAAATTGGACTTACCGAACTGAAGTGCTAGGTACATTAATGTCCACTGCCCCTTCGCCCCTTTTTTAATAAACCTTCAAATTGTCTTCCACTTCGTTCAATACACTTCACCACACTGTTTCTTAAGTTATTTTTTAGTTCACGAATAACTACTTTATCACTTTTTAACGAAATAAAAGCTGGTAAAATTTTATTGTTCAGGTTATCAACACATAGTTTCATATTTTAGCCATTTCTTTTCTCCCGACGCGGACGTTTAGGTCGAGTTGCACCGACCGTGGTCACGGGTGAACTGATGTCAGCTAGTGGCGTCTCTGTGAAGTGCAGGGTTTCCTAACTACCCTTACTTGGTTGTCAATTTTTTTTATTTTTTAGATCTACTGACATCTACCCTACACTGACGACATCTTTTTCCGGTTTTGTGTATCTTTTCGCGTCGCGAGAAAATAAATATCGAATTATATCGCGAGCCAGACCCGTTTGTTGTCTAAAATATTAGGTACAAGTCGCGAAAGTTTAAAAATAGGCATTTCAATATAGGCTTCTGAATATAAATTCATATATCATTTGAAAGATCTCAATTAGTGTTTTGTTTTTTTTTTGTATAGGCGTAAATCCACGGCATAAATCTGTATCTTGTGCATGTAAGCTATTATAGTGATATGATTTGTTCAATAAAAATATTGAAAAAGAACTTCATTAATTAATATTTGAATGAAAAACGGCTGCAACGATTTTAAAATCAAGTGGAAAAATCTAATATGCTTAGTTGGGTTAAATACCAGCCAATAATATTGTTACCCGCGACGTTTTTTTTTCCTTGACTGCTCGGATAGCCGAGTGGCACAGGTCACCACGCCAATCACCACTATCGAAGTGTCGCGGGCTCGATCCCCGCGTAGGACAAGAATTTGTGCGATCCACAGGTGCTTGTTCCGACTCTGGGTGTCTTTGCGCATGTAAATCTGTGAAACCCCCCGCGATTCGAGGAATAAATTCCTTATTGCGGTAGTAGTTTTTAACAAAAATAACAATTATGTAACGTATTTGACTAAAAAAATCGAATTAGTCCGTCAGATAGATTTCCAAAAAATATCGGATATGGTAAGTTGAAATCTCGTGTGACGTCACATACAAGTACACTTTTTACTGGTAAGTGACGTTGGTAGCCCCCACGTCCATACGTTTCACTACCTTTTTGCGTATTACCTTTGTATTTTTTTATTGAATTCATAAAATAAATCATACGTGTCCAATATTTTTTCGAAATTTACCAGACGGACTAATTAGATTTCTTTAAGCAAATAGCCTATTTGTGAGACAGCAACAGCTCGACGGAAGATGTCATTAATGTGACGAGCAGCAGTGAGGTGGAAATAGAGTCGACAAACAAGGGGCCAATGTTCTTAGGTTAATAAAAATAGATTTTTTTAAGTTATGGCTATAGTCGTAAAAGCCAACACTTGAGCCAAATCACAGGCGTACGTGCGGCTAACACTTTCACACCATGATAAGGATAAAGTCTGGCCTGTTGGTCTAGTGGTGAGTGGCACTGACGGCTATACCGGAGGTCGTGGGTTCGAATCCCATCATATAAGTATGTTTATTAGTTATCTAGTACTCATAATACAAGGTCTTAGATTGAGACTAGATAGCGTTGTTTGAAATTCGTGGAATATAAAAAAAAAATAAAAAATATCCCATTAATGAAAAATTAATAAAGGTAAATTATACCATCTTAGATATAATATAACATAGAAACAAACTAGCTATAAAATAAAACAAATTCAATATCGTAAGTAATAAAACAGTGTTAGTACCGTAATGTATTAATATAATATGGCCGGTGTGACAGATTATGTTGTAGCGTGTTAACAAAGTGTGACCGACGCACTTTGTGTTATGAGGACAAATTACTCTCTACTAGTGATTTATTAGATTAGGATGTTTGTATGTTAAACATATATTTGTATCTCTTTTAATTTACGGGATAACTTCAAGGGAAGAAACCCGGTCCTTTTTAAGAGCTTAAACAGGGACACAGGTCCAACAAGCAGAGGCTTTGTTGAGAACTTTAATTTAAAATGTGATGGGGCACCTACCAAGGACCATCCACCCCTGCTCTATGGAAGAACAAACATGGACGGCCCAGACAGTACCAAATCAAGGGTCTCGAGTTCGATCCCCACGGCGCGCACTGAGTTTTGGAATGTTGTCAGCGTTTTAGGAAAAATTCACAGTTTCCGTGTTTTGGAAGGCATGTAATATGTGGGTCAAACCAGATCTCTCTCCGGTCGTGTCAGATTGCCGTCGCATCGGGCTATGAGAGTGTGGAAACAGAGAGTGCACCTGTGTTTGCGCTCATGCTTTTGTGCACTATAATATGTCCCGCGTAGCTGACTGCTGATATAGTAACACTAGCCGCCGTATCCAAAATCCATTATTACAAGAAACTATTTCCAACAAAAGTAAAAAAAAGTATTTGATTGGAAAAATAAAAGAATATTACTTCAAAAATACGAGGAATGATAAAAATAAATGTAAATTATTAAAAAAAGCCGAAATTATCGAAGTCGTAAGAAGTCGGGATCGAACTTGCGACCTCTTATTCACTGACTCAGAGAAATTCGCGACACGCATTAAACTACGCAAAATTTTTATAGTTATTAGGAGACTACTTCCACCGGGCGACACATTGAAACCGAAGACATCGCATTAGAATAGAACGCTTCAAATGTACGGGAATGACATTCCTGTTGGCCGCGTGACGTGACTGGGACTTGTCAGTTCAGCACATTGGAGCGTTCAGCGTGACGAGACATGTATCCAGTCTACAGATCCTTTCTTTTGAACTCCTATATAGCAAGCGCCATACACACTATAATTACTATTTCATACTCAAATATTTAAATAATTAATATTAAAATCTTAGAATATTGTAAATTGAGTTTGTTGCGCCGTTTCTTCTCCCGCAGCAATAGCACAGGAAGCGGTGAAGGGTGGGCGATGGGGTGCCGTCTATAATTTTGACGCTCATAAAGTGCTACATCTGATTCGAATAAATGAATTTGATTTTGAAAAAAAAAAAAACAAGTATCAATATTAGTTAATTCATCATTTTTACACATTTTTTTATAAAATGTAAGTAAAGTCACGCAGCATTATACAGCAAGCTCGCGCCGCAACGAATTCCTATCGGTGTTTACTAGAAGTTGTAGTTTTATGTAAAACATATTATTATCAGGATTCGGTCTGTAACGCGCGAGAAACATGCCTAACCGGCGGTGGTGAGTGAAACACATTTATTTTAATTTTTTTATTTTATTTACATTGTGATATCAGTAGATAGGATTTACCGTAATTATTTGCAATTATACTTAAATGTTAGAATGAGCAAGCGCGCGCGCGCCGCGTCAGCTCATGATTAAGGACTCCGGTTGGGTCCGAAACTAGTCCCGCTATCCCGATACATACACGTGAGTAAACCGTTATATCGTTTAAGTTTGAATCATCTTCACGAAAGTTAGTATAAAAATATTATTTGGAATTTCATTGATTTTTCTTCCCATTGTATTTAAGTTAAAGTATTGATAAACTAAGACTTTTTTCTCAGCAATATTCATTAAAACAAACAAAGTAAAACATCGGTTAAAAGTTAGTTTCAAGTGACACGCACTATGCTATACGCAACAATTTTTCAATATTCATTATTTATTTATTTGCTTTCCACAATGTATGTATATTGAATGATATTAGTCTTAATAAAAGTGACAATTAGTAAGCTTTTTTTGTGTCTCCTAATCTCACTGATAGCTAGACACCAGTATATCACAGAGCGACTGTCTATCTGATCAAAATATTAAAGGACAGAGTATTGCTATGAATAATACCCAAGTTACAAAGTACCTAAGAACGGGTATAAAATGTAAAAATAAAACTCTGAAAATTAATTTATAGCAAGAATATAAAGTGCACGGCTTTCGTATTGCTCATTATTAATTTTTAGGCGATTTTAGTAAATCTCTTATAGGTTAAGTTTTTTAAATACGTTATGTTTTGTTCATTGTCTTGTAGTATGGGTTTACCTATTTTAGAATTTTGTTAAATCTCAAACTATATTTATGGATTTATTATACAATAGTTGCGCTTCGACTTCAACTGCATTCCATGGTATTTACAAGTCATATGATGCACCTACTTTCTTAATTATTCTGGTATACGTACTAAAGACAGACATAATAGGTAACACCTTAAAGTTACCCAGATTTCAAGGACTCCGAAATTGAGTTCGCGTGGTGATCGATGCTCGTTCATTATCTTTATATGTTTGCCCAGCAGACAGACCTTTACTGGCTGTCATTATTATTATTATTTTTTTTTTTTCCTAGCCTATAGTGTCCCACTGCTTATTATTATTATAATTTAAGCAAATATCTTCATCCTAAAAGTTTTGGAATAAAAAGCAACATTTTGTAACAAATAATTATAGTGGAAACGAATTTATCAGTTAGAGTATGTTTACTTATTTGCTTTATTATACAAATTCGTTATTTACTTAGTTGTATAATGTTATACCATCGTTTAGTAGTTGGAATATTAGCAACTATTATATCCGGACTGATGTCGGCTGTTGTTATACCAGCCAGCTACGCGGGACATATTATAGTGCACAAGCGTGTGCTAACACAGGTGCACTCTCTGTTCTTTTACTCTCATAGCCCTATGGGACGGTAATCCGACACGACCGGAGAGAGATCAGGTGCAGGACACACATTTTAAAATGCCTTTCGAAACGCGGAAACTGTGATCTTTATTTCTATAATACAGCGAACATTTGAAAAGGATTCAAACTTGAGACTTTGACTTGGGAGTCCTGCAGTTTTACCATTAAGCTATCACAGTATTAGTATTGATTGGTAGTTGTACGAGTGTACTTAGTTGGAATTGTTATATAATAATTAATGGCTTGACTCGCTTTAAGTCGATAACGACCAGATAGACAAGATGTGAGTGAACTTAGCAGAGCAATGTCCAGCAAATAAAAAAAAAGAGAGTTCCATTCGCATGCAGCTGAGTTCTATAGTTCCTGATAGTTTTTAGAAATAGTTCTGCTGTTTTTATCCCAAAAATTGTAATTAATGAAATGCTCTGCTAACTTTCCGTAGCAGATCAATTTGCAGCAGATCAAAAATAAAAGTTTCTTTCGCATGCAGGTAAGTTCTATAGTTCCTGATAGTTTCCCAAAGTAGTTGTGACGTTTTTATCCCAAGAAATGACAATTTAAAAAATGATCTGCTAACTTCCCGTAGCAGATCAAAAACTCGAATAAAACCTATTAGGAACTATAGAACTCAGCTGCATGCCAATGGAACTCTCTTTTTTTTTTTGATCTGTTGGACATTGATCTGCTAAGTTCACCCACATATAGATAAGCTAGTTGCACTATCCAAATAATTACAGCAACTCGAGGAAATAAAGAATCAAATGAATCGACTGTGCTAGTTTAAATGGTTTGTCAACGATTTACTTATTGAGAGTTTGTTAAATAAAGCTTTATAATTCTGCAATGTGGCACATTTTTCTATAAATTGTTCAGTTGCTTTGAAGGACGCGGAACGTACGGCTTCAGTCCCGATGGTGTGCGCCACCCTTAGCGCTCTGACGTGGCGACACACACCCGCGAAACATTTCTGAAGCGCCGGTTCACTATGTTCGCGATATTTTTTTTTAATCGACTTAATAAGTGATAATTACTTTAGCATATAAGAGATTCGAACCTACATCTTGTGACTTGGCAATTTCTACATATTGCTAATTTGCGCTGTTGTTGCATAATTATAATTATTGAAAAGTATAAATTGTATTTTTCTATTTTTAGAAGTTATGGAGTTTTTTGCCGGTTCTTCTCCATAAGAATGACATTTTGGAACCGCGCAACTAGAGACAGTAACGTTTTGTAAGTGCCTTAGACAGCAAACGGGACTTATTCGCGATATATTTCGATATTTCTTCAGCCCACCCGTGACCACAGTCGGTGAAACTAGGCCAAAACGTCTGAAGAAAAGAAACATCGAATTACATCGGTAATAAGGCCCGTTTCTTGTCTAAAATATGTGTACAAGTCGCGAAAGTTTTAAAACAGGTTGTACTTCCCCCATACGATAAGGAAGTTTGATTACACGGATAGCCGAGTGGCATAGGTCACCACGCCAATTACTATTGTGCGCAACGTGCAAACTTGATACAATTGCAATGAATATTTTTAAAATAACAGAACTTGCGTGAAGATGATTCATACTTAAAAGGTATTATGGTTTACTCACGCGTATTTATCGAGATATAGCGACTAGTTTCGGACCCAACCGGAGTCCTTAATCATGAGCTGACGCGGAGTTGGGGTCGCCAGTTCGACTCGCGACCCCGCCTCTAGTCGGGTCTGAAATTAGTCGGGCTATCCCGATAAATACGCGTGAGTAAACCTTTATACCTTTTAAGTATAAAATATGTGTACAAGGCGGGAAAATTGTAAGACAGTTGAAAAATCCCCGATACGATAGCAAAGCGAGTCCCGCCGCGCGCTTCGCTAGTGCGAGTATTAACTGATTAGTGCTGATTAGCGCTAACCGTGTTATGTACGCGCCTTGATTGGATCATATCCATCCGACACGCACACACACAGACATACGCCCTACAGGTGCAGTGGATGAGAGCTCGGCTTTCATAGGAAGGGATACGGGTTTGATACTTATCATATCTGCGTAAAACCACCTCTTGAAGTCTAAATGCTGCAGAGGTTGTGTGAGAGAGACAACTCACTACACGGCGTAGAGTTGCGTCTCGCTTATACAGTAGCCACTGTCCCATATAATAAACAGTTCAGTTGAGTAGAAAAAGCACGTCTAATGTTATACCTTTTTCACTATCACACGCGGCCCTCTGGTCCTAAACTAAGCAGAGCCTGCACTTTAGTAAACGCTAAACATACTTATAAAGTTATAAACATTTCAAAAACATAGACACAAATCAAACATTTCTGCGCATCACACATTTTTGGTGGGTGGGAATCAAACCCACGACCTCCAGCTCCGGCTTACTATCATCACCCGATGTTGGTCCTGAGTGGGAATCGAACCCACGACCTCCAGTTCCAGGGCTCTAGCCACTACGCCAAGGGTACCTAGTTACTAGGATAATGAACATCATTATAATATTATTGATAAATAATATAATATTTAGTTCCCCTAGAGCGAGGGTAAAGGTTAAATCGGATTATGTATGCCCGACGCAATAAAATAATATAAGTTAAGAATGTCGCAATAACGATATAATAATAATAGTCACGCTCTTCAAACTAAAGCAATATAATGCAGTAATCTTTCATGAAATATGGAAACTCTTACTAGCCTTATCCGAAGCTATATAATTGTCTCCCAGTCTCTGAGACAGCTGAACACCAGTATGTCACAGAGCGACTGTCTATCTGACAACACAACACATGTTACTGGCTAACACAGCGTCCCATAGTAAGACTGCGCGTCACAACTGTAATGACTTAACGACTGTCAAATGCTTAACGTATGACGTGGGGTGAAGAGGCTTTTCGAGATTCGAACTCAATACCTCGTGTTTGGTAGTCACATTGGCTACCTGCGGAGTAACTAGGTAGATGAATGAACTCTTACAATATACGTAATCCGAAACATTAAAAACGAATTAACATAGGGAGTTTGACTGGACGACTAGATTCACGTCTAACGCTAATTACCACAGCGCTATATATAGCGGGTTCGATCCCCGGATGACAAAAGCGTTTGTTTCACAGTTACTTGTTTTAAGTCTAGGTGTCTTTTATGCAAGTGACTTGAATATTTTTATATTAATTTACTAAAAAGGAATTCATTAACAAAAACACGACCAAGCTTTCCCCTAATTTATCAAAAAATGATCACTCATCATCATTTCCCTGCCCTTATCTCAACTTTCACTTGGGGTCGGCGCAACACGTCTTCTAGACATGTTGCTTAAAGTTTTGGCTATGGTTTTATAGTCGGCCGCCTGCCTGACACTAACCCTCTTTGGGAATGCGATTGTTGGTTGTTTACTCGCCACCATTCGGGAGACCCAAGGTGCTTGGTACAGTGCACTGGGTCTTAAGGTCCATTAGTCGCCTTTTACGACACCCAGTGGAGGAGATGGGGTGGTGCTATTCTTTATATCCGGACACCACACGGAAATTATAACTTACTTTATGAATACGACATTTATTTCAAATATATGAATAGTAAAGAATACCGTAAAATTACATTAATTTTGCGCCAACAGAAAAAAAACAAATCATTATTATTTTCCTGCCCGTATTCCATTTTACTTGGGGTCGGCGCAACACGTTTTTTTCTTCCATTCTGCCCTATCAGACGTCACACTATCATTTACTGCTTTTCCAATCATATCGTTCCTTATACAATCCATCCACCTTTTCTTTGATCTCCCCCTTCCTCTTTATCCATCAACATTCATAGAATAAAAACAAATTAGTAGTCGCTCTCTCTTCTCCTACTTTTGCAGTCCCGAAAGGGCTCACAATTGTTACCTATAAACCTAATATAAGACCAATGTATACCTACATTGTGACGAGAAAATAAAGTATTGAGTAAATAAAAATCCCAATTAATACAAGCCACACTCCCACCCACTGCACCATAGCACCATTATTACCACAACACACTCACACACACTCGCACAGACCGACACTCGTGTAGCACCCTGTATATAAACGCTGTGCTATGTTCTGTGAGCGCGCACTCGCCTCGCACACATGAACCTGTACATACGTGAGTACTACACACTATTCCCACGCCCACTCCCAACAGTGGGCTGAGACTAGGCTTCTTACAATATTATATGGTAGGAATCTCTGAGCTATGCTGTAGTAGTAGCTATACACAGTATCTAACAGTCCTGGCATTCCTACGGCAGGCTTAGGAATGCTAGGACTTATTGAAACGTTGTTTTTGTGCGTCAAAATAAGCTACTTTTTTCAAAAAGGATACAGGCCACTCTCGAAACAAAATCTTAAAAAAAAAAATTTTAGGAAAGGTTAATTTTATTGATCGGAATGGTCTGTTTCTCTTCTGAGAAGATTTTGCTTTCGTATATTATGCAGAACTGTATTTATAATTATTTCAAGACATTTCCGATTCAGCTAGATTTCATTTCAGAAACTAGAGAAATTAGAGAAATTTCTCCAGGTTTCGACTTTTCGAAACAAATATCACAGCTTCCGTGTTTCGGAAGGCACGTATAAAATGTGGGTCCTGCGCCTGATCTCTTTCCGGTCGTGTCGGATTGCCGTCCCATCGCGCTATGAGAGTAAAGGAACAGAGAGTGCACCTGTGTTAGCACACGCTTGTGCACTATAATATGTCCCGCGTAGCTGGCTGGTGTCATAGTAACTCTGGCTGCCGTGAATTGAAATCGGCCGGACATTATTAAATAAAAATAAAAAAAACATAATAATGCGGTTCAGATTGGTATTGACAACTTTTCTATTAACCCTTACAGGTGTAATATGTGTTCGAATAATTACTTACTAAGTAAGCTTTAAGAAACGAGCATTGATCATCACGACTGCTTTCAGCAAAATATGTTATATCAAAATATTATTTTTCATTTGTAATCCATTTTTACGAAGGTTTAAGTTAATCACTACGCTGAAGTCGCTTCGTGGTGTCTATCTGTGTGTCCTTATGTACGTTTAGAACGTTAAAACTAGTCAATGTATTTTGTGTGTTTTTTATTGATAGATGGTTTTTATGTGTAAAACACCAGTATCACACCCGTGTGAAACCGGGACGGGTTGCTTGTGGTTTAATAAAGTGCATGATTTTTTTTTCATTTATTTATTTTAGTTTGGCCGTTAATTGTTTACATACAACATTACATTTCGAATTGACATATAAACATTTGTGAGTGTAACAGTCACTTATAGCCTAACACCACACGCACTATAGGTAAACGACTTGACTTTATTAAATGAATGTACATATTATTATATAGTTGTTTTGTACTTCATTGCGTTCAGTTGAGGTCCTAGTTCCAAGTTACTGAACGTGAACATTGAAAACACCTCATTGTTTACTCAGATCTCATTTATAAAACTTACCTTAATTTTTTTAGCCTAACTACATTTTTAACTGGTTTAAAACTCTTTTATTATTATTTATTTGTCGGATTGGGTCCTACCGTCACGTAAAGATTGAAACAAACCTCGTTGGCCCAAAACTCTACTGGTATAAAACTGTCCTATATTTCTCTATGTCTTTTCTTTTTAATTATTTCCTATTTTTTTTATTTAAAGAATATTTTATCCCCCAATTAGCAATTTCTACATTTTGCTAATTTGCGTTGTTGTTGCATACTTATTGTTAACTATAAATAATTGTATTTTTCTATTTTTAAAAGAGTAACTTAGGTACGATGTTTCTTGCCGGTTCTTCTCCATAAGGATGACATTTAGGAACCGCGCAACTAGAGTTAATAACGTTTTGGAAATGCCTGAAAAGGCCTACTCGAAATAAAAATCTTTAGATTTGATTTGTTTAGATCTGAGCAGGTCTGTGTGTCCTATGTGCCCTCGTCTGCTCCCAGGACTGTGCGTGTTGTCCGCGATCGCGAGCGTGGCGTGGGCGCGGTCGGCCGGGGGCGCGGGCGCGGCGGCGGGCGGCGGCGGGGGCGCGGGGGGCGCGGGCGCGGACTCCACGGAGGCCGAGCCGTACATGACGCGGCGCCACCACGACGGGAACATTGCGGAGCTGCTCATACCGCTGCTGGAGCGCTCGCTAGCACAGAGGGACCGTTCTGCTGAGAGAGAGCGGAGGAGGAAACCCGGGAAGAAAGTTATACAGGTTAGCCAACCATACAATCTATCTATCTGTGTTTGTAGGCATTGTTAGTAACAGCGTCTTTTTTCGTGGGAATTCATCAAATGACCCCGCCCGCTGTGTGTGCAACGGAAGGGAGTGTCAGACTGTTACTGACTAACACCCACTATGTTCCTCCGGGAGCCCTTTGGGTGCCGGGCGAGCGGTAACTCTCACGAACATCCCGCAGCCCTGGCAGGAGTAACAGTGTCTTGCATGCATAATGAAATCAGTTTCAGTAGTATAGTTAAATACTATTAAACTTCGGTCAGCATCAAAAGTCGATTAACATAATTATTATATTTAGATTTTCAAACAAACTGTGCACAATCGAATTTAATGAATTAATGTCGTGCTATTAAGTAACAAAATAGGCGACTCCTGGTATAGTTAAAACATACGGACCAATTCCTATATGTCATAGAAAAATAATGACACTTTGTAAATCGGTTTGTGTTAACCGACTTTTGATGTTGACTATACCTATTCGTTTGGACTTGATTCATTCTTTAAAAAAATAATCTTAAACCTGGACAGTAGTTAGTAGAACAAGATTAAAGTCATGATAACGATTTCTACGGATATCATTTGACAATACAAAATTAAACAGCCACTTAATCGGTGATAAAATAAAATTAAACAGCCACTTAAAGCTATCGAAACCTATCCGAAACAATTATGTATCCATTACTAAATATACTTCTTATTACCACAACAGGTGCTCCCATACCGCGGCTCTCAAGAACACAAGCGCAAAGGCTGGCGCAAGCTCAACTCGCACAAGAAGCAAGTTGTAGAGATAACCCCACTCCACGGCAAGAACCACGCCAAGCCCCTCGCGTACATCCTCTCCGCCGCCAAGCCGAGCCACAAGGAGCGCGAGCGCGTGACGGAGGACAGCTCCCTCAGCGTCGACCTCGACCACGACAAGTTCTCCAGTGAAGAACAAACGTCTTCTGAGGAAGCTGAGATCAAGGACGAGAGAGGAGGAGACCTCAGAACCGCCATCTCAAAGGAAAGCTCAGATGCTGATGATGATGATGATGACAAGACAGCTCAAGCCACTGAAGAAGATGTCACTGATGAGGGTAAGTCAGCTTCGCAAGATGCGTCAGATGCGAAAGGGAAGGATGGAGACAGCGATGATGGGACTGCGGAAAGTGAGAGCGAGAAGGAGAGATCTCGCGCTGTTACCGTCGAAATTGTCAGCGATGAAGAGTTTATTGACGAGAATGAGTCGAACCGCAAATCTGTTACTAAGGAGGATTTGACTAGTGAGCGTGAGGCCAGTCAAGATGACGCTAGTGATTATCTTACGAAGGAAAAAGACAGCGAGACCAAAGAAGATTCGACGAAAGAAAGAGACAGTGAAACCAAAGAGAATTTGACGAAAGAAAAACACGGCAGATCTGATTCAACAAAAGAAGATTTGATCAGTGAGGATGACACTAAAGAAGATTACACCAAAGAAGAACGAGGTGGTGTTACCAAAGAGGACCTCACCAAAGAACGCAGAGATAAAACACAGGAAGAACTTACAGAAGAGGAAAAGGATGCCACCAAAGAAAATGAAACCAAAGAAGATAAAGATGAGTTAACCAAGGAAAATCTGACGAAAGAACACATCGGGAAATCTGGAGCATCAAAAGAAGAACTTACTAAGGAAGATGCCACATCAAACAAAGAAAATAGTGCAGAAGATATCAGAGAAGATGATCTTACGAAAGAGAATAGAGACGCTACAAAAGAAAACGACAGCAAAGAAAATAAAGATACGTCCAAGGAAAAAGAAACTGAAGAAGATCTTACCAAAGAGCATACCGGAAAATCTGGCGCCACGAAAGAAGATCTAACCAGTGAGGATCTGACAAAAGAAAGCAAAGACGGTCTCAGCAAAGAAAATCTTACGAAAGAAAAGAAGGACGAGACCAAAGAAGATGGTACAAAAGAAGGTGAAACTTCTGAAGACTTGTCAAAAGAACACATCGCACAAGAACGGAAGGCATCCAAAGAGACAGTCAGTGATGAATCACTTACGAAAGAGATATCAGTGGTCAGAGCGGGACAGGATGATAACGATCTGTTTGACAACCTAGCAACAGAGAGGAAAGGCAATGACTTGTCAGAGTTACTTGGAAATTTACAACGAGAGGAGCAAGAGGAACAGGCGCTACTACAGAATGATATAGTCATCAGTCACGGGAGAAATGAACCGTCTTCAGCGGAAAAAACCTTTAGTAAGCTGTTTAACTCCAGGGCTAGAGACATTATAGAGCTGATACAGTCCTCGGTTGAAGCCAGTACATCGCACAAAGACTGCCTTAGTGAGCGCCCCAACCACGACCACAAGTCTTACCGGTTATCTTTCTTATTCAACAAGTAATTCTATTGGTGGATTTTTTTCGGAGAGATCTCAAAATTGGTTTTGATTGGTCGAAATTCTTTGATGGTGGTTTCAAAATGAGCTCTGATTGGTGGAAATGAAAATTGGTGTTTTTTTAATGGATACACGACGACTATGGCTTTGTTTATGATAACGATTAGTTATATGTATTGTATTTAATATTTAATATAGGGGAGCATTAAAAAATGTAAAAAAAAGGAGTGGCCTAAGAAGGAGTGTTGGTTTGTTTGGGACGGATCTCAGGGTCGCAGCGACGCGCCGTTTGTTGGGATAGCAATAAACGTATAAATATATGGACATTGTTTTATTTATTCTCTTACAAATCAATCTGCACTAGAACACACCACAAATTACCGAAAAAAACGACTTAAAACAGATCCACAAACATATTCTTTTCACTTAAGAATTTAATCTTGTGTCGCGAGGGTTTCACAGACATTCAATTCACATGCACTAACACACCCAGACTCAGAACAAGCATTTGTGGATTGCACTAATGCATGCCCTCCGCGGGGATCGAGCCCGCGACACGTCGCGCACAGTGGTAATTGGAGTGGTAACCTAAACCACTTGGCTATCCGAGCAGTTAAATAATGGTAGAAGTTAATTAAGAACATTTTTTCATATAATTTCGACTCAACTTTAATAATAGGTAGGCAGATGCAGTTGTAACGAAATCTTTTAATTAATATTTGTATCTCTTTTAATTCATGGGCTAACTTCAAGGGACGAAACCCGGTCCTTTTTAAAGGCTTACACGGGGACACAGATCCAACATGCAGACGCCTTGTTATGAACTATATTATAAGCCTATAGTGTCTCACAGCTGGGCAAAGGCTCTTTTCTTTTCATTCCTCTCTGTCGAAAGCAAGTAAAGTCTATTCTTTCATTTATCAAGGTGATCACGCCATCTCCGTAGTTAAGGATATAAATAAAACACAAACTTCACTGTTCATAAGATTATATTTGCTGGTAGTAATGACAATTTACTTAGAAATATAAACTACGTGTATAATAAGGAAGTTTACAATTATATCTGGAAGCAGAACTAGTAGCCGTGCTATAGTAGGTATGCTTAGGGGTTGTTACAATAATAATGTAATAATGTAATACAACGGCCACACATTATAAGACTCATCACCATCTTCCTAAGTAAAACAATTGCGTGTGTGGAAGCGAAAGGTCGTATATACGGCGTAGAGTTGTGTCTCTTTCCCACACATACTACTGTATTGCTTCCAGGGTGGATGGTAGTCTCTTTGCTTTAGTTGATAGTACAAGCATTGGTGTAATTCAAACTGATTTATTATTACCAATTAATTTGTTGATGTAAATATACATACTACAAATTAATTAGTAAGATTTTCTTATACATAAAACGGTGGTAATTGAAAGCAATTAACTAATATACAATTATATTTAAATACATTTAACGCAGAGCGTTCCATATTATTATAATGTGTATCATAAATTGAATATTACGCGATATTGTGGCTCGTTAGTCGCGGTATATTACATCTATGATATTAAAATAATCAATTTAGTTTATCACTGCATTTTATTAACAATTACTGTATCATAGAATAATGTTATAATTATACAATTTTCACACAGTAAATATCTCACCGAATCACACTAAATTAATGTTGGTCCTGGTAGGGAATCGAACCCACGGCCTCCGGTTTAGCCGTCACGGCCACTAACCACAGAACATCAAGAATATAATATGGATCATTATAGCCCTAATAGGGCTAGTTAGCAGAAATATACAAAATTAAATCTCATTTGAAACTTCAATGTATTCGGTAATGGCGCCCCACCGTGGGGCAGCTCACAAGCGTAGTGATCAATGCTCGTTCTCTGTCTGAGAGGCCTGCAGTGGGACAGTTACAGGCTGGTGTTACGATTGAAACAGTAAATTTATACATAGTATAGTGTAGAATAGTATAGTTTTTGTAACATATTGTACTGTATTATGAATAAATGTATTGAAAAAAATAATATGTCTATAATTATAATGAATAATTACATCACTACTACCAGCTCACACGTGTGTGTTTACACGAACAGTATACATACACACACACATACACACACGACACGTGATTGGTCGTCACACACACACAGATACGTTAGTTCGGATGCACGCTAACACAACACGACTTGATACTTGACTGTCATTTCAAACAGATTTATTTAGAACAGACATTATCGACCAAAATATTAGTAAGATGTAATTGTAACTACACTATTGCATTAGGTGTGGTCCTGTAATAATAGTTGTAGGTGGTAAAATAAGAATAAAAAGTGTTGGTATTGTACCGAATAAAAGATATAAAACTAAACTATGGTAACATTTGAAAAGGGCATGATTTCAGTAATAATTTGATTTCATCTTTCTTTAAGTCGCTTTACCAAGGAATGAAAGAACTTCATTCTGCTGATATCAGACTAAGTCCCATTTAAAAATTGGCTCTCTTAAGAGTCTGACAATATTGAAAAGTATTCTTTGTTGTTTGGTTAATAACATTGGGACATTAATTTAGCTTGGCATTCCAGAAACGTTATATTATTTTAGTACGTTCATGCAGTTTTTCTGGTCACTACTCCTAATATCACTGTTATTACCTTACTTCTGCTTGAAATTAAACACAACTTCTGCTCATTTCATTGTTTGCTTCGACACTGTTGCGTGTATCCGAACCTTCATTAATTGCGAGTGTTTCCGCTGTCATGCACGATACATCACCGGTGTTACACTAGAGACCATTCTATGCATAAATCCATCATCTGTCATGCACGATATATCAACGGTGTTAGACTAGAGACCTTTCTAGGCATTAATTAATCATCACTTTAGGCTAAAAATCGATATTCTTTTACAACACAATTGCCATGGAAAAATGGTTTATATATCGCAAAAAAACAAAACGACTCCCGCACTAAAAAGTTTAATCCTCGCGAAAGTCGTTTAAAAGTTTAATGTCGCGAAAATACTCATGCACGCTCTGCTATCCGTGCAGCGTAAAACGTACATTAAACTATATCTTATATCACGTCTATGCCTCACCTCGTACCGTGTATGACAGTGGAACAACACACACACACACACTTATCCTAATATAATAAGGCTCAAGACATGGTCATTACATAACGAGAGAGAAATAGTCACTAAAGTCAACGAGCGTAGAGATCTAGAAGTAACTAGCGTACAGCGGGAGGAGCGACCAGTCACCAGGTATGGAATAAAGGCTAAGATATCCAGGGAAGATCCTTTTGTGTCAGGGGCGCGGTGTTAGGGCACACTTGAAGCTGTGATAGCCTAGTGGTAAGACCGTAGGACTGCCAAGACAAAGGTCTCGAGTTCGAAATCCACGGCGCGCACCGACTTTTTGAATGCGATGTGTTTTTCAGCAGATGACAATTGTTTACGACACCATTTTTTTAAGGGTTTCTGGTTTCAAGTTATGTGTTTTTACATGTCGTAAAAGAGTCTCTGACGTCCCCAAATTTTTCCGAAAAAATGATGTTCATTTTTAATAGCAAAGCCCTGTTTATGCGTGACTAGTGTTGTTAAAGACAGTTGGCCATATACATAAACATCAGTGGATCTCGTTACATTGGTCCTGTAGCAAACTGGTCGCTCTCCCTGTACATATAATATTTATAATTGGTCGCGTAAAATAGTGTCTTCTTTCAAACATTCGGTAATAGAAGAGATTCGAATGCAGAAATAACAAGATTAGATTTAGAAGAATAGAGATGTGTGAGAGAGAGACGAGAACTTGAGACCTTTAATACCGGACTCTATAACAACAATCTTTTTTTTAGTGGTGAAACGCTACCCTAACTTCAACCCATACTGAGGGCATGGCATGGGGATATGTTGGGCTCCCACCGACTAGAAACACCCCGGACTTCTACTACCTAAGCCAGAGTCACGGGATCGCTCGCGCTCTTTGTGACTCTGACTGGGGTTTATTTCAATTCTTGGTGGCTGGACTGAACTGGTTGATTCCACACAAAAAGTCAGTTCTAGCACTACAAGGATCATTTGTCACGCGGCCGAAATCGGAGTTAACGCTCTCATATATGACAAACCATTACTTGTGACAGACAGTTGAGTCGATGCTTACGAATATGCACACCAACGCCCTCATGTTAATGTCATCCACGTGCCAAAAGATCCTTGTAGCTCTACATTTTTGTAACCCCTCCCCCCCCTATGAGGGTCCAGTGAAGTCTTTATACCGGAAATGGCCTTCGTCTGTTTGTCAAAGAAGTTTATGAGATTGTTCGTCAGTACATGGATATCAATATTCAATGTATTGTTAGTTCTTTGTCTAACAGAAGGTTATTTCAAGGTATTCCCAGACACTTCGGTCTTTCGCTCTCGTCTCCCTACCATAATTAACAAGATATTTTGAAAGCTAAAGATATCCGCATCGAGTGTACAGTCTTCCCCGCAGTATCACACACTGCGTTACTCATATCACCTCTATTATAAGGAGGATAAGGTTGAAATTTCAAGTAGAGGTACTGATAACTCGTGGAGAACTGTACAGTTGAACTTTGTGTATGAAATGTAATATTGGAAGAATAACTAGAACTAGCAATTGTAAATATATTATCATAGATTTAATTTATTATCATGATTGTTCCAAGTGATTGTTAAATTTATATTAACTCTAATAGATTTTAAATAATTTATTTTACTAGAAGATTTTATCTAAAGAAGCGCTTCGTATGGAAGTTAACAATTTTTCATATTTTCACAATTCGTTAGGTATTTGTGAAATTGAAAGATACTGGAAGGATAAGAGCAATACTTTTGCCTGACTCATCATCATTCATCATCATTTCCCTGCCCTTATCCCAATTATTATTTGGGGTCGGCGCAGCATGTCTTCTTCTTCCACACGTTCCTATCTGACGTCATCTCGCAAGTAACACTTTTCCCTAACAGTGGAAAGAAATATCTACCTAAAAAAAGTAATACTGTATCACCTTTGACTGTCGTTAAGTCATTACAGTTCTGATGCTACTTATAGTGCTACAAGGATCTTTCGTCACGTGGCCGAAATCAGAACTAATGCCGTCATATATGAAAATCCAGACCACTTTTGACAGACAGTTGAGTTGATTCTTGCGAATGCACACCAGCGCCCTCATGTTAATGTCATCCACGTGCCGAAAGATCCTTGTAGCTGTATATCGGTATAGCCAGTAACATGTGTTGTGTTGTCAGACAGACAGTCGCTCTGTGACATACTGGTGTTCAGCTGTCTCTGAGACTGGGAGTCAACAACATTGCTTGTATAATAAGTTTTCTTTTCTCTATTGTTTTGCAAAATTGTAATAAGTGTAGAAATACAGAATCTTGTCTATTTTGTGCAGTTTTGTGCTATATTTCATAAATCTTTGGGAAACGCAACTTTAAACTTGATAAATTTCTTTTTGATAAACAATAATTATATTTTTTTAAGTATCAAGAATTCTCGTCACACTACATTTTAGTGAGACAAACGAAATTGGACTTTATCTCACCACGTTTAAAGTTGAAAATCGCTTTCCACATACCGACAATATAAATAAGATTTTTCATCTACTTTTATTCTAAAAAATAGTTACTTTGACAAAGTATTATTAGAAGCACATGCAGACTAAGTTGGAACCCTGTCACAGTAACAATGGTCGACGATTGGACCTCGAGAACATCACTAGACACGCCTACAACTTGGTGATGGTCACCCATCCTTTTCCAAGCCGCAGGCTGCGCACCTTAACTTTATAAATCTAAGT
Organism: Chrysodeixis includens; assembly: GCA_941860345.1. Classification (NCBI taxonomy): domain Eukaryota; kingdom Metazoa; phylum Arthropoda; class Insecta; order Lepidoptera; family Noctuidae; genus Chrysodeixis; species Chrysodeixis includens. The sequence goes on along the minus strand of OW796110.1, from coordinate 10,358,616 downwards.
AGTTTTTTAACATGATTAACCTTTTTGAGGTCCATTGGTGTGATTCTGTTAAAAATGAACTAAACTTATTTTAGACTATCGCTATTTTCTTCTTTCGCATTGAATTAGAATAGGACAAATATAATGAACGTGTGTATTCACTAACTACATTGATATAGACAAAATTGTTTGACATTTATAAGTGAATGATCTTCGAGCTCTATCTTTTTCACACATGGAATATTAGAGAAAGATGACAATATTTGTATATAAGTAAAGTTCACAAACATCAGAATCCAATCTACCACAATATCTGAAAACTCTTACAGGTGAGGAAAAGAGACAGCACTCTACACTCAATAGAGCGGCGTCTTTCTCCCACACATGTAAGAGATGGCGGCAGACAGACGCCTTACAACTAAGACAATAGAGTGACAAGGTTCTATCTCTCATAGAGTTTAGAGTCGTATAGAATAGGTATAGTTTAAATAGAGATAATACTTTATATTGCTTTCCGTTTCATTTGATACACGCTGCTGTGATAGTGGTTACTACAAAATAGGATCCTACTAGTATATGTGTTTGTTACACTTTTACGTTCAAACGGCTGGAGCAATTTTGTTGAAATTTGGTATAGAGTTAGCTAACACATTGAATTAACATGTAAGCTACTTTTTACCGACTGCATCAGAGAGGGGAAAGTTTTAATAAATAAATAAATAATAAAATATATTTACCAGCTATAACCGACATTCGCGCGGACGTTGTCGCGGGCAACAGCTAGTAATTATTAGAGAATTCTGTAGGACAGACAAACGTGGGAGAATTTTGGAAAGGCCTTTGCTCAGTCGTGGAATACAACAGAATGGGAACAAACAGGGTACTCCATACAACCCAACCAAAGATACACTTTTTGCAGACATCCCATTTAAAAAGACTGAATTTGTTCTTAAAATAATATTAGTTTAGAAAAGTATTCAGAGCGGAGCCACGGTAATAGCCTAGTATTTTATAGTAACCAGTATAACAGAGCTAAAGTCAAGCCAAATACTTTAATATCATTAGATTTACAGTAACATTCAAAGGCAATCACACAACACACACAGTCATAGACATACAATAGTTATATATTTAATAATACTTAATAGTAATAATCTCATAAGTTTCCGTTTTGAATATCAATCTAGTACTCAAATGTTACTTAAAGGTGTCTTTTGACTAAGTCGTGAGTTGTAAGTCACCGTTAAGTGTCATGTTAACTCTGTCACTTAAAGGTGTAGAGTGCAATGAAAGTCACGTTTGAGGACGACTTAAAATTGAGTCCCATTTGAGTATATTAAGTTAAGTAAGATTTTATAATTAGTAATAGTAATTATTTCTAATATCATTATTATAGTAAACTAAAAACATTTTTTTTTATTCTGAATTCTTGATATTTTAAGCAGTATTTTAATTTAAAAGAGACCAACTTGCAGATCAACAAATTCTTAGATATTTCGATAAAATTTTAAAAGTATTTGTATGACATATTTTACAAATATCCATCTTTTCAAAATACAACTGTCATTTCTACAGACATAATGTCCTGTCACTCAAATGTATGAAAATGACAGTTGTTGACATGTCACATGACTTTGACAGGTAAATTCCATACGTTGGAGCAATTTGAACAACATTGACACTTGCAGAAATGTCACTTATTTAGAGTCTTTTAAGAAATGAGTTAAATATACTGCAAGAAATGATTGGTGCCTTATAATAAGTAATTTTTAAATTTAAATTTTCGTAATTCTTCTTAAAAGTAGCATAAGGTACGTTAGAAGTATCATAAGCACAATGTTTGAAGGAATATAAGCCTTGTTTTGTTAGACGTTGGGTGTGTTTTCGTTCACCGCGGCAGTTGCGGGGAGGACGCGCGGCGTGGACGTCGCTTCGGCTTGCGTTGGGTTGTCTCCTCTGTAATCTGAAGGAGAAAACATATTTTCTTGAATTAGTTTCTTCTTATGGCTCTCGTGGCTTTTGAAAACATAACACTTGAGTACTTGAGTTTTTGGTTTGGCTCAAACAAACCTTATCTTTTTCGCTCATTTGTTGAAATTCTAAACTTTTGGTATTACAACAACAAAAAAAACTGGCCAATTGCGAGTCGGACTCGCGCTTAAAGGGTTCCGTACTATTTATTATCTATAATAGACAATCACGTGTGTTGTTGTTTCAGAGGTTCTGTATTCGATTAAGTTAAGCGAATTAGTTCACTAAATGTCGCATACTCTGTAACAAAAGCGACAGTGCGATGGAGAGATTTGAACTCCCGGACAGTGACCCCGGTAGCTAACCAGGCAAAGCGACTGGTTCGTATAGCTAGTAGTCATAAGTTCTGCTTGGAGTTTATTTTTTCTACATTATTTGTATTTGAATTATAAATGTAAATTTTGCCAGCGTCCACATCTAAAAAAGTATTTGAACATCACTATGTAGTCGGAGTTTTGTTACTTCAAGAGGCACAAACAGAATGTTGAGCTGCATGAGCTATTCGGGGCTTGTCGGTGCCGCCTGTTGGCACAGGCTTCCTCAGAACCATCTGGCTCTTTCTTCTAAAGGCCAGCCCAGACACTTTATTTGCTTACTCGGTATAAAAATACTTCATTGTCTGAACTTCAAAAGAGGCGATGACCCCTGAGCTTGTTTTTTCTCAGGGTAGCCAGTTAGCAAATGTCGATTCCAGCGAGCTTATATTAAAAAACTATACATGTAAGAGAGATAACTTATATCCTATTTGCAAAATAAACGATTTTATTTCATTTCAATACTCACACAGGCAATAACCCTGGCCGGCACAGGAGGCGGCTGCTTCTTCCTCCCCTCGTCCTTCACCTCAACCACCTCCCGCCCCCCTATCCCACTGCTAACCACACTCTTAACCCCACTAGTGGACGAGCTCGCCGCACCGCTATCTATCCCGCTCTCACTCTCACTCTCCCCGATACTCCTGTCCTTTTCCTTCTCATCATGAGTCTCCACTGACGTGTAACTCTCTGGGGCTCTCTTCTCCTTGTGCTGGTGTATCTGTGGGGCGTAGCTTTCGATGCTGGTTCTATCCTTGTCTATCTGTTGCGGCGGCGGGACGAAGCTTGAGGAGTGAGCGAGAGGTAGCGTGGTCGAAGAGGGAGAACAGTTATCTGCTGCTGTAGAGCAGGACGCACGCGCCGAGTCCGACCTGGAAGCACAGTTTAAGAAGATCAGTATGACCTTATTGGTTGTGTATGAGAGCGTGTATAAAGGTTTCAGTGTGCGTGTGTGTGAGTGCATGTGTTGTGGAGTTTGTGTGTGTGAGTGTAAGTGTTGTGGGGTTTGCGTGTGTGTGTGTGAGTGTAAGTGTTGTGGGGTTTGTGTGTGTGTGTGTGTGTACCTGTGCTCGGCGCTGCGTGTGTGCGTGGATCACAACACCGTGTCCATGGTGTGCAGGGAGGACAGCAGGGCGGGTGTGTGTGTGTGTGTGTGTACCTGTGCTCGGCGCTGCGTGTGTGCGTGGATCACAACACCGTGTCCATGGTGTGCAGGGAGGACAGCAGGGCGGGTGTGTGTGTGTGTGTGTGTGTGTGTACCTGTGCTCGGCGCTGCGTGTGTGCGTGGATCACAACACCGTGTCCATGGTGTGCAGGGAGGACAGCAGGGCGGGTGTGTGTGTGTGTGTGTGTGTGTGTGTGTACCTGTGCTCGGCGCTGCGTGTGTGCGTGGATCACAACACCGTGTCCATGGTGTGCAGGGAGGACAGCAGGGCGGGTGTGTGTGTGTGTGTGTGTGTGTGTGTGTACCTGTGCTCGGCGCTGCGTGTGTGCGTGGATCACAACACCGTGTCCATGGTGTGCAGGGAGGACAGCAGGGCGGGTGTGTGTGTGTGTGTATGTACCTGTGCTCGGCGCTGCGTGTGTGCGTGGATCACAACACCGTGTCCATGGTGTGCAGGGAGGACAGCAGGGCGGGTGTGTGTGTGTGTGTGTGTGTGTGTGTGTGTACCTGAGCTCGGCGCTGCGTGTGTGCGTGGATCACAACACCGTGTCCATGGTGTGCAGGGAGGACAGCAGGGCGGGTGTGTGTGTGTGTGTGTGTGTGTGTACCTGTGCTCGGCGCTGCGTGTGTGCGTGGATCACAACACCGTGTCCATGGTGTGCAGGGAGGACAGCAGGGCGGGTGTGTGTGTGTGTGTGTGTGTGTGTACCTGTGCTCGGCGCTGCGTGTGTGCGTGGATCACAACACCGTGTCCATGGTGTGCAGGGAGGACAGCAGGGCGGGTGTGTGTGTGTGTGTGTGTACCTGTGCTCGGCGCTGCGTGTGTGCGTGGATCACAACACCGTGTCCATGGTGTGCAGGGAGGACAGCAGGGCGGGTGTGTGTGTGTGTGTGTGTGTGTGTACCTGTGCTCGGCGCTGCGTGTGTGCGTGGATCACAACACCGTGTCCATGGTGTGCAGGGAGGACAGCAGGGCGGGTGTGTGTGTGTGTGTGTGTGTGTGTGTACCTGTGCTCGGCGCTGCGTGTGTGCGTGGATCACAACACCGTGTCCATGGTGTGCAGGGAGGACAGCAGGGCGGGTGTGTGTGTGTGTGTGTGTACCTGTGCTCGGCGCTGCGTGTGTGCGTGGATCACAACACCGTGTCCATGGTGTGCAGGGAGGACAGCAGGGCGGGTGTGTGTGTGTGTGTGTGTGTGTGTGTGTGTACCTGAGCTCGGCGCTGCGTGTGTGCGTGGATCACAACACCGTGTCCATGGTGTGCAGGGAGGACAGCAGGGCGGGTGTGTGTGTGTGTGTGTGTGTGTACCTGTGCTCGGCGCTGCGTGTGTGCGTGGATCACAACACCGTGTCCATGGTGTGCAGGGAGGACAGCAGGGCGGGTGTGTGTGTGTGTGTGTGTGTGTGTACCTGTGCTCGGCGCTGCGTGTGTGCGTGGATCACAACACCGTGTCCATGGTGTGCAGGGAGGACAGCAGGGCGGGTGTGTGTGTGTGTGTGTGTGTGTGTACCTGTGCTCGGCGCTGCGTGTGTGCGTGGATCACAACACCGTGTCCATGGTGTGCAGGGAGGACAGCAGGGCGGGTGTGTGTGTGTGTGTGTGTGTGTACCTGTGCTCGGCGCTGCGTGTGTGCGTGGATCACAACACCGTGTCCATGGTGTGCAGGGAGGACAGCAGGGCGGGTGTGTGTGTGTGTGTGTGTGTGTGTACCTGTGCTCGGCGCTGCGTGTGTGCGTGGATCACAACACCGTGTCCATGGTGTGCAGGGAGGACAGCAGGGCGGGTGTGTGTGTGTGTGTGTGTACCTGTGCTCGGCGCTGCGTGTGTGCGTGGATCACAACACCGTGTCCATGGTGTGCAGGGAGGACAGCAGAGCGGGTGTGTGTGTGTGTGTGTGTGTGTACCTGTGCTCGGCGCTGCGTGTGTGCGTGGATCACAACACCGTGTCCATGGTGTGCAGGGAGGACAGCAGGGCGGGTGTGTGTGTGTGTGTGTGTGTGTGTGTACCTGTGCTCGGCGCTGCGTGTGTGCGTGGATCACAACACCGTGTCCATGGTGTGCAGGGAGGACAGCAGGGCGGGGTCGCGGCTGCACCAGCGCGCGAGCTCGTCCGGCGTCACCACGCCGTCGCAGTTCGTGTCCATCAACTAGAATGTACGGAAGTATTCGTTAAGTAAACAGTAAGCAAAGGTGACAAACAAAAAACCCTTGTGATCCACGAGGAACGATGAATTTATGCATAAACGGGTTGTCACAACTTCATAAGGATTCTTAGATCAATTACCAACCCAGCTTGTCATAAATTAGACTTACACGTCGATTACAATAGTGCTTAAAATACTCGACTGACGATCTATTAAGTATTCAACACAACACAGCGCATGCGTTGCGGTAAAACATCTTTAAATTCTCTAAAAGACAATTTTTACTGTAAATCATCACTCACTCATCATCATCACTCACTCACACAATCACTCAACAAAAGTGCCAGCAAATTCCACTTGCCCCATAACTTAAAACAGCGCCACCTATATTCACAAACAAAAACCTTTAAACTGCCAACAGATGTCGCTTTCACAAGCTCACGTAACTTCCACCTCGCATCACAGATGGCGCTACTGTCTAACATTGTGCCCTCAAAGGTGTTGAATGAATACGTAGTAACAAGTGAAGCGGTGCGACCTGCCGGCTTAGGGTGCACTCCAATTAGTGCTCCCGATTGAGAACGGCTTTGATACGAAACTGTTTGACTTGAGAATGAATTGGACGGAAAGATTTTACCTACTTTTAAATATTTTCTTTGGTTTTTTACAGCTATTGAATTTGATTTATGCAACTTTATTCACAGTTTGTGATCGGCATTCATTTCTACAAGAAAACGTTTTTATTGTAATAAGTATGTTCTAGTACTTAGGTAGTAGTGTTCGTTATAACTTTTATAGGTCTTGAAGTCTTCTCCTTTTTCATATTGGCAAAAATCGATAACCAAAAACGAAGATATTTAAAATTAAAGTTTATCAGATCAATTTCCTTGCCTGATTGTGGAAGCGTAGAAGCAAGACGCCGATCCACGTCTTATTTTAAAATGCGGACAAGTCCCTCCTAGGCATTCCTATTTCATCCCTACTAATACTTTACCGACGTCTTTTAATTTAGTACTTGAAAGTTTACAGTAGTAAACAAATAATAATAAATCAGTAGCGTATGTTACGAGTACCGGACAACCGAAAAACATAAATACTTCTAAATACGCACAGAAATGGAACTAATGATCGTGCTCATCACATAAACATTTGTCTTTACTCAGAATCGAACCCACAACCTTCGCTACAGCAGTCCTCCAACCATTAGACCAGGCCAGCCAACTCACATGAAAGATCCTATCCACATGATCTTTAGCCGCGGTGGTATGCACGGGCGGCGCGGCGGCTCTGCCTAACAACTCGTATATCGCCTGTACAACAGCCAGCATCTCTGAGCGGGAGATACGGCCGTCACCGTCCACGTCGTATAGAGTGAACACCCAGGATAGCTTCTCTTGAACGGAGCCGCGCGCCACGCGGGATAGGATGTCGAGGAATTCCTGAAATAGAAATAGGTTTAACTGAGTTAGACACTTTTGTATGGATGAAAAACTGAGGTAAAAATTGGTATGTATACATAGGTGATTTCAATGGAGGTTGTGTGAAAGTATTGTTTTGTAGTGAGATATCTTGACTATAAAACATTGTACGAGTATGTATTTGATTTTTCTAGATATGTTTTGTTTTAGTTGCTTTTTTATATCGGGGTTCCAAAAAAAATCTTCTTTTTAGCAAATGTTTCAAATAGGTACACAAAAATAAGTAAATTAAAAGAGCACAGCATTGTCAGATCGCCAAACTAAAGTCACACCACCACAAATAGCCAAAATAATAATATGTTCATCATGTGTATGCATAGAGCATAATATATCTCTTCAGAGGTCTACATAGCTACCCATATAATATCTCTGGCACAGTATGAATACATACAGTAGTTCTACTCCACCGTTTCTAAAAACAAATGCCTACAGTCGCGCGGTACTTAACAGCGATAGGGCTGCCCACCTACAGCATTTGAATTACATCAACAACACACCGTTTTTTCGTCACTGCGACACGCTCGTGACTGTATCATGCCACGATCCGATAGCGTAGGCTTAACTCGCGTTGCGCCCGTTTATATGAAGACTTCATACTGTATTTCTTTAAAGTCACGTGTAAACTTCAAGGGAAGAAACCCGGTCCTTTTTAAAGGCTTACACGGGGACACAGGTCCAACATGAAGAGTCATGGTGAGAACTTTAATCTAAAATGTGATTGCCATCTACCAAGGGCCGGGACACCCCTGCTCTATGGAAGAACAGACATGGATGGCTCAAGGTAGTTACAAGACTATTGTAAATTATGGTGATTACTCTAATTTGGGCTACGATAGGCAGCAGGCGGGCAACACCAGAGAAAAAGGTAAAGGGTGTACATAGGTGCGACACCGATTATATTGTATACTGTATTTAATATTATACTGTGTCTCTAGCTCACAGACTCTGATATACGAGCTCGCGTTTCATCTCGTCGTTAGGTCTCCGCGTCGGATATTAGCAGCAAATATAAAGTGCTTGGACATTTCGTCGAGCGACGTCGCTAGTAGATCTATTGCAACGATTTTATTAAAGAAAGTTCTTAGTGGACGGAACCTTGGATTAAATCTGAGTTTTATGTGTTAAAAAGGAAGTCTTATCATCATCATCATCCTCATCATCCAATTTTACTTGATGTCGGCGCAACCCGCAATCCGTTTTTTTCTTCCTGTTTCCTCTATCAGACGTCACAGTATCATTTAAAAAGGAAGTCATATGTGTTTTGCCCGAGTGAATATCAGTTATAGCTATTAGAAGATTACCCGCCTTAGACGCAGTCAGTAAAAATTCTACATGTTAATCCAGGGCATCAGCTAACTTCCTACAAAATTTCATCCAAATAGGTTTAACCGTGAAAGAATAATAATAATCCACCCATACATACGTACAAATTTTTGCGATTATAATATTAGTAGGATTTTTTGACGTTTTCATGTAGCCACTGATAGAAATGGTATGTCTAGGTCGAGAGGAACTTATATTACAAACCACCTTTAGGTAGGAGGGAAAGGAGAGATCCTCGGACACCTCCTCGAAGCGACAAGTTAATGTTGTCAAACTGTTACTGACTAATCCTTACCTGTCATCTAACTTCTACCGCATTTGTCCGCTGCGTAGCATTGATTTGCAATCTATTATACACGAAATTAGAACCTATAGACTATTATCAAAGCCACAAAAGAGGTCCAATAATGGAATTCAGAAGGTGACTCCAAGTTATTTTTTTTTTAAATTCTAACTATCCCGAAATTGATAAAATATCATCAAACTACAAACAATATTACCCTTAAAACGCAGGTAAATCCGCGTGACTTATCTAGAAAAACATTGTAAACCTCATTTCTTAGAAAAACGTGTAAAACTCTTCGCCTGATAAGTATTATTAACAAGGTGTGGAGCGCCGCGACTAATCGCAGCGATTTATTTAACGACCGCCGATCGGAGATACGGCACAGCGCCATCTAGCGAACGCTCACAGCATTAGATCACCAACAACTTTTATAGTAAAGAACGAGCCAAGTGCGAGTCGGACTTGCATCAAGGTTTTGTACTATCATCTATACACAGCGAAGAATTGAAGCGTCTTCCTGTTACCGTTTTTAATTTTGAGAAAAAAAAATACGAAAAACACGTTTACTGTTTTTAGATCACCCTTAATATTTTTTGTTAACGTAAGTACATCATTTGTGAAAATTTCATTTTCTAGCTATCACGGTTTATGAGATACAGCCTGGAGACAGACAGACAGCGGTTTAGTAATAGGGTTCCGTTTTTCCCCTTTGGGTACGGAACCCTAAAGTGTAATATTGCAATTGGGGAAGAGAGAGACGCCGTTCTACACTGTCTAGTGCGTTGTCACACTTTCACAATTACAATATGCTTTATCAGGTAGCTAGTGTTACATCAAATTATGCTTATCAAATCTTGTTAGATTTGAAACGTGACTTAACGTGAAACGGAAAGCGGTATAAAGGTTCAATGTAATGACCGAATCATTCTTGGTCTCGATATCTTTAAGAGGCTACTGAGATGATCAAATAGTGGTAGCCCACGTCAGAGGTTTTCGGGCGTTTTTAGAACTCTGATACTAGGTTGTAAAACCATACGATAAGAAGAAGATATCCAAGCGATACAGTTAGTTAAAGGTGTAACGTAGCAGATATTTGAAGACTCTCTTAAAATTAACTGTCGTTTTATTACAGAGCTTATTCCCTACATTTTACTGCCGAAATATATCCTACGCAGAGATCTTACAGTTTATTCTTGTACTCTACAAATGTAAGTTTACAAGCGATCGCTCGAGCGATCTTTAGGCATCTTCCTTGAGATGTTTAAGTATAGCTAAAATTTATACACATAATAATATGTCGGCGAGGTGGTATACCTTTCGCACCTGCGTGGTGTCACGCCGATGACAGCAGCAATACGAGATTGTTTTGTAAAACGTCAAGTAAGACAGCAGTGACTGGATTGCTTGGGTGTGGTCTGTGCTGAGCCGTGAAGAGGATTCTTGGAAAATGAACCCTGATGGCGAACGGACGGAAGCACAGAACCCGCCGCGTTTCAGAAAGTAATCTGTATTCAATTAAATACATTAATCATGTAATCGGAATAAACAATAATCAAGCGATGTAACGAAGATTTCATTTCAACAACATATTCCAAATGGCTGATGAAGACCATCTGAGCGCTCCGCCTTTACCTATCCCGTCCGTCTCGTCGACATTATTATATACTTGTGTGTTATTCATCGATCTTTTACACATTTAAGACACTTTTCACTTTTCTTTTCTTTTTCGTATCTTTTCCATACTGCATAAGTAAATATATTTTCCCTAAAGCCGTAATCTTCAAAGACTCAGAAAATTCGGCTTTTAAAACAGTACAGTGCCTGTTGTCATGTCTCCTCACGCTAACGCTGAACGCTACAATGTACTGAACTGACGAGTCACAGTCACGTCACGCGTCCAACAGGAATGTCATTCCCGTCATTTGTTTTCTATTCTAATGCGATATAACAATGTCTGGGGCCTCCGTTGTGATTGTGGGAGCGAAACAACGTGATACACAGTGGTTAGTGGCGTCTCGCTTGCACTCACAATATTACTACTTCGAAAACATATTGGTCATAGTATTGTATTCCAATACAAAAGCTTCGCGAAGTGATGTGACACCCAGACAAAGAACAAATGATTCTGCTCATCACACAATCATTTATTTTATCCTGGGTGGGAATCGAACCCACGACCTCCGGTATAGCAGTCAGGGCCACTAACCACTAGACTCACAGGTCCGTTATCGTTGCCATGTTAAGAAAAACTAGGATATATTGTATTTGTGTTTTGTTTCCCGTCAAGAGATGAAAATTTAACTAGTGACTAAATACTCTTACCCCCGGTTTCTGGAAAGCTGATCAATTGAATCTGCAGTCAAATCAACTGATCACGACTGTTTGGTTGACCATGAAACTTACAACCAATCACAGAGCTTAACATGAGATTTGACTGACGATTAACATATTGTTGTGTTGATCAGCGTCTAAAAACCAGGGTTTTCTATGTTCTTTCTCTTCTTCGTTCTTTCTCTTATATACTACTGAATCTGATATTTTTTTTGAAATATTAATAAGTTTAAATCTCGTTTGATGTTTAATATTTGACTGCACGGAGAGCCGAGTGGTATAGGTCACCACGCCAATTACCACTGTACACGACGTGTCGCGGGTTCGATTCCCGCGTACGACAAGAACTTTGCGATCCACAAAGGCTTGTTTTGAGTTTGGGTGAATGTCTGTGAAACGCCTCTCGATACAAGGATTAAATTCCTTAGTTCGGGAGTCGTAAGAAAAACTAAACACTCTCAAAGTCGCCTCTCTAACTGCTGAGTTATCAGTGTAATGCCCATAAGTTACAATTGAAGCATTAATATCGGACCACTCGCTCGCACACACTATATGCCACATAGCGATATCCTGCTTCAAAAGTCACGAATACTAATGTAATTAGATTTTGGCTTTTGTTCAAATTACTATTTGTATTAAGAGTTAGATGTTGTGTAGGACTAGGCAATGTCCGCGACTTCGTCTGGATTAAGGCAGTAAAATAATAACTTTGCTGGAAATATAGATTTTGATAATTATGAGGTTTTTTTTCTAGAAGTTTTAAACTGTATTAACTTTTATAATTCTATTAAGAATTAAAAGTGTTACCATTTAACACAAATTGTTAGAAGTTTAAATTTAATCTCTTAAATAAAAAGAAAATTTACTCTGACAGTATAGGTATTTATTTATGCCTTACCTATTCCAGAGAGAGATATTTTATTTAGTTTTTGTGTTACAATACACATTATTTGACATTGACTTGCAACTATACGATCACAAATTCCATACCACAACCACTGAACCACTCCTGCCAGTCCCTTTCTCTCTACAAAACAATTAACAATAATAATTATAACTAACGTTCAAACTTCAGTTAACAACTAACTGAAAGTTTAACTAATTACTAGGAAATTAAACTGATTTGAACCAATAGAAAGGCCAGCTTACAATGGATACTATTATAAATGTATACGAGACCAGTGTATTTAGGACTGCAAAGTTATTTTCAAAGGGAGAGGTCGATTTATACTGGTTTTGACTAAAGGTTTATGTAAAGCCAGTTATGTTTGAACTATTGTATTGTTGATCGATAACAATAGCACTTGTAAGGGCTCGTGTTATACTGGTTCATGTACAAGTTCATTTTATTAACCGATTTGTAAAAAAGAGGAGGTTCTTAAGTATTAAATATTCCATAACTTTCACACAACGCTATCTAGTCTCAAACTAAGCAGAGTTTGTATTATGAGTTCTATGCAACTGATAAACATACTGATATTCCTACCTCTGATTACGTACATAGATACAGAATAAAGGATCGTGGTCATCACACAAACATTTTTCCTGGGTGGGGATCGAACCCACGACCTCCGGAATAGCAGTCAGGGTCACTATCCACTTGACCAACATAGTGCATAGCTTAAACCGCTTAACCTATGTACATGATTTTTTTTATAAATGGGTACCTGGATTAACAGATAGGCATTTTTTTCCCAACCACGAGAAAGAAGGTTAATATTGTGCAGCTATAACCGACATCCATCCAGACGAAGCCGTGGAAAAAAGCCAGTAAAAGATTTCAATGGCACCACATGATAAGGATAAGCCAGTCAAAAATAAAGTTAATGGCAAGGCAAAAACTTGTCTTTTAGAGAACTTTTTATTTATTTTAAGAATTTTATTCATTAGAAGCCCATCTATACAACCCGTTTAATGATATTACCAATACATTCCATAAGCTAATACCAAGCCAATATTCACTTCACACCCATAGCTATTGACCAGTATATCCTGACCCGCGCACCTCACAATGTATTTGTTCGCCTCGCGTTCTGACGTCACTCACGTTCACACTAGCTGCTACCTGTGACTCTGTCTGTTGTCAGATTGATTGAGAATATATACTAGTGGTGGAACCTGGTTTTGACTAGTTTGTCGCACGAATATAACCAATTGTACTAGGTATTAGATCTATAGAAAAGGACTTTTGATTTTAATATTAATATTGGATATCGGATGTAGCTGCCAAAAACATTATGTCCCTCTAATGCAGTCGGTTTAAAAGTGGTCGACTTACACAAAATCTGTGTCATAAAATCGAAAAAGCTCTTCTTATTCAACTTTATCTTCCTTTTAAAAACATAGCATTCTTTCAATATAACTACAGTAAGCGACTGACATTTTCTAAGTGATTCAGTATCTCGTCTTTAAAGAACTCTATAAAAACTAGCTGGTTCTAAATTAGTGTCACCTTAAAGTGACAGAGTTTTCTTATGACCTACACACAACGCCATTTAGTCTTAAACTAAACAGAGCTTGTATTATGAGTACTAGACAACTGATAAACACATTTATACACTTCTTAATACATACAAGTTAAAGATTAATTACACCCACACGAATCAAATGATCGTGCTCATCACACAAACACTTGTCCTGGATGGGAATCACCCACGATCTCCGGTATAGCAGTCAGGGCCACTAATCACAAGACCAACAGGCCAACCACTGATTTGTGTGACAGAGACGTCAACTTAAACCTGAATGACAATCCACTATTCCCATAGACAGGACAGAATCTTAACATAATCTTAACATTGAGCGAGGTCTCCATGACAGACGGCGGATAGAGAGCTCGCGGATTGTAATCCTTTGTACGTACACTATAGAGTATAGGGGCGCGGTAATGAGATTCCATTCAAGTAAAAGTTAAAAGTTTTATGAATCGTTTATAGGACGTGTATTAAATAGTTTTGAGGAGACAAGTATGAATCGTGTATAAGACGTGTATGAATCGTATGTCTAAGATCATTTTCAGAAGACATGTAGGTATGAGCTTTTTATCACTTATGAATGAAACGTTTATAAGCCCTGTATGAGAAGTATGTGAGGCTTGTATGAGTTATGTATGAGCCGTGTATGTTGGCATGATACATGTTTGATATATGAGCTTATGATTATTGTATGGGATATGTGTGACTTACCTCGAAGTTCACTTTCCCGCTCTGCTTGTGCTTAATGGTCTTGAACACGTAATGCGCATACTGCGTCGCATCTGCACACACACAAATACATACATTATATTAAATTAATATTAGTATCGATACATTTTTTATGTGGCTCATCTAATACTGGACGGCGTTATAGTGTAGTTTGATACTTTAAACACGGCTGGCGTGTTATTCAGACAGTTTCAATTTAGCAAAACCATGTTTTCCAAACCATGTCAATTTAGTTCCAATTGACGCTTACTACAAGAATAAAAAAAATGTCATCAAAGGAACATCAAAGACTTAAATTATCTTGAGAGCTTTTATTATTAGCTTCAACCTCTGTTTGAAATAACTGTTTTTTTATTACATGTATTTAATATATTATTTACGGAACATACACCAAAATATTTTTTTTGTAATTTTTTTTCTGTCTATCTGTGCGTTCTCGCTTCTGAAGCGACTGGCATGATTTTGACGCAACTTTTAGTGACAGGTAGCTGATGTAACAAGGAGTGACTTAGACTACTTTTATTCTAGAAAAAGAACTTATTTCAAAACTAATTACCTTTTTTGCGGAAGTCGCTGAAATAGCTAGCATAATTCATTTTTATTATAAAACCTATCAACGTAGGTACTATGTTATTTCTATATATAAGTGTAATTATTTGTAATTATATTAAAAGCGATGTGACATACGATAAACAGTATAGTTCCTATTTATACAATGTATCGTGCACCACTGGCCCTGACCGATTCGTGTACGTAATATAAAAATATGCTATCTATTAATCTGTGCTAGAAAAGAAAAGTATTTTCTATAATAAATAAAAATTACACACAATAACTTTCACACAACGTCATCCAGTCTCAAACTAAGCAGAGTTTGTATTAAGAGTACTAGACAACTGATAAACATACTTATGTTTTTAAATACATACTTACTAGAGATAAATTACACCCAGACACAGGAAAAATGATCAGGCTCATCACAAAAATATTATTGTCCTGGGTGGGGATTGAACCTACGATCTCTGGTATAGCAGTCAGGGCCACTAACCACTAGACAAACAGGCCTGTCAATGTGTAGTAATGAAGGATAAAGTTAATATTAAAATGGCCTATTTTAGTACTCTATTTTCCTATTATGCGCCTACTTCTTGTTTACTCTGCGCCACCCTATGGTTGACTGGTAGAGAATGCCTCAGGCATTAAGTCCGCCTTTGTACCTTATTGGTGTAAGAAGCATTAATAAATAAATATACATATACCTACCTCCGAGGGGGAAGAACTGGCAGAAGATGTTCTTGAAGGCCTCCTCGTCTACCACACCCGTTGGGCACTCCTGTAATTATACTATCGTATTAGTATGCCACTGATGATGATGATGATTCAGGTGCTCTAGATAGACGGACTGCATTTCAACTGTAATCTGACGTAACGTGCAGTCCGAATGCAGTTGTTAATGTTTGTTTGTTTTCTGAGTTTTATATTTTATTTTTTTATTCATAAAAGATAATGTTATGTATTTATGCGTCTACAATTACGTAATAAAATGTATTTTCTTCCTTTCTTTATTTCTGTCAGTTGAATTGTAGTCGGCGTGCAGTTTGATTTGCAGTCGTGTCAACTGCACTCACACTGCCCTCAAACTGCAATTTTCAGTGCAATGCAGTCCGTCCATCTAGAGCCTTATGTATGCATACACATACCTGCTTGAACCCCCTGTACATGAGCTTGATCTCGTGCGGCGAGAAGCGCGTGACCTGCGCGAGCGCGCCGGGCGGCTCCGGCCGGTGCCGCGCGCACCCCGCGCTGTACACTGACTCCTCGCATTCCTCCTCTGTACGACAAAGATAGATACTAGAGTCAGTAACGTTTTGAAAGTGCCTGAGAAGGCCTACTCGAAATAAAAACCTTTTGATTTTAAAACTTTAAACGTGAAAATTTGTAAGTATAGATAGATGATTGTTACTCTTTCAGCTGTTAGCTGAAACCCTGGATTAAAACATAGGCTACTTTTTAACCGACTGCTTCAGAGGAGTAACTATGAGGAGCTATAACCGAGGTTCGCACGGGCGAAGTAGGTTTTTATTTTCTACTTACAGGCAACAGCTAGTAAAAAATAGAAATATTGTGTGTGTAAAAGCTTAAAAGCTTTATTTCAAAGACACACGATCAAGATGCCTTTAATATCTACCGTTCGGCAAAAAAAGGATTGTTAAAAGATTTTAACACAATCACAATAAAATCAAAGCGAAATTTATTGTTTTCGGCAAAAACAAATGTAAACAATCATCCAAACACTTCCACACAAAGCAAATCACACAGTCCCACCAAACTGGTCACTATTTCCATTTCCACATACAACCAGCATAACAAGACCCCTTCACACATCACAAAGGCTGACACACTGACGTGAAGTGAGCGGCGAGTGACGTCAGGCGGTCACTCGAGACAACTTCACGGCTGTGATATGTGGCTTGTAAAGGTGCTTCCATACAGCAGTTATAATAATATAACGTTTGAAGCTGTGATAGCCTAGTGATAAGACCGTAGGACTGCCAAGTCAAAGGTTTCGAGTTCGATCCCCACTTTTCGAAAGTTGTGTGCGTTTTGGAGATAAATATCACAGCCACGGCAGTTGGTGTCATACCATTTCGGCCGCCATGGCCGAAATTGGTCCGGACACATTATCACTAACTATGTAGTATAAAACAAAGTCGCTTTTTCTGAAAAAAACTGCAATTTTTAAAGTTTCTAATGTGTTGTCATTAATTATAATTTTTTCCGACTTACATTGTAAACGCATTAATTAAAGGCTAATTTTCGGAAGCGTGAAGTTTTCAAGAGGAAGGTTTGTACGTAAAATACATCAGCAATGCACCCGTGCGAAGCCGGGTCAGGTCGCTAGTTAGGATAATATCACCAGAATCCATATCTCACTGTAGTAGCTACATATCTGTGCTCTTAGCATCTCGGAAGCTGCGAGCTAGAGCAATGGACCGGAGAGAGATAAATGTCTTACTACCGCTGCGCAAAGTGCGAGGAAGCTGTGGCAAGGGATGGCGAGATTTCTAATGGTTGCGGTGTATTTTGAGTTGTTTACAAGCAATAATTGTAAAATAAACGCTATTTATTCTCAATTCTTAGATATTTTATGTAAAAGGAGGTCTCTACGTAAGATAAACTGTAAAACTTGTACAGGTTTCTTTCTTTTTTTTTTAATTCTTTATTGTGTAAATAATACATGTGTGTAGGTTGTTGGTATAGATAGTTAAGTCACAATTATGGACCCTGTTGGCCACAGCATACAACAATAGTAGGAGAGAGGTGGAAAGAGCGCTGAGTGTTTTATGTCGTATGTATTATAAAGTAGTTATATTATTAGTGAAATACTTATTTAAAAGTTGGATTTAAACTAAATAAAATTAAACAGGAAAATGGTTTCATAGATAATGAATATAGTTAGAGTTAGTCGCGTTGATTTAAGTATGCTAACCATTTTGGTTCTAAAAATTTTATTTAGTTTGATATCAATACAACATTCGGTAAGAATCTTAACTTTGGTGGAGTTTATAAGACATTTCAATTATTTATTGATAATATAAAACCAACTTTCACACAACTTTTAGAAACCTCCAAACATCTGCCTCATTATAAGTCCCACATTACTAACTTAGACTTATTAATATTATTATAACTTCGTAGGAAACTTCTAAGCCGCAGTGACGTCACACACACACACACATACACATACACACAATATTTTTATAATAATGACTTTCGACGTGATGATGTTCGACTCGCGACCCCGCCGCCGCGTCAGCTCATGATTAAGGACTCCGGTTGGGTCCGAAACTAGTCGGGCTATCCCGATAAATACGCGTGAGTAAACCGTTATAACGTTTTAAGTACATACACACAAGTTCTACTGACATTATAAACGAGCAAGTTTGTGGTGATGTATGGATGTTTGTTATGCTATCACGCACTCTATCAAAATCGAACGGCTGAAGAATTGTTGATAAAAATTGGCATGGAGTAGGCTGACACCCTGGATTAATACATAGGCTACTTTTCAACCGACTGCGTCAGCGGGGGGTATTATTTTTGCAGTAATAACCAACGTTTACGTCGGCGAAGATCTTACGAGTCTACGTAAGAAAATACAAAAAATATTTTTTTATAGAAGAGGTATTTGTCTATTAGTGCAAAATAATTAGGTTACATGTTTTATAACGTTCATCATTTGTAGACGATGTCATCTATATCTATACATATAATAAAATTCTAGAAAAGTGGTGTTTGTGCACGCTAATCTCAGTAACGGCTGATTCGATTGAAATGCGGTTTTCACTAATATGTTGTAATAAGCTTCCCATCACGTTTAGTGTTTATTTCATGTCAATCGGATGATAAATAAAAAAGTTATGCCAATATAAAGAATCACCTCGAACATTTGTTAAGGTATTCTATCAGATAATGGATAGATTTGATTTGATTTGATGTTACCGTAGCGACCAAAATACTTTTGCTATGGTTTTATGTTTTGACGTTAATATTAACATGCTACATATTTGGCTTAAAATATAGAAATGAAAATAGCCGGGTCAGGGAAGTACGAGTTTTGTATTTTTTTCACTCTAAGTTCAAATTTCATTCACACAAAATTTTTGTATTTGTTT
Organism: Chrysodeixis includens; assembly: GCA_941860345.1. Lineage (NCBI taxonomy): Eukaryota > Metazoa > Arthropoda > Insecta > Lepidoptera > Noctuidae > Chrysodeixis > Chrysodeixis includens. The sequence continues at coordinate 10,339,685 of OW796110.1, read as the reverse complement.
TTAATACTTTTTGAATACGAATCGAAATCTCAGTCAAGCATAACATTTTTTTTCTTCTATCGTTTTTGGTAGTACAAAAGTATTGTAAGAAGCGCTTGGATTTTTTAACATAAAAATCCCTTAAAATACTTTTATATGGTATCTACTTACTGTTAAACTACGATAGTCTCATCCAATTTAAATGGAGCTGTGGAAATGAAATGAAAGAAAACCAACTACACCAAAAAAAAAATAGTTTGGACGGTAAAAGATTTACTATACTTTATTAACTAGCTGTTGACTGCCATTTTGTATAACGCGTGGCTTTAAAGACTTGATGGTGCGTATACACTACCACAATTGTGCACCAATTGGTGTGTGCGTAACATTAACCTTCTTCAAGCTCAGTTGGCTCAGCTCAAACTACTAGAACTAGAAACTTTGATAGTAATGTAAGTAAGCACTAAGACGGGATTTTGAAATTCGTCCGTCATGGGGTAGAAAGAAAACGAAATAAAAGATTGGTGCCCGGAATAATTTGCTGCACATACAAACATCCACCAAATGGAGAGCGGCGCCTGCCGTTCTCCACACCACAGCGCACAGTGCTCAACGAAACGTGTCGAATAATATGTAAGTGTTCAAAAACAACCCCGCTCAATAAGTTCTCTCCCTGGTTAGCATTGCTCTACCTGATGTTAGAATATACTTAATTTGGGTAGACTTAAGAGCCAAAAGAGGTTCCTCCGATGGACACTGGCTGCTATTGAAATTCCAACTCGAGCTCGGTGCAAGATCTGGGCAGATCGACATCTACCACCGACTACTTATGTCCTACCTCAGGAACATCTGCCGCCCGGAGGTACCTTGCAGTGGTCTTTTCGGAAAGCATTCAACTGTCTGAGAACCCAAATAGGTAGGCAAACAAAATTTAGCAAATTTGGCTCTACAGACCCCTCTCACATCCAGTGAGAATGCGACATCTCCGTACAGACGATATCACAACGCCTAGAGTGGCCAAAGTGTCCGCGGTTAGTTAGTGCGCCGTCACTAAGTTCTACGAAGAAGTGATGACGCTCAAAGAAAAAGTGGAGAGAGCACGGTAGGCTTCATCTGACCACCACCCGATTCGTGTCCGACAAGCAAGGGATAGAAGAAGGGTCTAATGGGCCTCCTCCAACCACCATAAATAGCCTACGGCAGTAGTTTCGGGGCAGTCTACTGTACTGGATAAAGGCAAAGACGGCGTACGCGGTGCTTCCACGCGCCTCTTAATAAGGACTGGAGAAAGCTGGCTCCACATTAATAAAGAAGCTCCCCTTAAAAAGAGCTCTCCTGTCGGGGTTCGCTTTAGTTTGCTAAAGCGTTCCCGTGAGTCCCGACAATAGGAAACGGAGAAGAAGCGTCCTTTTACTGGTTTAGCCAGTAAAAATCCGGCACACTTCTTTGCCATCGTCCGTTTTCAAGCCGTTCAAGCCAAATTGTCAAATCAGTGCAAGATAGTGGCCACAGCAAAAAACTAGCAGTGTTAACTAACAGTCAAATGTGTTTGTAAGACTAGAGGTTATGATTAGGAAGTTAAGAAATTTTGAATAAAACTGGATTAGGGAGCTGGCATTAAACATTATTTAGCTTTACTTTTTGGACAGCACTACACATCTTCAATACCACGCAGACAAAGTCGCGGGCAGCAGCTAGTATATAATAAAATCCCAAACCAAATAAAAACCTTGCCATTAATGAAATTTAAAAAATGTTTTACAGAATTACTAGTAGATAAATGTTATTATTCCGCCCAAGATTTCCTAGATGACACTTTATAATTGTTAACCTTATTATAATAACTATTAATATCATTGTTTAGTATTTGCATGCCAACAAGGCAGAATGTACACGGTTCTGAATATGTTTATTTACCATCTTATTTTGTATTGTACCTACATTCTAAGCAAATAAAGATCTATTCTATTCTATTCTATTCTATTCACATAGACAATGGTGCGTCCGGTATTTGAACCTACGACGTTTAACTTGGCAGTCCGACAGTTCTACCACTGGGCTATCATTGCTAAAACATCATGTAACGAGGGCGAGTCATTCACTCGTTCACTTCATACACCTTCATTCAGTCCCGTCAATTTGACAGACCGTTTCACAGAAAAATATAAAAGAATACTTCCACCTTTTGAACTCTTTTCAAATAAACACACTTTTCTTCAGTAATATTTTATACAATTCTGTTTTTAAAAGGTTTTTATCTTTTTGTGACTGTTTTTTTTCTTCATGGGATACTAAAGTGTGCTCAATATTTTCGCAACTTACGTCTAACCTTACAAAAACGTAACCTGTTTTTTTCGTTATGCAATACTGAATTATGTTGTGTATATTTACAAACTAGCTGCTGCCCGCGACTTTGTCTGCGTGGTATTGAAGATGTGTAGTGCTGTCCAAAAAGTAAAGCTAAATAATGTTTAATGCCAGCTCCCTAATCCAGTTTTATTCAAAATTTCTTAACTTCCTAATCATAACCTCTAGTCTTACAAACACATTTGACTGTTAGTTAACACTGCTAGTTTTTTGCTGTGGCCACTATCTTGCACTGATTTGACAATTTGGCTTGAACGGCTTGAAAACGGACGATGGCAAAGAAGTGTGCCGGATTTTTACTGGCTAAACCAGTAAAAGGACGCTTCTTCTCCGTTTCCTATTGTCGGGACTCACGGGAACGCTTTAGCAAACTAAAGCGAACCCCGACAGGAGAGCTCTTTTTAAGGGGAGCTTCTTTATTAATGTGGAGCCAGCTTTCTCCAGTCCTTATTAAGAGGCGCGTGGAAGCACCGCGTACGCCGTCTTTGCCTTTATCCAGTACAGTAGACTGCCCCGAAACTACTGCCGTAGGCTATTTATGGTGGTTGGAGGAGGCCCATTAGACCCTTCTTCTATCCCTTGCTTGTCGGACACGAATCGGGTGGTGGTCAGATGAAGCCTACCGTGCTCTCTCCACTTTTTCTTTGAGCGTCATCACTTCTTCGTAGAACTTAGTGACGGCGCACTAACTAACCGCGGACACTTTGGCCACTCTAGGCGTTGTGATATCGTCTGTACGGAGATGTCGCATTCTCACTGGATGTGAGAGGGGTCTGTAGAGCCAAATTTGCTAAATTTTGTTTGCCTACCTATTTGGGTTCTCAGACAGTTGAATGCTTTCCGAAAAGACCACTGCAAGGTACCTCCGGGCGGCAGATGTTCCTGAGGTAGGACATAAGTAGTCGGTGGTAGATGTCGATCTGCCCAGATCTTGCACCGAGCTCGAGTTGGAATTTCAATAGCAGCCAGTGTCCATCGGAGGAACCTCTTTTGGCTCTTAAGTCTACCCAAATTAAGTATATTCTAACATCAGGTAGAGCAATGCTAACCAGGGAGAGAACTTATTGAGCGGGGTTGTTTTTGAACACTTACATATTATTCGACACGTTTCGTTGAGCACTGTGCGCTGTGGTGTGGAGAACGGCAGGCGCCGCTCTCCATTTGGTGGATGTTTGTATGTGCAGCAAATTATTCCGGGCACCAATCTTTTATTTCGTTTTCTTTCTACCCCATGACGGACGAATTTCAAAATCCCGTCTTAGTGCTTACTTACATTACTATCAAAGTTTCTAGTTCTAGTAGTTTGAGCTGAGCCAACTGAGCTTGAAGAAGGTTAATGTTACGCACACACCAATTGGTGCACAATTGTGGTAGTGTATACGCACCATCAAGTCTTTAAAGCCACGCGTTATACAAAATGGCAGTCAACAGCTAGTTAATAAAGTATAGTAAATCTTTTACCGTCCAAACTATTTTTTTTTTTTGGTGTAGTTGGTTTTCTTTCATTTCATTTCCACAGCTCCATTTAAATTGGATGAGACTATCGTAGTTTAACAGTAAGTAGATACCATATAAAAGTATTTTAAGAGATTTTTATGTTAAAAAATCCAAGCGCTTCTTACAATACTTTTGTACTACCAAAAACGATAGAAGAAAAAAAATGTTATGCTTGACTGAGATTTCGATTCGTATTCAAAAAGTATTAAAAACAAATACAAAAATTTTGTGTGAATGAAATTTGAACTTAGAGTGAAAAAAATACAAAACTCGTACTTCCCTGACCCGGCTATTTTCATTTCTATATTTTAAGCCAAATATGTAGCATGTTAATATTAACGTCAAAACATAAAACCATAGCAAAAGTATTTTGGTCGCTACGGTAACATCAAATCAAATCAAATCTATACATTATCTGATAGAATACCTTAACAAATGTTCGAGGTGATTCTTTATATTGGCATAACTTTTTTATTTATCATCCGATTGACATGAAATAAACACTAAACGTGATGGGAAGCTTATTACAACATATTAGTGAAAACCGCATTTCAATCGAATCAGCCGTTACTGAGATTAGCGTGCACAAACACCACTTTTCTAGAATTTTATTATATGTATAGATAGATAACCGGAGCCATACAGATCACGCTTTTCTTTAATAGGCTAGTTTTGAATCGAATTGAATTTAGTTTTGAATTTATGTGAAATCATGTGTGTAATTTTTATTTTCCTTTTTTAATTATTTTCTATTTCCTTTCAGTAAAGAGTATTTATTCTCCTATTGCGCAATTTCTTCTTTTAGCTAATTGTGTGGTTGTTGCATACTTATTGTAAAGTATAAATTGTATTTTTTTAGTTTTAAAAGTGTAATTTATGGAGAAAACCCATTTACTGGTTTTCTCCATAATAACGACATTTTGGAACTTCACAACTAGAGTCAGTAACGTTTTGAAAGTGCCTGAGAAGGCCTACTCGAAATAAAAGCCCTTTCCTTTGCCACAACAAATTTTAATGGTATTATTATAACTTAGTTTGACTCAAACCATCCAACCAGAATCCCAGTTTGACTCAAGTAGTTTGACGTTCGTGAGATATTTACGAGCGACCATTTATCGGGCATGTTAGTGTGAGCCTCTAATCTGGCGGGGCCTCTCTTTTAGTGGCGTTGGCGAAGCTTAGCGGACTCAGGCCGAAAGTGTGTGAGTTATGGAACATATTTAAGGTAGGATAGAGTGGCTGTTTTTATAACTACCTCAGACCTGACGAGGGCCAAAAATACAGGTAAAACCACAGTTTTACCTGAGTTTTTAGCTTTCGTAAAATATTACTCTTTTAAGGTAGGGTTTTATTTAAATTTTTTAATTTATTTATTATTGGATCTGTTTATTAAAGGAACTACATAAGCTTATGGCATTTTTCCTAGACTGTAGTGTCCCACTGCTGGGCAAAGGCCTCCCCCATGTCCTTCCACGATTCTCTATATCGAGCTTCGAACCAGTAGAACAAAGCAATAGTGACCCAATAGCACGCCACGGACCAGCGCGGTGTGTTATAATCCAAATCCTCTCTTGATGAATAGACGAAAAACAAAATAAAAAAATAAATTACTGAAAAATTTGTAGAAAGCAAGTGAGACCACGGTAAACGACTAGTATTCAATGTCTGGTCTAGTGGTTAGTGGCTCCGACTGCTATACCTGAGGTCGTGGGTTCGATTCCCACCCAGGACAAATGTTTGTGTGATGAGCACGATCATTGTTCTGTGTCTGGGTGAAATTTGTCTATAATATGTATTTAGAAGTATATAAGCATGTTTATCAGTTGTTCTCTCAGTTCTACTTAGTTTAAAACTAGATTGTGTTGTGCGCAAGTCGTGGAATATTATTATTCAACACAAAGGGAAACACACACTTATTGTCTCTCACCTTTGCCGAGCCCCGGACTTGCAAAACATTTGTAAAAGATGACTCAAAGCTTCGCAGCGACAGTACTTTTGTAAGCGACTTTGCGAATATATGCACATAATATCCTACTACCACATCTTAAAGAGAGACTTGCAGTTGTGAAAAAAGAGACAGTATATGACACGGCGTAGAGCGGCGTGTAGCTTCCACAATTGCTTAAGATGTGGCAACATCGATAGCAAAATAGTGGATGGAAGTTCACTTGAGTTATGCGCGTGCGTTTATTAGGAGTCGATAATCATCTTTAGCTTTGATAAGATATAACTCGTTCTTTGGGAAATTTAAATAATCTATCAGATAGGTTCACTTAAAATATTGGATGTGCATTTTTTTTATCACCTAGATAAAAAAAATGAAGACGATCGACGATACAGTGAGTTGAAATCTCGTGTGACGTCAAGTCTTAGTAAACTTTTTAATGACCATCTTTGATTCGTTTTATCTTGGTTTAAAATGTATTGACCCAATGTTTTTTAAATCTATCTGACAGACTGATTAGCTTCGATTAGTCTATTACCCAATTACAATATACTGAACTGACAAGTCACAGTCACGTCACGCGAACAGGAATGTCATTCCCGTACATTTGAAGTGTTCTATTCGTTATCTATTCTAATGCGTTATAACATTGTTTGGCATCTCCCTACTCGTCTTTCCGGCACTAGTTTGTGAATGTCAAAGGGAAGCTCGATTTGAAATGCAATGCAATGCCGGGAACGGATTGCGCTTCACTATTCAACAGATGGGGGCTTTAAAATGGAGGATATGACGATACTAACGACAGCCTGTAACTGACTCTACAGGCAGAATGTACAGAGAATATTGATACACTAGCTGTAGGTAGAGTAACTGACTTTGACTCAAATACTGTTCGTTAAAAATAATATTTACAGCGACCATTTTCAACTTCGCATCGGTGTAATACGTATGTATTATACACAAAAACTTTTCTCTTGAAACATTTTACCTATTTTTACGGAACATAGTAGGATTCCATTGCGTAGTTTTAAAGATGTAAGCATACCTAGGGATAAACAAAAGCGGAAAGCCACTGATTTTATACTCATGATCTTCCTGTCCTTATCCTATTTTACTTGGAATTACCTACTCTCAGTCGTCACAGTATCACTTACTCCTTTTTTTATTCTTATCATTCTTTACACAATCCATCTATTTTTTCTTTGGCTTTCCAATTAAGGCCCTCAAAATGAAAAAAGGTTTTTATTTCGAGTAGGCCTTCTCAGGCACTTTCAAAACGTTACTGACTCTAGTTGCGTGGTTCCAAAATGTCATTCTTATGGAGAAGATGAACCGGCAAGTAACTCCGACAGAAAGACTACTATACAATATTTCAATACACATAAATACCACTGTGAATAATCATTTATCCAGATTTAATATTATCTAGTTATATTTTTCAGTATTCAATAGCAAACTTTTAACCTCAATCTCCAAAACTTCTATCCAAAATCATAGCCCAATAAAACATTAACACAGATACAATAATAGATCACATTCGGCCTCCCCGTGGCCTCCAGACGAAACTAATTGGTCGGGAATAGAACCCGCTACACTATACATATGTTCTAGTTTGGAGACAAAAGACGTCAAGTGATGGTGGCGCCGCGGGGCGTCACTAGTATACACTTGTATGTGAGGGCAAACGATACAAAAAAGAGTTTGTTTTTTAAATGAAGATTTTTGTTATTCTACAATATGTAATGTTGTGATGGCCTTGTGAGTCCTATGTATGGATTTGTTTGTATGAGGTGTAGGTTTAAATCCGAACGCAGGTAAGTATTCAAATTGACTTTTTAATAATTTTACTATTATGCACTTTCTCATTTCGAACATTACTGATAAATGATGAAGGAAAATATTGTAAGGAAACCTGGATTAGAAATATTGGAATCTGAATACGATAGCCCTAAGAGATAGGACCCACAACTTTTACGTGCCTTCCGAAACACGGAAACTGTGACATTTATTTCTAAAACACACATTTAAAAAGTCGTTACGCACCGTGGGGATCGAACTCAAGACCTTTGACTTGGCATTCCTACAGTCTTACCACTAGGCTATCACAGCTTCACTTGCCTACAACCAACAGCTTTCGTTGTGTGTATAATTTGGTCACGTGGCTCCTTTGTCTTATTTAAGCCGCTTGTAATTGGACAGTTAAGTAACTGCAGCACTAACTGTCTCGGGCAGTTAGGTTGCGAGTTAATTTACTAGTTACTCGGTAATGTATAGAGTGGACTTATAAATGTGGGAGCAAATTGTCTTCTAGTCTTTGGTGAATACAAATCGATAAATTAAATTGTTGTGTATGTTTATAATAAAAAACAAATGACGCGCCTGTTGGTCTAGTGGTTAGTGGCCCTGACTGTTATACTAGAGGTCGTGGGTTCGATTCCCACTCAGAACAAATGTTTGTGTGATGAACACGATCATTTGTTCAGTGTCTGGGTGTAATTGATATGGTATGTTTGTATTTAGAAGTATACTATAAGTATGTTTATCAAAAGTCTAGTACTCATAATATAAGCTCTGTTTAGTTTATGGCTAGATGGCGTTGTGTGAAAGTCGCGGTATATTATTAATTCTCCTGCTACATAACGCTATGTTCCGATGTTTATCAAATTAAGATTATAATTATCTGCCCGTTGTCTGTCTATTTAATCCAGGTAACATTAAAACTCGTTTCCTAATTCAATAGCATTCTATTAGCTGACTGCAAATATAACTACAACTCCATCTAAACTTTTATACTCAAAATAACTTACACTTACACATACACAAGCATGAAATTACACTAAACTACACAATAAGAACAAATAAATCTATTTGAACAAACATTACTCGCTTTAACCAATAAGAACAGAATTCCTAACATAGTCACCGAACGAATAGTCTCATAAATCGCGTTTAAGTCGCAGTAACTACACAATTACTAACAAAACTCATTAATACTAAAAACAAAATTGTCTGGAAGAAAGGTATTTGTGAACTACATGTGCTTGGGTTCACAAGTCACATGTCTCCTCACGCTAAAGCTGAACGCTCCAATGTACTGAACTGACAAGTCACAGTCACGTCACGCGGCGAGCAGGAATGTCATTCCCGTATATTTGAAGTGTTCTATTCGATTTCTATTATAATGCGATGTGACATTATCTAGGCCTCTTTTACTATTCTTAGGGCAATAAATAAGATGAAAAATTATGTTAGTTTTTCTTGTTTAAGATGATAGTCCAAATCTGGATAAATCGTTAAAAAAGTCCAAAACTTTTATTAAAAGATAAATTCTAGCTTAGTGCGAGTCGGACTCCCGTAAAAAGGTTTTTCTAGTACTATTATCTATAACAATAACAAAATAATCAAATCCTATCAATAGCCCAAATTAGTTAAATCTCCATAATTTACAATAGTCTTGCAGCTACCTTGGGCCGTCCATGTCTGTTCTTCCATAGAGCAGGGGTGGATGGCCCTTGGTAGATGCCCCAATACATTTCAGATTAAAGTTCTCAACAAGGCCTCTGCATGTTGGACCTGTGTCCCCGTGTAAGCCTTTAAAAAGGACCGGGTTTCTTCCCTTGAAGTTAGCCCGTGAATTAAAAGAGATACAAAATAATCATATTACTTGTAAGTCTCTTTAAATATTTATTTTATTCTCTTCTTGTTGTTAAAGCGGTAACAGAATACATCATTTTTGTAATATTCTGCTGTCTAACTGACATGTTTCATCAGATGCAGCCTGGTAATAGACATACGTATAGACAGATAAACAGAGGAGTCTTAGTAATAAGGTCTCGTTAAATACCTTAAAATGGTTGTAAAGGCGTAAAAAAGAAATAAATGAAAAGGTTTTTATTCCGAGTAGGCCTTTTCAGGTACTTTTAAAATCTTACTGACTAGTTACGCGGTTCCAAAATGTCATTCTTATGTTCTTTCATTATAAGAAAAAAAGGTTCCCTTGTAAGATAACTTTGTGGCCTGTCTATCTAGCTATCAAGACCCTTTTTCCACTTAAACATAGGTCTAATGCAATTCTTTCTTAGATTTCCATATCTAGCTAAATAAAATTATGTTGTTCTCAAATTCTAGCTTTAGATACTGTAATAATATGAAGTTAGAACGCCAATACTTATAAATATTGGTCCAGCAATTTTTATTATTTATTTCTTTTTAGGGGAAATCTTTAGTGGGCCCTAAAACGCTAAAAAAATAATCAATTACATAGCCTAAAAAAAATACATCTAACTTGTATTAATACTAAACTACATTCAAACGCAAAAAAGAACAAAATTACCTAAAAAATACAAGCCCCGGTCCCATCTACTTATCTTAACGTATTACCCTTTACCCTTCATCTCCATTCACAATTTAATAAATCAGTTCCTAACATATACATATAAATTCATGGCATAGCATAGCATCAGTATGCGTCGCATGGCATAGCAAATAACATTGAAAGCAAATGAACATGTTTTTTACAAAGATCCCGGCCCGTGCTCCGAATGTAATAGCACGGCTAGTGATGCGACACGCCGGGATCGCGGTGAGATACTGCGGGATTATGGGGATTGATAGCCCGGGGTCCCGGAGATGTATGTGCGGTTTGATGTAGCTATTTGCCTGTGACAGTGAATTTGGTGTTGTAAATTTTATTTGTCATTCCCCTGCCCTTATCCCAATTATTATTTGGTGTCGCAGTATGTCTTCTTTTTCCACACGTTCCTATCTGACGTCATCTCGCAAGTCACACTCTTTGCAGCCATATCATCATTCATACAATCCATCCATCGTTGTTTTTATTGTGTTGTAAAAATAATATGAAAGGTGTTAGAACGGAATTTGGTCTTTTAAACCATTGCTGGGCCCTTATTTATTGACAGCTTGTTTAAGCGTTATATCCAATATTTAAATGTATTAAAAATGTATGGTTATCTTTAATATACAATTAGCAAATAAACTGTCAATAAAATTAACAACCTTTCTTGTAAAAACAACAACAATAATAGAAAAACTTGAACTTCCTATATTAATTTCAGAGATACTTTAGTAAATTTGATAAGTGACACTAATTTTCGAGTCTTCAGAACACATTATAGTATCCTTCTAGAGAGAAAATGTTCTACAACAGAAGTGTCATGAAAAAACAATTAAGAAATACTTAGAATTAGAAATACACAGTTGGTCTAATACACGTCTTAGAAGTGCCTGAAATAGTTTTCCAAAAAGTTTCAAACTCAACGTGGCACTTACTATAAAGGCAAACTTTTTTTAATATAAAAATACTATAAAATAATATAAAGCCTGGGGATTTCTTTAAGCAAGACTGTTGTCTCTTGACAGTTGTAAAAGAGAGACGCCGTGTTAGCCATGTAGTGTGCTGTCTCGCTTTCTCGAATGTATTAATCGTATTTTAAAACTAAGTTTTAGAGTTTTACTCGAAAACCTTTTTATAAGAGCATTGAAAGTTTATTTTAAAGTGGTAAATTTTATTGTAAATGGAAAAACCTTTTTCATTTTCCACAATTATGTAAGTAGTAGTTGAAAAGTACATAGATAAATGTGTGAAAGTTTTTGAAGTAGGTTTTCATGTTTTAGAATAATATTTTTAATGTTTTTTTATACAGATATAAGTCTTATGTTGTATTAGTCTTTTTTCGTGTTGTATAAGAATTTGTTTATATCACACCAACATGTAAGACCTAATATCACATTAAATATAGTATTGTTTGTGTAAAATTTTCTTAAACGTTTCGAGTATCTTTCAAATATTTTAAGTATCATCACCTCTTTGCAGATAGGCGAATTGCACCAAAACTATTATCAATAACAATTAACAATAAAATTAGCATTAACACCGCTTAAAACAGAAAAAAATAACTATCTGAATCTATTCTAAAACGATTTTAGAACGTCGTTTTAAAAACTAATTTGAAAACCAATGCATATCTAACGAGAAAGTAGTCATTCTTACAATGTTCCCGGGGTCCCGGGATAGTGCGGGGATAAGCTAATCATTAATCCCGGACTTTAGCTTTAAGCTCAGTGCTGAAAGGCGAACGCCAAGAATTTTACATTTTATTTTTTTCGCGGGATTTTCAGTCCGGGACTTTGTAATCCCGGAGTTTTTAGCTTGGATAGAGTGTGGGCTTAGTGGATTATCGGTTTAAATGTTGCTTTGTTTTTTCTTTCAATGGTGAAGGAAAACATCGTGAGGAAACCTGGATTTTAGGTATTGAAATCTGAATCAATGTTTGAAAACATTCCCTGTATGGGAAGAGGCCTGTGCCCAGCAGTGGGACTTCTATAGGCTAGTTTATGTTATGTTAAAAACTTTTCAGGTGTCAAATAAATCTGTAAGTAAGAGAATGCTTTAAATATATTGATCTCAAACCGGTGCAAAAAGCCTCAAATCCCAAAACTATAGAGATTTATTTTGCGAGCAACTAATACCTACATATTTGACAAAGCCTTTAAACCAGTTACGTCAACCATCAAACACGTTTTAGTCAAACTCTAAACCACCGAGATTTTTCCTCCCCTCGTGTTAATGGGACACAAAGTACAGAAATAATGGTTTTTACGTGTTTTTATATTAAATATGGGGACATTAGGAAGTATTTGATTATTGTACAGTCAGCAACACAAGTTGATAAATAGAATACAAAAAATATCACCGTAAAGAATAAAACGCCATACTTATTGCTTTTTGAAAATATCTGTGTTTGTGATAAAGTCATTTTTATTCACTTAAATTATGCTTCTATTTCGTTATACTTTTTCTTCATCATCATCATCATCTTCTTGCCCTTATCCCATTTTACTTGGGGTTGGCGCAACACGTTTTTTTCCTTCCATTCTCCCCTATCAGACGTCACAGTATCATTTACTTCTTTTTCGTCCATCTTTTCTTTTGCCTTTCCCTTTCGCTCTATCCATCAACACTAATACTCATCACTCAAATCAATTTCATCCTTTTAGTTTTCATTTTTAAAAATTAACTATTTTTTTCTGTTTTATTCAATTTGATTGTATCTACCAACTTACGTCGCCGACTGTACATTAATGACAATTTATAAATATAAGTGGATTTGTTGTTCTTTACGAGTTTACTTTAATTTTTATAATGGCCATGGGAGGGGGGGAGCTATTATGGGGGTCGAATAAACAAGGGAATTGGACTGTTTGTTTGACTTGTTTTGAAACAATGACTGTATATACTATACAGACCCTGATTTTTTTTTTTTTTTAAATATTTTTACACTTTAATGTAGACTAAGCATTTGGGTAATAAATAAATGCTTGTTCTAAATTAGGGTGTTTAAGTGTGTGTGCAAAAATTTAAACTTGTGTCCTAAATATACCTGAGCTTTATTTCGGCACCACTCTCAGACAATATTAAATAACTAAATGTATAAGTATATTTGTGTTGTGGTGGCCTTGCGGAAACTATGTGTGCAGGTTCGATCCCCTGCTTGAAAATTCCCCCCTTGAAAATTATATTAATTAAAGGCAAATATTCATTCTTTGGCGTCCCATTACGTTAACATAGATATTATAATAACGGGATCCCAGAGCATGATGTGTGTGCGTTTAATTAACGTGATTTTAATGTCTATGAAACTCTAAGAGATACAACTATTGAACTCCATACAACCATAACATTTTTTTCCTAGAAAAATACGTTAAAAAAGTCCCTCCCCAAGTTATAAATATTAATTTATACTTTCGCAATCAGTGTAAAACCATTACGAGTCCCAATCACACACACACATACACATGATGTCACAACAGGGATACTCACACACCGGCCTTTTTAATCATGTTACTGATTTTCATTTTCCATTTCAATAATTTGAGAAGAGTATAGCATGAATTCCCGGGGTATTACGTCACTGGCCTCAATGTTTTTTTTTAATGTTTTTCATAATAATTTTACCTGATTTGGATATGATAGATGGCTTTGATTTATATATGCTGCTTAAGTTTTTATTTTTTTCTAATCAAGTAATTTACATATAGGTATACGTATATTTATTTTTTTCAATAAAGATTGTAGGTAACTCTATAATTTTTGAGATCCTTCCTTTATTTGTTCTCCCTCTGTTTATAAGTGGTTTGTAAATTGTGTTTCGTCATCGTCCGAGTAATGATGCTTTTACTTACTGAATAAACCATTGTATAAACTTATTATACTGTCATTCTGGTTTATATGCCTTTAACTGTGAGAAATGCACAATATTCATTTTAGACGACAAACGGGACTAATTCACGATATAATTCGATAATTCTTTTCACCCGACGTTTCGATCTAGTTGCACCAACCGTGGTCACGGGCGACCATCAGTCTACCCGTGACCACGGTCACATTAAATCCAAAATATAGCATTACGAAATCCCGGCATTGCACATCACTAGCACACCAGCGGGAGTTCAGAGGGTAACTCCGTACATCACTTAGAGCAAATTAGTAAGGACGGCTGCAGACCGCGTGCATTACGATATTACAGTACTGAGTACTTTGATATAAGTGTTACTTAAGTTTAAGATGCTCTTAAATCTCTTACAAGACATCATGGGAGTTAATGTCAAATCAAAATTGATTATTGACATTAAAATATTGATTAAATTAGTAATCGATGCGTGCTGTGTTACACTGTGATAGATATGAATAGAATGACGGGTCTGATAGTCTAGTAGTTAGTTAGTAGTGGCCCTGACTGTTATACCGGAGGTCATGGGTTCGATCCCCACCCAGGACAAATGTTAGAGTGATGAGCACGATCATTTGTTTTATGTTTGGGTGTAATTTATCTGTATGAATGTATTAAGAAATATTTTTCTATTTTTAAAAGAGTAACTTATGAAGTTTCTTGCCGGTTCTTCTCCATAAGAATGACATTTTGGAACCGCGCAACTAAAGTCAGTAACGTTTTGAAAGTGCCTGAGAAGGCCTACTCGAAATAAAAACCTTTTGATTTTGATTTTGTTTAAGTATGTTTATCGGTTGTCTAGCTGGATCATTTGTTCTGTGTCTGGGAATGATTTCACCTATAATTTGTATATATTTAGAAGTACATATATACGTATGTTTATTAGTTGTCTAGTACTCATAATACAAGCTCTGCTTATTTTAAGACTAGATGGCGTTTTGTAGATAGTAATTAAGTATTTAGCATAAGCATCATTGTAACATTTTAATATAATAAATAAACTTAACTTTACAACCGAACATTATCTAAAAGAGTATTTAATAGTGTGTGTTGTAGGCACCGAGCGTGCAGCCGGCCTCGCACCGCGGGCACTCCACCGGGACTTATGTATATTAGTACTTATTGACATGTTATAATGCTGTGATTCCATGTTATTGTAAGTTATTTGGTATACTAGAGTTTATTGCTAATATTTTATGTGAGTCAACGTGAAATGATTTTGTATTTAATTTCAGATATAAAAAGGTTGTACTAAAGTTTAAAAAAATTAAAGATTATTTTTGTTTTTTTAGCTAGCTTACGTTATGTAGTATCCTACTGCTGGGCAATTGCCCCCCTTCCCAAGTCTTTTAACAATACTCTATCCCTCTTCACTTGAATGACATTTTGGAATCGCGCAACTAGAGTCAATATCGTTTTGAAAGTGCCTGAAAAGGCCTACTCGGAATAAAAACATTTTGATTTTGATTGACTTTGAACTATTATTCGTACATTCTAATCTCTGGTTTCCTCACGATGTTTTCTTTCACCGTTTAGCAATTTAAGTGATAATTACTTTGTAATACGCACATGAATACACGACCTTTGACTTGGCATTCCTTGTCCAGACGATTGTCACTCTTTCAAGCTCAAACGGCTTCAATTTTGATGAAATGGTATGGAGTTAGCTGACACCCTGGATTAACACATTTTTCACCCTACTGCGATAGAAATGTTTAAAAATTTTCAGCTAAAACCGCCATTGAGTCGAGAAAAGTTGCGAAAATAAGCTAGTCTATCTATATAACTACTCTACTAGCACGTCGCAACGACGTCGCTTCACAATTTTAGTATTTTCATGAGCTGTGAGAAATAGCCCATAAATTTAAAACGGCGAAGATTTAAAGCTAATATCCTTCCTCGCGGTATATATTATAGCTGGTAGTAGAGTGCACATTATAAGGAATGTTATGGATGGTTCGAATATTATGTTGGTGATACATCGGGTTGACTGCAGGCAAACTGATGCGACAATCACTACTGTGCGTAACGTGTCGCGGGTTCGACCACTGCGTAGAACAAGATTTTTTTTGATCTAAAGATGCTTGTTCTGAGTCTGTATGTATTTGAGCAAGTGAATTTAATTTAAAGGCTGTAAAAACTTTCGTGATGCAAGAAATTAATTCCTTAGTGCGGGAGTTATTCTAAAAAATCTACATTCAGTCACAGTCACCTTTTTAATGTGTTCATTGTAATCAGTAACTAGACAATAATTGGTAATGATTTTAATTAATAAATGGGAGCTAAGGTTTCGACGACCTAAGCGACTGATATAGCACAAATTAGACTAAATAATGTAAGTAAATCCACGTCACGCCCAAAAACAAAAACTCTTAATTTTTTTTTCACCAAACTTCATCCCACATTCTAAACTGCTACCCGCATCAAATAACAGTCAAAGCCTCTTAATCTGTATCATCTATAGAGCCTTCTAACAGTTGTAACATTAAGAACAATCCACTAAAACACTGGGACCCACTGTAATGTCTTCACAAACGTAGCAATAAAGACGCTCGTAGCCTCGTAGCGGCATAGCGCGTAGATAGCCGCTACGTGCGTAGCCCGTAGACCGTGGCGATGGAAGTATATTGTGTAATAAAGTTTTCTTTGGACTTTTTGTGTAGGGTTGGCGCGATACAGTAAAAGTGTGGTTAGTTTTGTATTTTGTATAATATGAGTATGAGTAATAGTGGATTTTTTGTTAAATTAGGAGTTTATTATTTAAACAAGTGGATTGGATTTAAGTGTAAAACTGCCAAAAGTTTGAGTTTTGTTCATTAAAGAGCTTAGAGTACTTAAAAAAAAGGATTTTTAAATGACAAATATGCTAAGAGGGTCCCTGAAAACACTTACCTTAATGAAAGCCGTGCTAAAGTTTAAATCATATTTTAAATATGGCAAAGTAATTGCACTCATTAAATTAACAAATTATTTTAAAATACGAGTGCAATTAAGTATTAATGAAATTGCGACACATCTTCATTGGATGAACACTATAAATATTTGGACCTGCACATTGTGCATACAAATCGATACATAGAACTGAAAGGCCCATAAAATAATTACTTTAATACAAATAGTTGTTGCCACCCCTATAACAACGCGACACTAATTCCTGCGAACACTCTCACTACTTAACTACGGTTTAGAAGGCTCTACACATTGCTACGCCGCTACGACGCTACGTTGCTACGGTGCTACGGTGCGTAACGTAGGCTGTTACTGTAGGCTGTAAGTGTAGGCTATTTGCTTAATTACACGACATTATTGTTGAAGGAAAATAAGAAAAAGGTTTCTTCTTACATATTTAACTGAATTTATAAAAGTTTTTTGTTTTCCAGTTATTTTATTTTTATGTTTTTGATACATTTTTTTTGTGAAATGGGTTGGCTTTTGTCACGCAGTGGGCCATTTAAGACTAGATCTTTTTTGATTCCACAACTTTTAACACAACGCCATCTAGTCTCAAACTCAGCAGAGCTTATGCTAGACAACTGATAAACATACTTATATACTTCTAAATATACACATGTCATAGATAAATCACACCCAGACACAGAACAAAATAATGATCGTGCTCATCACACAACAAACATTTGTCCTGGGAAGGACACGAACCCACGACCTCCGGTATAGCAGTCAGGGCCACTAACCACTAGACCAACAGGCCCGTAAAAGACTTTAACAGACTGAGTTATTGTAACCGTTCTCTAAATAACCTTACTTTAACAGTTACCAACGTAAAGTGACGAGGGTTAACGTGCAGTAACTGGTGTTACTGTGAGCTATAGGAAAGGTTCAGGGTTCAGTACCCGGTGGAAATCAACATAAACCTGTATCTGTCGAGAGGAGTGTCGAGTGAATGTTAAGTTTGGCAAGAAAATGTTTTTGGTGCTAAGTTTATAAAAAAACGTTGAAAAGGTGAGACTTATGGCGATCTGGTTATAGATCGTGTAAGAAAGTGATAAAGTTAAGACGTTATATAATTATCAAATACCTAGCAATGCATTTTGCGATAATTGTGTTAATGACAATTTTGTGTAATAATAGAAATAGCCTTTAAGAACGACTTAAATGAACTGTTATAAATCTTAGTATATAAACTAAATCGCGAGAACAACAACTTATTCATACAAATGTTACTTTAACAGCAATATTGCAAACTAATTACTATTGTATTGTTCTTATAAATGCAACGAACTTTCATAAGTCAGCTAATCATACTGCGGTTTGTATATAACTTAACAAGACCTCATTCCACTAACAACTAAACAAACTTACATCCATCTTAACCTACACATATAACTTACATTAACTTAACAAAGACAAACAAAGCGGGAATACAACTAGTCGAGCAACTCCGCTACGATGCTACGCGCTACGTCACGTAGCACACTACGTGCTACGAGACTCGTAGACACAGATGCTACACTGAATGGTAATACTAACGGGAATAGGTTTCATTATCGTTAGGTTTTAAAGGAGAAACCATCTCTATATAAGGTACATACACCGAAATATTTTTATGGAAATTTGTCGTCTTTTTGTTGCTGCTAATCTTTGACATAGAGCGAGTTGGACTGGATTTTTTTTTGCAGATAGTTAATTTTACAAGGAATGGCTTGGGGTACATTTATTTCAGAAAATAATTTAACCGTCGACGGATGGACGAAGTTGCGAGAACTGCTAGTCATTCAAATAAAAACATTCTATTTATTATAAAACCATGCATGTGTAATAGAGCAATCATTATTTTATTACTAACTCCCTTTATTCCGGAGATAACCGACTGGTCGCGGTGATGGCGTCTGTTATGTTATTTCAATTAGTTGCAACGTTGCTTAAATCGCGGTACATTTTGGCATATTACGGAACTTCAGACGGGCGTAGTGTGCAGAAATGTATTTTGAACAGACTACACTAATATTTCAAGAATTCAATCATTAGCTTTTGCTCCTTTTTAAAGTAACTTTTCTATGTATAGATTTGAGGTGCAGGTTTGATCCTCAGCGCAGCTTATTTTTGAAGATATTACAGATTTACAAATTGCGGGACGTACCGTTTGCGGTGAAGTTGGAGTATGCTTTTATGTACAACGTTCACAGTTTTTCTTTAGTATATTTAGTATCAATATTACACACGTGCAAAGCCGGGGCGGGTCGCTAGTTATACATAAATTACACCCAGACAAATAACAAATGATCATGCTCATCACACAAACATTTGTCCCGGACGGAAACCGAACCCACGACCTCCGGTATAGCAGTCAGAGCCACTAACCACTAGACCAACAGGCCCGACAAAACAGTAGGCAATCTTAATTAAGCACCGTATTATCGTTAACCGTTACCTGTATAATATAAGACATAGTTTCTAAGACGCAGTTTTCTCAGTAAGCTAAAGCATATAATATCGAAACGTCAACACTCCCCGCGCACCGACACGTGTTATAGTGTGTCAACACCTTTAGTAATTATGAAGTGGAGGGAAGGCAGTAGGTTAAATTTGTTAGACATTTAGATTTATTTCTACTAGTTAGCTTTGGCCCGCGGATTTATCTGAACTCTTAACATAATCATTGTTATCTATTTCGATCTGAATTCAATAGGGTTTTTTATTTACAATCCTGGAACTGTTTTGGTAATGAATGTAAGTTACTACTTGTATAAATATCTTAAAAATGTACCGACATTATCATATTAGCAAAATACTGATTGAAGTTGGTGCCAAACCAGCAAGTTGATTTATTCCCATGTGTTTGTCTCTCTCACTGCATGCATGTTCACCGACTGCATTCAGTATCTGATCTATATGACATAAAAAAGCATATATACGGTTGAAAAAAGAAACCTCCTCTTTCTTAAAGTCTTTTAAAAGTTAAGACATACATTCCGACTAGTTACCTAGCTTACGATTGTTGTTGGTACTTCTGCTTACCCCGCACTGTGACGCTCCTATACAAACATAATCTTAGTTTAGTATATTTATCTTGTTCTGCTCACTGTTAATTAACTACCGGTAAGTTAACCGCTGTTATAACGGGAGGTTTACAACAACGTTACACAGTATAGGATAGCTTCTGTGCATGGGAAACTACAACCTACAAGAAATTGAACTATTTAAATTAAATTTAAAAAAATATTTTTTCCTTGCAATTTTAGATCGGCAAGCAATATTTTTATTCCCAACTTTATTTTTATTTAAAAAAATATTTTATGAG
Organism: Chrysodeixis includens; assembly: GCA_941860345.1. NCBI lineage: Eukaryota > Metazoa > Arthropoda > Insecta > Lepidoptera > Noctuidae > Chrysodeixis > Chrysodeixis includens. The sequence goes on along the minus strand of OW796110.1, from coordinate 10,319,389 downwards.
CATTTGTTATTAAAAATTCCCGTAACAATTTTTAGCACGACTCGGAATTCGATCGTAAAACCTCGTACAACAAAAACTAATAGGAAATATCCCTAGACTATACATGCAAGTCTATTAATAATTTTAATCAGTATATTTTGAATATTAAAGTGCCCATGAACACTTGTAATATTCCCAGCTGTTGCCCGTAACTTCGTACGCGCGAACATCCGTTATAGCTGCAAATACATTACCATCATCTAAGATAGTCGGTTAAAAAGTAGCCCAGGATGCGAGCTAACTCCTTAATAAATTCCATCAAAATTAATCCAACCTTTTGCACGTAAAATAATCACAAACATCCATCCATACTTACAAACTTTCGCCTTTGTAACATTAGTAGTATAACACAAATACTTTGTACACAATAAATAAAAATAAATCTGACCAGCATCTCTATTTTATTACAGCCATAAATTCCCGTTTAACCCACCGTGTCACGTGACATCAGAGATCAGACGTGACACGACGTGACGGCCGCGGCGTGCCCGTTGTCCCACCGCGAGGATTTACTGTGGATATAGATATAGGGATGTCCAGTTATCGGTATAGATGAATGATGAATGGGGATGTTAAGTTTAAATAAGGTACTGAATATTAGTGATTAAATTGAGTATAGGTTAGGAGATATTGGGAATTGGTTTGTAGTTTTTGAGGAGATTATACTGGGAAGGTGAAAGTTTTTGCTCTAACTATTACCTACATTAAACCTTTACATTTACAGAACGCCATTTAGTCTCCAATTTAACGTATAAGACTGCATATATTATGAGCCTGTATTCTGAGTAGGTACTAAAAACTAGACCAACAGGTCCATCAAAATCTATTTCTGTACACTTCACGTTCAAACGGTTCGATCAATTTTAATATTTATTACAGCGGTTAGTTTTTATCCTCGGCTAACGCAGTAGCACACAGCTCTTTCACAAACTTCTCTAATTACTTTATCACATTAAATTGAACAATTTCTAAGGTGTCTATCTATTTCGCACATATTTTTTACCTTTTAGAAGTTAAACCCTTGTGTTACAGGCAGTTTCACAGACATTTTACATGCACAAACACCTAAACTCAGAAAAAGCATTAATGCATCGCACAAAGTCCTACAAGAGGAATGAACTGGTGACACGTAACGCACTGTGGTAATTGGCGTGGTGAACATCATGAGGCTATCCGTGCAGACAAAACTATCCACAAACATGTCAAAATTAGTCACTTCGAGAAAGTTCTCCAATCCCGGCCTGCGGTAGGACAGTTACAGAATAGTATTATCTCAGTAAACAGTGAGGGTTCTGCTCCATGTCAGTTCACGACTGTCTTCATTACGATGAAGAGCAAATGATCCGGAGTGGGGTGACCAGGCTACATTTGGGATATTATTGTAAACGGTCGCAGCTAGCAATTAGGAAGCGGTGAACGGCGAATCTGGATGCTTTTAGTATAGTATTGACGTTCAGATAATGTCGCTTAGTGGCTTAGTTTGAATTTCAAATGACTAAGCAACTGATTTGATATCTTGAACAGTGACAAAATCGATTAAAAGTATATATTTAAATACAGTAGAATAAAATATATTTATTTGCTTAAAAACATGGTGTAAAAGGTTGCCAGGTTGAACAGAAACCAATTACAATTGGTATTTTGTTAAAAAATCGAATACACTAACAGCCTTGCGGTCTTATGTCAAGTCATAGGTCTTGCGTTCAAATCCCGGATCGTACATAGTAAAATCGGTGAAGGAAAACATCATGAGGAAACTAAATCATCTGAGATATTTTTTTTGCCATTAAGACCAGGTTGTACATCAACCATGCTATAAAAAGAAGAAAAAGCTAAAAAGGAAAATCTCGACTATTCCTGGTTTAAAACAGGATTATCCTCCAACATCTCCCACACAGAGTCACCTCACTGCCGCAGCGGTTACAACATAGCCGTCCTCCGCGCAGTAACAACTCACTCGACTCCAACTATTTGACTGCCTCATATTCGAATAGTTTCACTGTCACTGTATGTTGTTATGTGACAAGTTCCGAAGGTAGTTTGATTGCAAGTTAAGGAAATAATTTGTTTTGAGGTTTGTTATGTGGGGACTTAAATTTGACTCACGAAATTGATTGCTGTAAGTGTAGTGTTTTAGAGTTCTGCTGAGGAGTTTTTAAGTTATTGTATTTTACCATTAATTTTGAATCGACATTGAGACCTTTGACTTGGCAGTCCTGTGGCCTTACCACTAGGCTATCGCTTCAATTTTACATAATTTATTAATTAACGCAACCTTAAAAATTGCAATACTCATGTTAAAATAGCAAATACCTATCTTAACCATCAAATCACACGTCAAAAACTACTAACCATTTGCACCAAACTTCCAAAGAGATAGTTCACATCTTGCATTCTAGAATTAGCATTTAGACTACTTTCCTATCCTCTACGGCTAGTATAATATATTGTCTGAACTGAAGACCTAACACCTCTCAAAGTAAGATTATATCTTTGCAGTTGTAGAAAAGAGACGCCGCACTACGCCGGGTATCGCTATCTCGCTTCCACAACTGTAGTCATCATTCCCCTGCCTTTATCCGAATTATTATTTGGGGGCGCAGCATGTCTTCTTCCACACGTTCCTATCTGACATCATCTCGCAAGCTCTCTTTGCAGCCATATCATCTTTCACACAATCCATCCATCGTTTCTTCCTCTTCCCCTATATCCATCCACATTTATGTTCAGCACCTTCCTTACCACGTTTGTGTTACACAACTGTAGTATTATTACTTTAAATGGTAGATCTCTTGAAGTAGACAAACTATTTAGTTCTAAACAGAGACAAGACAAATGGTTTTAAAATCCCATTCGTTTATAAAGTGGGTTAAATTCCGACGATGTATCTTAAGATATACGTACATTTACACGACGTATCGTAGGATTGATCTGTCGCCGTCCGGAGATATATGCTGAGACGGTCATTTATCTTTGTTTATTTTCAGGTAGATAAATTGCGAAACTGTAACAATTTCATATAATAGCTAACTTGCTATCTTTTGTCCTGAGGTTTTGTTTGTTTTTTGTCATCAATTTTGAAATAAACGCACGAAGTGCGATTCGATTCTCAGCGCAATCAAGTACCTAACAATATGACTTTTTTTAAATTTATAATATGTTGTTTATTCGAAGACACTACTGAAAAACGGAGAAGAAAAACATCGTGAGGAAACCTGGATTCCAAATTTGCTAGAGCTAGCGTGGTGATCAATGTTTAAACCTTCCCTATATGGGAAGAGGCCTGTGCCCAGCTGTGGGTCGTAATATAATAATATGGTAGGACGTGATGTAATAATAATACTTCTATACAACAATTCGAAACCAAAAAAAAACAAATCTCGATTCTTATTAATTAGTTAATAACAACCCATCCACGGTCTAACCTCATAGAGCGCAGCTTAACTTTATAGATCTACATTTAGTGAGCTACTAAATCAAGCAATCACCTTTACAATACAGGTAAACGACAGAAGTTCAACTTTAGGAATGTAGTTTAGTTCATGATAGCGTTATTTGGCTTTAAGGGTGTGTCAGAGGCTTAAAGACGGCTAGAACTTTGATACCAGGTTGATCGCACATAGTTTATTTTTTATTTCTAACTAGCTGACCCGGCAGACTTCGAACTGCACCAATCGATTAATATAAGACCTAAAATTTACTTTAAATTTTATTTGGAGACGTTTATATGGTAAAAGAAAAGGGCTGTTTTTAGGGTTTGCCCGGCAATTATTCGAGATTTTCTCACCTTTTAAACCTTCCCTAGACCTGTACGAACATTTCAAGACCAAGAGCCCTTTGGGGTTGAAACGCTTGGGCCATGGGGACCGGGTGCACGAGCTCTGTATAAGGAACTCGCTAAGCGCTTGGTCGACTCCACCCGTGATCAGAGGGCTGGACTGTATTTCGCGCAAAGAATTGGTATTGCCATTCAGCGTGGTAATGCGGCCAGTCTCCTGGGCACGTTTCCCGCCATTGACGGAGATGAGGATATTTTTTTCGACGCTTTGTAAATATGTAATTTTTTTAGTTACATAAGTTTAGTCATAAATGTAGACCAAGATAAGATAAATCCGTTCAGCTGTTCTCGAGTGTTATCGAGACTAACGAACAGCAATTGATTTTTATTTACATAGGTTTAGAAATCGGTAAGAAGGTTAACTGAACACTATATAATGCAGAAGGACTATTAATTAATGTATCTGACCTCCAAGGACTCCACTAATCCCCACATATCAAATGTTGAAACTGTAATAGCCTAGTAGTAAGACCGTAGGATAGCCAAGACAGTCTTGATATCGATCCCCACGGCACGCACCGACTTTTCGAATGTTGTGTGCGTTTTAAAAATCACAGCGTCCGTGTTTCGGAAGGCACGTAAAAATGTGTGTCTTGCGCCTGATAGGTATCTCTCCGGTCGTATCGGATTGCCATTCCATCGCGCTATGAGAGTAAAGGAACAGAGAGTGCACCTGTGTTAGCACACGCTTGTGCACTATAATATGTCCTGCGTAGGCTGGTGTCATAGTAACACTGGCCTCCGTGGCCGAAATCGGTCCGGACATTATTATGTACCAGCTGTTGTCTGCGAAAGTCAGTTGTAGCTGGAAAAACATTACTCTCCTTTAACGCTGTTTCATAAAAAGCTGCCTGTGTTAAAATCAGAATTTCAACGTCCTCTCCATCTGAACCTACTGCTACCTCCCCTGCCCACTGTCCCCGCGGCGTGCGGGGGCGCGAGGCGGTGGGGGGGTGTACTAATGGTACACGTCGGAAGCAATTGCCTGATTGCCCGCTGTACGAGTTGTAGCCATGCGGGGCCAGGAGAGCAGCGGGTTGGGGAGGTGATTATGTGTTTAGATAAAATATTTTTGTTACCTTTTAGAAGTAAGTAGTCTGGTAAAATGCACAAAACAAAAACCTCCTTTTAATGGATTAAGTTTAACGTACAGAGTTAGCTGACGTCCGCGATTAAAACACAGACAACTTTTAAAGATACGGCGTCAATTGAGAGTTATATTTTTGCAACTACAACTGACAATCGCGCGGGCAAAGTCGCGGGCAACAGCTAGTTGCTGTTCATACAACACAGAAACCATCTTTTGACAGGCCTCTTGGTCAAGTGGTTAGTGGCCACGACTGCTATACTAAAGTTCGTGGGTTTGATCCCCACCCAGGACAAGTGTTTGTGTAATGAGCATGATCATTTGTTCGGTATTTGGGTGTAATATTTTAACTATTACACCCACCACTAGTCCTCATAATACAAGCTCTGCTTAGTTTGAGACTAGATGACGTTGTGTGAACGTCGTGGAACATTTTACGAGTATATATTTAATCTGCTCTTCTCTCTAACTTAATGGCTTAACAATAATTCAATCGATACGTCAAAAATAGCGCGATATTAATAGCCAGTGACACCTTGACACTGGCGGCTCCGCGCCGGACGCCGGCACTAATAGTGTCCGGGGCTGGGGGTACTGATAGTACCGCGCTTAGTGACTTATGGTATAGGTGATTCTCAGCATTACGAAAGTAAAAAGGGGTGGTAAACATTTATAAAATAAAACTCTTTTTTAATTCATGGGTCAACTTCAAGGAAAGATATTCGGTTCTTTTTAAAGGCTTACACGGAGATAAAGGCTATGGAAAATTATAATACGTCACCTGCCTTTTAATATATACATACATAAACGTCACGCCTCTTTCCCTATAACATCTTAACATATCATCTATTTCTTTTAATACATAAGTATGCAAAATAACATTGTTATTTTTAAAACAGGATTCTAAAAGTAAAAAATGGCTTCTAATAGCTATTATGTTATATTTTATTTAATTCTAGTTGGTTAGAGTCTCACGCACATTTTATAACGGATAATAATGCGTGGATTTAAACCTAGAAGCTTTGACTTGGCAGTATAACGGTCATACCACTAGGCTATCACTTTTAGCCTTTCCATCAAACTATATTTTCATTGAACAAGTAAAAACTAGTTCTATTCATACACGTTTTTATACATTACCTATCTGTATTCACAAAATACAGCCTACATTCCTGAAAACTGAACTAAAAACCACTTTTAGGTTCTTTTACAGTCTCTAAAGAAAACTAAGATGAATGGTATGAAAAGACGTTTTGAATGGAACTTGTATGAGACGTGTATGGCTTGTGTATGTGTGGTAAGATAGCTGGATTTAGTGTGAATTAGTTTGTAAGGATAGCTGTGTGGTAAAGGCCATCGCAAATGATCACTGCGCGACGTGGGTTCGATGCTCGTGTAGGACAAGCACTTGTGTGAGCTAAAAATGTATGTTCTTAGCTTAGGTGTCTATTTTCCTGACATTTGAATGTTTTTGAAGACCTCGCGATAATGTATTTGTACAGGTTGCAATAGAACGTCGGATGAATATAGAATGAATTTTATGTTATTAGGATGTTCAAAAAAGCAACAAACTGCATAATAGGTACTATCTCACAGTTGGTGGCTCCCTATACCTTTAGTCTAACCGTGTTCAAACCATAGATACTTTATACCGAAAACTACAAAAATGTGCGAAAATCCCCTTTTACGAAACCGTGTGAATTTCATTCTCAATTTTAAAGATATAACTCATAGCTCCGGCTGTAAATAACTCTCGCTGTCATACGAGTAAAGCAGGTAGTAGGTGAGAGATAGATGGCGCTGGCGGCGCGGACAGTGTGTGTGTGTGTGTGAGTGTGTACCTGCAGTGTCTGTGTGTGTGTTGTAAGGAAAGAGGTGATAACTGTTGTGTATTGGAAAATAGAGGAGTAAATAGTATGACTTTGTGGCCTATTATGTCCCACTGCTGAGCAAAGGCCTTTCCCAAATCCTTTCACGCCATTCTGTCCTGCGCCACGTGTACGTTCAAATCATCCCGCTATCGCTTTTAAAGTTGATTTTAATATGATAAATAAATAATTGAATGAAATAATTTTATTGTGGTATCTGTTAAGTTCAAATAATAATAAAATGAAGCCACGTCTTGCTATTCGAGTAAAATCAGTTTTATTTGATTTTTGTTTAGTTTCTGCTCGGGGTCAAAAGCAAAAAAACTGGACAGATTTTTAACAGATTTCATTAGAAGTAGCTGAAGCTAGAAATCCAAAATAATACAAGGTTTTCTGTAAGAGATTGCTCCTAGCGATAAGACCGCCCATTGTGGCACCATGTAACTTTTACGTTTGTCAAATCTGTTTTTCATGTGGTGTGCAATAAAGAATATTCTATCTATCAATCTACTTTTTGTTTCTAGTATTATAACTAAATTCTAGTATTCAACAAAAACATCTTTAAACTATATAAAAACGTATATTTCCTACTTCCAAACTTGCCAATAAACTTTCTATTCACAAAGACGTGGATACCATAACAATACTTTAAACTAAACCATTATAAGTTGGCACTCTTTGAGTAAACACATAAATTGTTACCTCAAGTGGAAACACTCGCTTTCAAGGTATTGCAAGTGAGTTCGATTTTAGGTTAATAAATTTGTTATGAAAAATGTTTAAAACCTATATTGTCCCACTGCTGGCCACTCTTCCCATATAGGGAAGGTTTGGGCATTGATCACCACGCTAGCTCACTGTGGATTGGCGATTTCATATTCCAATATTTAGAAATCCAGGTTTCCTCACGATGTTTTCCTTCACCGTTTGTCAATAGTGTCTTAGAATGACTAAGAAAGTACATATAACTTTGAAAAAGTCACATTGGTCACAAGTCATTTGCCTGCGCTGGGGATGGAACTTGCACCTCGTGCATACAGATCCATACATAGAACCGCAAGGCTACCACGACAATTATAAGCCTACATATTATATTGTTCCACTGCTGGGTAAAGGCCTCTCTCTTATCCTTCCATTCCTCTCTGTCGACGGCAAGTGTAGTCCATTCTTTTATGTGACTATCAAGGACATCACGCCATCTCCGCCTGGGCCTACTACGTGGTCTCCTGTGGTCTTGGGGTATCTATAAATATTCCTCAATATTCACACAACGCCATCTAGTCTCAAATTAAGTATACGATAGTAACTTGTGTTATGAGTTCTAGACAACTGATAAACATACTTATATGTTTTTTTTTAAATACATACATATGATAGATAAATTACAACCAGACACAGAACAAATAATCGTGCTCATCACACAAACATTTGTCCGGGGTGGGAATCGAACCCACGACCTCCGGCTTAGCAGTAAGGATCGCTAACCACTAGACCAACAGGCCCGTCAATTCGGATGTTATTCTGGCCCACCTGTCTGTCGCCACTCGACAGACATGGCTTGCCCAGTCCCATTTCAGTTTTCCTGCTTTGCTTCTCTCATCAGCAATTTGAGTCTAGAAGCGCAGTTTTCAATTTCGATTGCGGTACGTGAAAAAAATAATATTTAATTTGTTTTATAACGTTTGACTGGCTTGTTGGTCTAGTGATTAGTGGCCCTGACTGCTATACCGGAGGTCGTGGGTTCGATCCTCACCGACGTACCTCCGTACCACCGTATAATTTGTATGTAATTTGTATTTATTTAGAAATATGTATGTTTATCAGTTCTCTAGTAGGTACACATAACACAAGTTACTCTCGTGCGCTATTTCTGCCGAACCCCCGCTTTCCGTATCCAGTCTTTCGTTCTAGTATATCTAAATTAAATTATTAAAACCGCAGGCAAAACCACGCACCACAACTAGTATGCTCTCATACCATTCTCGCTAACAGCTAACAGTACTTTCTATAAATCAGAATAAAACCTCATTTTTATTGAAATCCGAGTTTAAACCGATAAAATATTTGGGGATTAAACGGTTCAATATATTACTATAGCTTTCTCTCTCACACGTTAGTAAAAACAGGTATGAGTAAAAGAGAGCAATATATAGGTTGGTTTTCGATTTCCAGTGAGAATTTGAATTTAATTTATTCATTTTTATTTGGTTTTAGCGTTATGTATGAATGTGATAAAACTTTAGTGTTGTGAAATGGTTTTTGTGAAATGGTGGGTTTAAAAAAAACATTTTTTGTTAAGTTTTAAAATATGTGTGTAGAGTTTTAATTTTACAGCGTTTTCAGATTTTTTGAATTTATAATTACGAACGGAATAGAGCCTCATATTTTTGTTTTAATAAGTCAGAAATGTGTCATGATGTTCCTATACGCATATTTATCTTACCGTATATTATATCCATGCATAAAATCTAACACTTGCAAGCTATTCAAGTCTAATCCTCTTTTACAGCACACTAATGGACTGAATGGATTTATTTATAACTTTGTTTGACCAGCAAGAAAGCATAACTTTAATATTATTTAAGCTACTTTTACATATAACTGACAATCACAGGCCACACCACAGGGAAAACTTAGTAAAGTATCAAAATTTTTCTACCAAATAAAAACTTTTTAGAGAAAATATTTGTACCTAAAACAACATGCATAAATAACTCTATCTCCACCCGCCACACGGAGATATATCACAACGCACATACTATAACGTATATCTATACATATGTACCACTATATATCAGACGGGACAATATTTTGCGGAGCGTGACACGTGACAGTGTGGTCGCTGTCACGTCACCAGCTGCCGTGAATAATATACTGAGGACATTGGAATATGATAGGAATATAGAGTGGATGCCCCACTGTTGGGCAAAAGCACTGTTTTATGGAGTTTCTTGCCGGTTCTCCTCTATAAGAATGACATTTAGGAACCGCGCAATTAGAGTCAGTAACGTTTTGTAAGTGCCAAAAGGCCTACTCGAAATAAAAACCTTTTGATTTCAAAGGTTTGGTGTAGAAGAACAATTTGTAATAAAGTTGGGTTATTTGTGGGCAAAATAGTAGCAAAATCCGTAGCGTTTTTAAACGACTTCTAAAAAAAGGGAAAGGTTCTCAAATTAGATGTTGGTATGTTTTATTTATACTTATATTTGTTCCTTCATAACTTTCCAAAGCAGTCAAAAAAAAAAGTGGAAATGATTCCATAATCACCATGCCACGATCTAATGATGAGCTATGTGTTAAAACTTATTTGATACACTTATATAGGTCAGGATTGATGTCAAACTTCTTGCTATTTTCAAAACGAAACATAAAAACTAAACGAAAAATGATTTAATTAACATCGTTAATGGGTAGATTATCCAAATTAGTTACTAAAATTCCATGCATTGAATTTAGCCTGCAAGATTTTCCCTACTCCTCACTAATTTCTCCAACAGTCTAATTCCCCCCAGCCACTTGCAAGTCTGACATGTCCACAGCATCCATTTATCTTGCGGACATCACTCGCTCACCGGGGGCGTGGCAGAGGACCGTGTCGCCGCAGACAAGGTCTTAATGTTACTTACAACTTATATAGTTTACTAGCTGTCGCCCAGCGAATTTCGGTTATTCGGTAAATATATTAAACTATCTAAGTAGCTTGCGTTAATCCAGTGTGTCAGATAACTCTATACTTACTGCACGGATAGCCGAGTGGTATAGGTCACCACACCAATTATTACGGTGAGCAACGTGTCGCGGGTTCAAGGCCCGTGTAGAACTAGAATTTGTGCAATTTACATATATTCCTTCTGAGTCTGGGTGTCTTTGAGCGTATGAATTGAATATCTTCGCAATGCAAGGATTAAATTTCTTAGTGCGGGAGTAGTTTAAAAAATAATAGTCTCATCGAGAATAGACAGCTATCCGAGCTAAACGCGTCAATCAAAACGAATTAATAATTAAAAACTAATAAATATTCCTCAACATTCACACACCGCCATCTAGTTTTAAATGAAGCATGCTAAAGCAGCTTGTCTTATGAGTACTAAACAACCGATAAACATACCCACATATTTCTAATTACATCCAGACGCAGAACCAATATAATCATACTCATAGCAAAAACATTTTCCCTAGGTGTGAATTGAACCCACGACCTCCGGTATAGTAGAGCCACTAACCACTAGACCAACAGGCTCGTCCGTAACAACGCCATTTTTCCCAGTAGGTTAAAACAACCATCAAACTAATTCCAAAATAACATGTGAGGTTCGAAACAGTCATTTGTTCAACCTTTTTACAACGCCCTCCCTATACCACCTTCTCTTAAATTAATCTTATTGCAGTTGTGGAAAAGAGACGTCGCGCTATAGCGTGTAGTATGCTATCTCACTTTCACACACAACCGTCTCTCTTTGAAAGCTATTGGTAGAGGTTTTGACCCAAGAGAGTGGAGTTTGAATTGTCTCGTGTTTGACATAACAATAATATTTTTTGTTTTTTATATTGTTCTTGTTTTGTAAAAGTTTTGAAAATGTTGTTTCGGGGTCAATTTTTGGAGATAAAGTCGTTGAGTTATATTGTGGGGACTTTTTAGAAAGTTTTTTTATAGAATTCGTTGTCGTGGCCTTGCGGTTCTATGTATGGATTTGTGTGCACGTGATGCAAGTTCGATCCCAGCGCAGGCAAGAACCAATGTGACATTTTCAATATTTGTCAAATAGAATGCAAGGATAAAAAGACATTTTAAAACACCACTTATCTAAGTATTGTTCTTGCATACAACTGTAAGCCTTGTATTACAGAAATATTAATCTATTACTCTGGTGTTATTAAAGGGGTATTATTTAAGTTAACCCATACATCAATACCTATGAACCAAACAAAAAATGCACGCGAAGTGTCATTAAATCACGAAAAATCTTAACACCGCGATTCAGAAAACCGACTTAAACTAACAACGCCATCTATGATTCCATTTAGGAACTATTTTCCTTAGAAACAAATTTAAAGCAAAAATGACGGTGCTTAAACTGGTATTTAAAACCGCTAGTTATGCACACCGGTACACAATACGGTGACCTGTTTTAAGCTCTCGGTCACCGAATGGTAATTAACTCGCGAACCGCGGTGTAATGACTCCCACTGGATAATACACATTATTACTGTGCCTATCTATTTGGTTTATGTGCCTATTTTTGACTGCATGACAGCCGAGTGGTGTAAACTAGGCTAGTGAGGTCTGTGAAAGATGGGCTATGAGTTTGATACCTGTGTAGGACAAGTATTCATGTTCGAGATAAATCCTTGAGATTTGAATATCAGCGCAACTGACAGACGCATACCATTTGCATCAACAATCAATGTTTAAACCAAATCAGAATTTACGCGTTTCAGTCGTCATACTCGCCTAGCTTTGAATACGTTTGTCTCCCACGGGTCTACACCAGAGGTCTTGGGTTCGATTCCCGCCCCGATTAAATGTTTGTGTGATGAACACGATATTTTTTTCTGTCTGGATGTAATTCATCTATAATTATTATGTATGTATTTAGAAATATGTAAGTATGGTTATCAGCCATCTAGTACTCATAATAAAACCTCTGCTTATTTTGAGATTAGATGGCGTTCTGCGATGTGTCCGTGTGGTGTCCGGATATAAAGAATAGCTCCACCCCATATCCTCCACTGGGTGTCGTAAAAGGCGACTAATGGACCTTAAGACCTAGTGCACTGTACCAAGCACCTTGGGTCACCCGAATGGTTGCGGGTAAACAACCAACAATCGTATTCCCAAAGAGGGTTAGTGTCAGGCAGGCGGCCGACTATAAAACCATAGCCAAAACTTTAAGCAACATGTCTAGAAGACGTGTTGCGCCGACCCCAAGTAAAAATTGGGATAAGGGCAGGGGAATGATGATGGCGTTCTGTGATAGTCGTGGAATATTGATTTATTTTTTACTAGCTGCTGCCCGCGACTTCGTCTGCGTGGTATTCAAGATGTGTAGTACTGTACAAAAAGTAAAGCTAAATAATGTTTAATGCCAGCTCCCTAATCCTGTTCTGTTCCAAACTACCTAATTTCTTAATCCTAACCTCTAGTCTTACAAACATATTTGACTGTTAGTTAACACTGCTAGTTTTTTGCTGTGGCCACTATTTTGCACTGATTTGACAATTTGGATTGAAGGACTTGAAAACGGGCGATGGCAAAGAAGTGTACTGGACTCTTACTGGCTAAACCGCCGGAGTGCTTCACCGTATCCTATTGTCGGGGGCCACGGGAACGCTTTCGCAATCTACCGCAAGCCCCGACAGGAGAGCTCTTTTTAACGGGAGCTTCTTCGTTAACATGGAGCCAGCTTTTGCCAGCCCTTATTAAGAGGCGCGTGGAAGCACCACGCATTTCGTCTTTGCTTTTATCCAGTACAGTAGACTGCCCTGAGTCTACTGGCGTAAGTTATTTATGGTGGTTGGAGGAGGGCAAATATGGCCCTTCTTCTATCCCTTGCTTATCGAACATGGATAAGCCTGCCGTGCTCTTTCCACTTTTCCTTGAGCGTCATCACTTCTTCGCAGAACTTGGTGACGGCGCACTAACTAACCGCGGATACTTTGGCCACTCTAGGCGGTGTGACATTGGATGTGAGAGGGGTCTGTATACCCAAATTTGTCAAATTTTGTTTACCTACCTATTTGGGTTCTGAGACGGTTGAATGCTTTCCGAACTGAGGTAGGACATAAGTAGTAGGTGGTAGTGGTCGATCTGCCCAGATCTTGCACCGAGCTCGAGTTAGAGTTGCAATAGTAGTCAGTGTATATCGGAAGAAGCTCTTTTAGCTCTTAAGTCTACCCGATTTAAGTCTCTTCTAACGTCAGGCAGAGCAATGCCAACCAGGAGGAGAACTTATTGAGCGGGGTTGGTCTTAAACAGCCAGATATTATTCGACGCGTTTGCACTGTGCGCTGTGGTGCGGAGAACAGCAGGCGCTGCTCCCCATTCATCTTCTATTTCGTTTTCTTTCTACCCTTGACAGATGTTTTTTTTTTAATCATGAAGTAGTGCTTACTTACATGGTTATCAAAGAAGGTTAATGTTACGCACACATACAAAACAATCGCGGGAGTACGCGTGCGGCGCCTATTCGTACGCAATATTAAACAAATATTAATAATAACAGCCTATCTTTATAATACTTTACCTATGCAACTACCCTATACCATCGCAATTGGTGCACAATTGTGGTAGTGTACAGGCACTATCAAATCTTTACAGCCACGCGTCACACACCAAAATTGCAGTCAACAGCTAAGTAGTTATTTAAGTAGGTATAGTAAATCATTTACCGTCCACACTATTTTTTGTTTTAGTGTCGTTGGTTTTCTTTTACTTCATATCCACAGCTCCTCCTAAATTGGATAAGACTGTTCTAAACAGTAAGTAGGTAGATACCATATAAAAGTGTTTTAAAGATCAATTTTAGGTATGGCAAAAAAATCCAAGCGCTTCTTACAATACTTTTGTACTACCAAAAACGATAGAAGAAAAAAAAATGTTATGCTTGACTGAAATTTGATTCGTACTCAAAAATTATTAAAAAATATGTGTCGAAATGAAATTTGAACTTAAAGTAAAAAAATACGAAGCTCGTACTTCCCTGAGCCCGCTATTTTAATTTCTATATTGTAAGCCAAATAGCATGTTAATATTAATGTCAAAACATAAAACCATAGCAACAGTATTTTGGTCGCTATGGTGACATTGTCAGTTACACCAGTTACGTGTTCTTTAAAAATAAAGGTTTATTGCTAAGACCCCATGGTTAATAACCTGATAATAAATAGCCTATATGTTGTCTAGACCTGTCCTTAATCGTCATGCAAAGTTTGAACAACATACTTATGTATATTAAGTAGTTTTTTCGATTAGCCGGTTATTGTCATAAAATTCGTGATTGCTCACCCTCCATATCAAATAGCGCAATAATATGTAGAATTTTTGTTGTCACGACCTCTAGTCAATATATTCTGAAAATCTGAAATGAAATGAAAATGAAATCTGTACATATTTTTTTGGGATTATCCCGGACATATGTTTACGGATAGCTTAACAATTTTATGACAATAGTTCTTTAAACAGGTAACCGTCACAAAACGATGGGCAGAAAAACTTAGTACTCACGTAAACAGCTTTAATTTTCATCGACTTAGCTTTAAAACAGTCGAAGTTTCATAGAAACGTACCTCCCCCTTTTTTACCCCCGTTAAGGCAGAATTTTCAAAAATCCTTATTGCGTCATTCTTAACTTCTAACTAAATAGCAAAATATTAATATTAATCGAATTAGCTTCAAAACTGACGGATCTTCATACAATCTTACCAGCCCCTGTTTACCCCCTTTAAGAGCAAAATTCCAAAAAAAGATAGCTTAAATGTTAGCGAGGACTAATAGCTACATAATAAAAAAAGTTTCATCAAAATCCATCCAGTAGTTTTTGAGTGAAAAGCGGACAACAAACAGACAGACAGACAAAAATTTTTTTTTTCATACTTTTGGCTTCTATTGGTTGTATGAAGATCCTCCATCTAAGTTTTTCTTTAATATCTTTAATGTACAGACATGAGCTTGTTACAATTTTATTATATGTATAGATAATCGAATTAGCTTCAAAACTGACGGAGTTTCATACAATCTTACCCGCCCCTGTTTACCCCCTTTAAGAGCAAAATTCCCAAAAAAAGATAGCTTAAATGTTAGCGAGGACTAATAGCTACATAATAAAAAAAGTTTCATCAAAATCCGTCCAGTAGTTTTTGAGTGAAAAGCGGACAACAAACAGACAGACAGACAAATTTTTTTTTTTTCATACTTTTGGCTTCTATTGGTTGTATGAAGATCCTCCATCTAAGTTTTTCTTTAATATCTTTAATGTACAGACATGAGCTTGTTACAATTTTATTATATGTATAGATAATCGAATTAGCTTCAAAACTGACGGAGTTTCATACAATCTTACCCGCCCCTGTTTACCCCCTTTAAGAGCAAAATTCCCAAAAAAAGATAGCTTAAATGTTAGCGAGGACTAATAGCTACATAATAAAAAAAGTTTCATCAAAATCCGTCCAGTAGTTTTTGAGTGAAAAGCGGACAACAAACAGACAGACAGACAAAATTTTTTTTTTCATACTTTTGGCTTCTATTGGTTGTATGAAGATCCTCCATCTAAGTTTTTCTTTAATATCTTTAATGTACAGACATGAGCTTGTTACAATTTTATTATATGTATAGAGTATAGATAATCGAATTAGCTTCAAAACTGACGGAGTTTCATACAATCTTACCCGCCCCTGTTTACCCCCTTTAAGAGCAAAATTCCCAAAAAAGATAGCTTAAATGTTAGCGAGGACTAATAGCTACATAATAAAAAAAGTTTCATCAAAATCCGTCCAGTAGTTTTTGAGTGAAAAGCGGACAACAAACAGACAGACAGACAAAATTTTTTTTTTTCATACTTTTGGCTTCTATTGGTTGTATGAAGATCCTCCATCTAAGTTTTTCTTTAATATCTTTAATGTACAGACATGAGCTTGTTACAATTTTATTATATGTATAGATAATCGAATTAGCTTCAAAACTGACGGAGTTTCATACAATCTTACCCGCCCCTGTTTACCCCCTTTAAGAGCAAAATTCCCAAAAAAAGATAGCTTAAATGTTAGCGAGGACTAATAGCTACATAATAAAAAAAGTTTCATCAAAATCCGTCCAGTAGTTTTTGAGTGAAAAGCGGACAACAAACAGACAGACAGACAATTTTTTTTTTTTTCATACTTTTGGCTTCTATTGGTTGTATGAAGATCCTCCATCTAAGTTTTTCTTTAATATCTTTAATGTACAGACATGAGCTTGTTACAATTTTATTATATGTATAGATAATCGAATTAGCTTCAAAACTGACGGAGTTTCATACAATCTTACCCGCCCCTGTTTACCCCCTTTAAGAGCAAAATTCCCAAAAAAAGATAGCTTAAATGTTAGCGAGGACTAATAGCTACATAATAAAAAAAGTTTCATCAAAATCCGTCCAGTAGTTTTTGAGTGAAAAGCGGACAACAAACAGACAGACAGACAAAAATTTTTTTTTTCATACTTTTGGCTTCTATTGGTTGTATGAAGATCCTCCATCTAAGTTTTTCTTTAATATCTTTAATGTACAGACATGAGCTTGTTACAATTTTATTATATGTATAGATAATCGAATTAGCTTCAAAACTGACGGAGTTTCATACAATCGTACCCGCCCCTGTTTACCCCCTTTAAGAGCAAAATTTCCAAAAAAAGATAGCTTAAATGTTAGCGAGGACTAATAGCTACATAATAAAAAAAGTTTCATCAAAATCCATCCAATAGTTTTTGAGTGAAAAGCGGACAACAAACAGACAGACAGACAAAAATTTTTTTTTTCATACTTTTGGCTTCTATTGGTTGTATGAAGATCCTCCATCTAAGTTTTTCTTTAATATCTTTAATGTACAGACATGAGCTTGTTACAATTTTATTATACGTATAGATTAAATACATCACTGGTTATTATTATAAACAGCACAGTTGATGGCGCCCACCGTGGGGCAGCTCACAAACGCGCTGATCGATGCTCGTTCATAATAAATACACAAATAAAGTAACTTTATTAAACTTTTACCAGTTAAACTAACATTCAATTAAACTTTAACCATTGTTCTTAACTATTCAGTAAAACATCTGAAACAGAGGATATTTCGTAAATATTTAACCAAGTCCTACTTTTGTATTATTAACTTATTCAGTTAAAATTAACTTTTAGTTAAAAACAGTTGTTTAATAATGTATTCTTCTTGTTTGTGACTTTGTTTTGGAGTTTTTCTTTTAATATGCTAATAGGAGCTCAGTTTTGAGTTTTTCCGAGAAAAAGTTTGAAGAAAACTTTTATTAGTTATACTGGCCTAGATTATTTTTTGTGATCGCACCATTGCCACAGTATTTAATATATACAGCCGTGTTTCAGAAGGCACGTAAAAATGTGAGTCTGCGCCTGATCTCTCTCCGGTCGTGTCGGATTGCCGTCCCATCGCGCTATGAGAGTAAAGGAACAGAGAGTGCACCTGTGTTAGCACACGCTTGTGCACTATAATATGTCCCGCGTAGTTGGCTGGTGTCATAGTAATACTAGCCGCCGTGGCCGGTAAAGGGAGTTTGTTTGGAACCTCACATGAAACATATAAATAGTTTTATGGTTATTTTAATCTATTGGGAAAAACTGTGGATGTTATTACTTGGCAGAATATGATAAGCCTATGGTGGTCAAGTTTCGTTTTGACTTTACTGTATGTCCTTAAATAGGAGTATAACTCTTAGTTTAGTAATATCACAGTATAAATACATCATCATCATCCTATCGTCACTGCGACACGCTCGCGACTGTATCATGCCACGATCCGATAGCGTAGGCATAACTCGCGTTGTATTTTTAGTTTTTCAATTAACGATTTTGTTTGCTGAAAAATGCTCCACTATTTTTTAAATAAACTTGCAACAATTTAAAATTCTTGGTGTAATTTTTTAGAGTTTCGTACCCAAAGGGTAAAACGGTAGCCTATCACTAAGACTCTGTCTGTCTGTCTCCAGGCTGTATCTCATAAATCGAGATAGGAAGCTGAAATTTCCACAAATGCTGTATTTCCGTTGCCGCTATAACAAATACTAAAAATAAAAATATGAAGGGGGTTTTAACAAGTGTAATTTTTACTCGATCTTAATAAACAGGTAGATTAACAGACTAAAAATTAGTATAGCTACAACAAACGTGATTTTCTATAAGTAGATGGTAGTACGGAACCCTTCATGCCCGAGTCCGACTCGCACTTAGCCGGTTTTATCATTCTTTTTGCACTAGCCCGCACGCCCATATCCACTCGTTTAATATTGGTTTTCAATCCAGCTGTGTGCTGTTCATAAATAACCTCTGTTTGTTGTAAATACGGGAACTTTTAAAGCTCTTTTTAAATTCTCTTTGAGAGCTTTCGTTAAAATGCTGCGTTTATTCGGCCAAGGGATGTGTTTGAATGTACTAGCTGTTGCCCGCGACTTCTCCCGCGTAAACGTCGGTTGTAGCTGCAAAACCATTACCTCATCTGACGCAGTCGGTTAAAAAGTAGCATATTGGAAGAGGTATTTGTCCAGCAGTGGACTGCAGACAGTGGGCTAATTTATTAGTTGGCTAATGCGTATTACAAAAGTGGTCAAAATTAAATAGTTGTAGTTTTTTTAGGCATAGACTGTATAAATATAGTAATAACTAGCTGTTGCCCGCGACTTTACACGTGTAAACGTCGGTTATAGCTATAAAACTATTACCTCACCTGACGCAGTCGGTTAAATAGTATATGCATGCAGCCTATATGTTAACAGGCTGTACATCAATTATACTATAAGAAGAACTAGATCTGGTGGAATATTTATTGAGTCAGAAACTTTAGTCCTACGGTTGTCGAGTATTAGAGGTTAAGCCGCACTTGCCGCGGTTAGTTTTTGAATAGGTAACCATTTTTAAAGGTACTTACAAACGAAACAAAGCAAGAACATAATAACTATGTAAAATTAATTTAATTGACTTGAAATCTAAATTGAAATTAATGTTTTTAAACTTTCGCGATGTAACTCGATATTTCTTTTCTCCCGACATTTTGGCCGAATTGGTCAGTGCAACTCGGCCAAAACTGGTTTGTTGTCTAAATTGAAATTATTTCTAAAACCAACCATCCAAAGACTAGCCTTGGTCAAATACTAAACCTCGTTACCCTATACAAATAAATTATTGAACCCATAACAAACCTCTTTTACCGATATCGGCCACCCATCCATTTACTGACCTCGATAAAAGTCGCTTAACCTAGACCTAGATACATTTTGAAAAATCGAATACTTTTAAAGACATATTCACTCTATAAAAGTAATAACTATATATTTTAATGATGTTTTTCTTGGCCTTAGCCCAACTCTTTCTCAGTAAGACTTTCTAAGTCACCTACCAACTTTTAAAGTTAATATTATTGCAGTTGTGGGAAAGAGACGCCGTTCTACAATGTATAGTGCTTTCTCGCTTCCACTCACAGTCTAACATTGAGAGATTTTAGTACAAGCATTGGGTTGAATGTATTTTATTTTTTTATATTAGTTTGTTTCAATTGAACTGTGACCCGCTTGGCTAAGGCCGGTCTTATCCACTTTCAATATTGTATAACTTTTAAAGAAAATAAGGAAGTCTTCCAAGTTCATTAAAGAAATTGGCGAACGCAGCGTGGGACGTCTATATGTCCCGCGTAGCTGGCTGCTGTCATAGTAACACTGGCCGCCTTGGCCGAAATCGGTCCGGATATAAATTATTGCTATATTAGCAAGATTAGTAGAATACAAGATATTAGAAACTGTTATGCTTAGCATTGTCCATAGGAACAAACCAAACCGTAAATGTTTCAAACCAAAAGGTTTTTATTTCGAGTAGGCCTTCTCAGGCACTTTTAAAACGTTACTGACTCTAGTTGCGCGGTTTCAAAATGTAATTCTTATGGAGAAGATCCGTCAAGAAACTCCATAAGTCACTCTTTTAAAAACAGACAAATACAGTTTCTACATTACAATAATTACTTATGCAAAAAACGAAAAATTGCTAAATGAGGGGATACAATATTCTTTAAATAAAGGAAATAATTAAAAGAGAAAGGAACCCGCCTATTTTATCAAGTTTACAATGTTGTTACATGTACAAAGATTCGGTAGAATGTGAAATACACTATATTTAACATACAACACCTATTGTATATACATTCTAACCAATTTTTTTTTTCTTTCATAATACATAATAGAGGTATATATAAAACTTACCCATTTCCCCGCTCGCCAGTTTGCTGGAGTTAGTAGCACTTGATGTAAACTCCGGCTCACTTCACTGAGACTAACACTCGTTTGATTGATCTATTTTAAGTAGAGATGATATAGCGAGAAGTGTATTAGGATTATAATCTATTATTTATATAAGAAAATAAAAAGTACGGCAATAATATATATTGTACCGATACAGGGTAAAGAGAGGGAACGGGCATTGATCACCATAAATATTCGTCAACATTCACACAACGCCATCTAGTCTCAAATTAAGTATAGAAGAGTAACTTGTGTTATGAGTAATAGACAACTGATCAACACACTTACATTTTACTAAATACTTACATTTTACACATAGACTGAACAAAATAATAATCATGCTCATAAAACTAACATGTGCACAAGCTGTATGGAAATCGAACCCACGACTTTCGGGATAGCAGTCAGGGTCACTAGACCAACAGGCACGTCAATATAACTAAATCTACGCTCTTTAAAAAGTAATCTTTTTTATATCACCACTAGTTTAAATGTAATCCTTATAACGCAAGAAACTCTACAACCAAGTTTTTTCAACACATCGTATAATACGACCACCTTTTTTCAGTTAAAATAAACCTTTTCACTTTAGCTCTCAGCTATGATAAAGTACGTTCAGTTAGCTTTTAGTTTAAGTTAAGATAAAACGGTTTAAGTCGTTGCAGCTGTTAATCTTTGCTAAGCTCAGCTTTCATAAGGATTTAAATCTAGAGATAAAGAATAGTTAGGGTTGTGTAGGGAAACTGGAAAACGAGTAAAAATTAAAATAAGGTTATCTAAAAAATCATATAAGTTAAATAAAAAACCGGCCAAATGCGAGTTGGACTCGCGAACGAAGGGTTCCGTACTATCATCTATACACGACGAAAATTTGAAACGTCTACCTGTTATCGTTTTTGAAATTGAGCAAAAAATAAGAAAAGACACATTAATTGCTTTTTTTAAGTTTTAGTATTTGTTGGTATAGCGGCAACGGAAATACATCATTTGTGACAATTTCAGCTTTCTAGCTATCACGGTTTATGAGATACAGCCTGGAGACAGAAAGACAGCGAAGGCTTAGTAATAGGGTTCCATTGTACCCTTTGGTTATGGAACCCTAATAAGCTCTGCTTAGTTCGAAACTGGATGACGTTGCATAAAAAATCGTGGAATATTTATTTATTTTATATATACGGAACCACAACACATTATTCCTAAAACAACTCCCGACAAAAGCAACAGTTTGCTCTCCCGCTTTCCATTCTATCGATCTCTCGCTGCAATATACACAGTATTCTACTGACGCGCTAGTTTTTGCTCAAACTGTTGCAAACGTTTTTTGGTAGTGCAGAAATTGTAATTGATTTTCGTTTGTTTTAGATGTACGTAAGTTAGGCTTTTGATAGGTTTTGAGTTGGTTTATGGGTTGAATATAGATTTTTTTTGTAGATGGTTGGAGTGAAATTAAAACTTAAGTGTTTTTGCTAGTTGAGTTTTTGATTTGGATTAAAGTCTATGAGCTTGGGTTAGATTATTTCAGATTCTGTTAACAAGTGGATAATAACGATACTTTTTACAAAACAAATACTTTTAAAAAATATATTATAAGCAACTACAAAAATTTGTTGAGGTGTTTATTTCAGTAAATGAATTAAAAGACGCACATGCAAAAATACTCTTCAAAAACATAACACTCCACATTTATTTCGGATAATAAAGTTCCTTTTTAAGTTAGATGATATAAAATAAACTGTAATTTATTCAGTTTGTAGAATAAATCATCACTTTTACATATCTTTCCTATATTTTTACTCGCTACAGTTAAAGATTTTAATGCAACCAATTAATATCAAAATAATTCCAGCATTACATCATCATATAATTTTATATCACCACCTACATATTATTGCTCTATAGAACCGGACCGGACGGCCGCGCCGGACGCGCGCCGGACACGGCACTACGGATATTGGCGCCGGAGCCAACGGAATGCTATATTACTTTGTAATATTGACAACTGAACAGATTAAATAATAAATGTACTAGTAAATATGACAGGAGTTGTGACGTTAGTATCAAAATCAAAAAGTTTTTATTTCGTTATAGACTGGTTCAAGCTTACAATAATAATTTTAACGAAGTTTTTACCCTATCTAAACATCTATCCGTGATTAGCTAGTGGTAAGACCATAGGGCTGCCAAGCCAAAGGTCTCGAGTTCGATTATTGAGCTTGAGAGCACGCTCATATAGCTGGATTGGTTTTGATGGAATTTGGTATGAAGTTAGCTGACACCTCGAATAACGTATAGGCTACTTTTTAACCGACTGCCTATGAGGCGTGTAATATTTTTGAGTTATAACCGACATTTGCGCGAACAAAGTCGCGAGCAATAGCTAGTTTAAAATAATCCTTATGAAATAAAAAACTACTAGGTGAAAATTTACCTACTTTTTATAAGACAAAATGACAGCTATTACACAAATAAAGAATCACATAAATACCAATCGAATTGAAAACATCCTTATTTGCAAAATCGCTTAAATACTTCTTAATCTCTCGCTTTTCCTCCGCAGTGGAAAACCGCCTCAAGCGTACACCAGACCGCTATCCTTATTTATTTATATATTTGCGACATCCTCCATAATATATGAAGAGATATATCAATAATATCGGGACAGCCGGCTGTGAGGCACATTATATATTAATATGTCACATCCCGACTGCGTTACGTATCGCGAGAGCAGAGCGATAGCGAAAGGGACTTGTTGTTACAATGATAATTTATAAAGTTACAATAAAATATTAGAATGTTGTTTATTACTTCACTTTTTTATGTTA
This sequence comes from Chrysodeixis includens, assembly GCA_941860345.1. Taxonomy (NCBI): domain Eukaryota; kingdom Metazoa; phylum Arthropoda; class Insecta; order Lepidoptera; family Noctuidae; genus Chrysodeixis; species Chrysodeixis includens. The sequence continues at coordinate 10,295,733 of OW796110.1, read as the reverse complement.
ATTGCACAAGATTTTTACACATTATTAGCAGACGAAATTATTATTGATTTATAACGTGTAGTAATAATGTCAAAACTTAAAAAAAATATCAAATTATAGTTTTTGTTAACGAATTTCTTACTTAAGTGATATAAAGGTTTACTCACGCTTATTTATCGGGATAGCGGGACTAGTTTCGCGGAGTTCTTAATCATGAGCTGACGCGCCGGCGAGGTCGCGAGTCGAAGTAGCCGTCGCGTCAGCTCATGATTAAGGACTCCGGTTGGGTCCGAAACTAGTCCGGCTATCCCGATACATACGCGTGAGTAAACCTTTGCATCATTTAAGTATGAATCATCCTCACGAAAATTACTACAAAAATACCTAGTCAAAGCCTAAAAAGACCATTAACTTATAAACAGACTAGAAAGACTACATTTTGTCTATATTCCCGCTACGCCTACAACATATATCTGAAAGATTATGACCGAGACGACATATTAAATATGTATGCTGTGACGTCACAGCGGCCAGGAGATAGTAGATTGTAGCTTTTATGATATAGCTGGCTTTTGCCTGCGGTTTTAGCCGCTTTGATGTCGAGTATGATAAAACATTACTCTTCTTTAATAAAAATCGGGTTAAAATAAAATCAGAGATCATCATCATTCCCCTGCCCTTATCCCAATTTTTACTTGGGGTCGGCGCAACACGTCTTTTAGACATGTTGCTTAAAGTTTTGGCTTTATAGTCGGTATTTTATGGTTTTATAGTCGGCCGCCTGCCTGACACTAACCCTCTTTGGGAATGCGATTGTTGGTTGTTTACCCGCCACCATTCGGGTGACCCAAGGTGCTTGGTACAGTGCACAGGGCCTTAAGGTCCATTAGTCGCCTTTTACGACACCCAGTGGAGGATATGGGGTGGTGCTATTCTTATATCCGGACACCACACGGACAATAAAATCAGAGATCAATTCGATAAAATTTAGGATAAAGATCATCAGTCTAAATTTTCTCAAAATTGGGCAGTAAAGGTAAACATAGTACTTAACTGTAATCAATACATAGTATAAAAAGTAGCTTTCCCCTATCTTTCCATCGCTATACGCTATACGCTTAGATCTGTAAAACTACGCACAGGGTTTTGATACGCGGTTGTTAGGGTTCCGTACCCAAAGGGTAAAACGCAACCCTATCGTCTCCGCTGTCTGTCTGTTTGTCTCCAAGCTGTATCTCATGAACCATGAGCCACTTTCTAGCTAAGAAAGCTGCCGATGCCGCTATAACAACAAATACTAAAAACAAAAAAAAATGTTAAGGAAGTCCCCATACATAAACGTATTTTTAAAGCGATTTTTACTGGGTCTTAATAATATAAAAGTGATTTTCTATTATAGTACGGAACCCATCGTGCGCGATTCAAACTCACACTTAGCCGGTTTTATTTTTAATTCAATAAAAACTGAAAAGTTTGTCTGAATAAGTTTTAACTGATCAAACCGTTTGACTAAAACCAAGAGTTTGATCAAACCGTTTCATCACACCACAAAAAGACACCAATGTTTACTAACAAGCTACTGACACACATTTAGCTTCATCGCTCTCAGTATATTAATATCCTGATCGATGTCTCCCCCCCTCCCAGTGCACCCCCTTAGGGTGGGAGGAGGGGGGGGGGTGTCACGTGACAACGACGAGTGTATCTATTATTCATACGTTAATATATAATTGTTGAGTATTGTTGTGACACTCATATGGCGTTCGGAGGAAAATATTGTTTGAAATTTGTGGCGAGTTTAAATCTTTTTTTTTTGTTTTTGGGTAAGTTGTGGTGTTTTAATGCAATGTGGATGTTGGTTATAGGCTTATAACTACGATAATACACTCGTTCTGGAGCAGTTGGGTAAATTAACGATTTTAAACTTTCGCGACGACAGACGACAAACGGGACTTATTCGCAATATAAAACGATTTCTATACACCCAACGGTCGGTGCAACTCGATCGAAACGTCGGGAGAAAAGAAATCGTTTTATATTGCAAATAAATCCCGTTTGTCGTCTAAAACAGTTGGATAAAAATAAATTTAATAATAATCCAGGGTATCAGCTAACTCTACGCAAAAAAATAAAGATCTGACTAAGAAAAGAAACAAATATCTACAATTTACTCTTTAAGTTTATATGTATAGGACATCAGTATTGCCGTTTAATACATCCGTGCAAAGCTAGCGGGTCGCTATTACAAGTATATTCCGTTTCTATCTAAACTAATGCTATTCTAAAATATTCTACTAAGATTTCTTAAAATTTTGTCCAATTGAGAAAGTAAGACAGAGCATTACAGCATATATAGAGTGGCATCTCTCTTTCACTTCTGCAAGAATCTTACCCAGAGTGACAGTGGTAGAAGGTAGGTACCTTAACAACGTTGGTAACAACATCTATCATGTAAATCACATCCTCGGTCAGACTTGTGTTACATCTAGTCGATCGATTTGAAACCCAGTCGATAGATTAATCTCGACTGAGAGTGCGGTATAGCAATGATATTCAATCCTTTATCTAGTTCTAATAACAAATGACTAGCGTGACGGGCCTGTTGGTCTAGTGGTTAGTGGCCCTGACTGCTATACCGGAGGTCGTTGGTTCGATTCTCACCCAGGACAAATGGTTGTATGATAAGCACAATCATTGTGCTGTGTCTGGATGTAATTTATATAATGTATGACTTTCAAATAATATTTCAAACAAAGTATTACCGCAGAGGATGAATTTGTAAAAACAACTCCGCAATCTAGGAACAATTAATGCAATTATTTTTCAATAGATGGCGCATCTTATTGGGAAGCGATTTCAAGATCACGGTGTTAAGATTCGCCGTGTACATGTTAAAATACGACTTATTTCATACGACTATTCGTATAAAATGAGTTTACTGATATATAATTAAATAGGTACAGTAATCACTACCTGTATATTTTCCAAACTTCCCTAAAATCGTCGTGAAGACGGGGGTTAGTCAAACAACATGTCTCTTTCCTTTACAACAAGTATAAGAAGGTTTTATTTCCCCTATTACAATCTGACCTCTTCTTTGAGGAACCATTTGACCCTCCGTGGAGGTCTCGTTATGACTCTCAGTCAAACTTTTCTCCTTTCTTCAAAAATTCGGGCTATATTGTTGTATTCCTAAAATTGTCGCATCAAAAAGTTTTCCTATTTTTTTCTGGAAGACGGTGACCGAGTGTATTAGAGTAGGGTTGGTGCAAGGAGTTAAATTGAGATGAAAGTTATGTTATTTTAAAGATATTGTTGGTGGGAATGATAACATTTCAGATAGTATTGTAATTGTTATGGAGTTATATTATAGGAATGAATAACATCGTTTTAAAGTTAAAATAATTTTGTTATTTTCATTTATTATGTAAAATTAAAGCTGCTATGTTTTTAACTATCGTTAAAAGACATTTCAGATAAGAAAATTCTTCACAGTAAAATATCTTAATTTACGCGATCAAAACCACGGGTTTCAGTTAATCAATCATATCTAACTTATCTGATAAATCAAAATCAAGCATTGTTTATTGAAAATAGGCTACTAAGTGACACTTTTTAAAGCTCAAAATACAATAGACAGCACCCCATCGTACACACTTCACCGCTTTCAGTCCTCTTACTAAAACTACATCTAAACGCCTAAAAAGACAGTTCCATGTTATCACAGTGATCTCTTAAACCAGTCGAATATAAACTGTATTATCTCGAGTGCGAGCAACCCCGCGGGACGAATAACTACTGTCCCACTGCTATGAACCGATCAGGGCTGGGAAAAACGTAACCGAACGACACTGGCGGATATCCGAAATAGAAAAGTTGGGCATAAAATTGCCACGTCACGTCAGAGGGCTAAGACTGGGTTACATTCGTCAGGCTGTATATCAACCATACGATAAGAAGATGAAGACTTAATTGATTGCACAGATAGCAGAGTGGTATAGGTCGCCACGCCAATTACCACTGTACGCGACGTGTCACGGGCTCGATCCCCGCGTACGACAAAAATAATAATATGTGTGATACAGAAAGGCTTGTTTTGAGTCTGGGTGTCTTTGAGCATGTGAATAAATTGAACGTCTGCTAAACCCCCCGCGGTACAAGGATTGAATTCCTTAGTGCGAGAATCGTTAAAAAAAGTGTATTGTAAATATATTTATTTTTGTTAAATACATAATTTTATGTTTTGAATGAATGTGGCTTTGCGGTTTCTTGTATAAATTTATGTGCACGAGGTGCAGGTTCGATCCCCAGCACAGGCAACACCAATGTGTCTTTAAGATACTATAGACAAACGATGAAAGGATACATCGTGAGGCACCATAGATTCCAAATACAATTTAAATCGGAAATCGCCCGCAGTAAGCTAGCATGGCGATCAATGATCAAACCTTCCCTATATGGGAATCACTATGCCTACCAGTGGGACGTATATAGGCTAGTTTATTATTCTATTTATTTCATAATTGCATTCGACAGAAATATATGGAAGGACTTGGGGGAGGCCTTTGCTCAGCAGTGGGACATTAGGCTAGACAATCTAAAATATTGTATCCGAAATCGTTCCTATATCCGACCTACCATACACATCCCTAGCACCAGTGTCCCGATGTCCCGCCGCTAGTAAACTCTAGCCTACATCCTCAACGGTATCTATAGGGGATAATACTTTATTGAGTAAAGATATTATTTATTTATCGCTAGCTTTGAGCTGCGGGTTTACTTGTCTGAAACAGCTATTGGATTGAGATGACTTATTTTAATAGACTTTATTTAAACTGTGCGAATCTAATATGGCGAACCCATTTGGTGTAGTAATTAGTGGCCCTGACTGCTATAACGTAGGTCGTTGGTTCGATTCCCGCCCAGGTCAAGTATTATTTTGTGTGATGAGCCACCCCAAACTAAGCAGAGCTTGTAATTCTGGACCACTAAAAACATACATACATATTTCTAAACACATACATACCATAGATAAACTACACCAAGACACAGAACAACTGATCCTGCTAAACTAACCACTAGACCAACAGGCCTGTCGAATATCAACAATATCCCGATCTCTCCCAGCATCTCGGTCGCGACATCCCTAAATCTTATAAATACGTAATAAGCTCGATGCATTCGCCGTCGTCTCTTATTTGTGTACAGTCACCAGCAAATACATGTATACACGACCAAGCAATTGAAGTGTAAGTCCTAGTCAAATGATTTATGAAACTGTGTTTTTTTTTTCAAATTAAACATAATTATTAAGTTTAGCATACAATATTAGGAATATATTCTATAACAGTTTTCGAAATTTAGCTTAAGAAATGTACTGCAACTATTCGATCGTGTATACATGTTTTTGCTCGTGACTGTACTCCTCTGTTACCGGCGGCGGGAGCAGGGCAGTGGGGGAGGGGTACACCGGTAGATAGTATGGTGGCTAGCTATGAAAGTCTTATCGAACTCGAGGAAGATAGGTTAGAGAGCACGGATTTCAACTGCATGGGTAGCCGAGTAGTATACGTCATCACGCCAATAACCACAGTGCGCGACGTGTCGCGGCTTCGATACCCGTGTAGGACAAGGATTGTGTTGTGTGCGACCCACAGATACTTGTTCAGAGTCTGGGTGTCTTTGTGTCAGAAATGTTTCAAACTTGCATGATTTATAACACCCTTCTATTTGGAAAAGGGTTTCAAAATCACTATAAAAGTCCACCTGTGACAACGGCCGGTGCAACTCGTCTATATTAAATTATGACGGACATATAAATAATACTAATATACTGTTTATGCAACGATCTAGTTAGATTCACGGGGCACTCGTGGCCAGAAATAGCAAAAGATAAACAAGATTGGAAGGAAATGGAGGAGGTCTTTGCCCAGCCGTAGATCTCAGAGGCCTCTCTAAGATCTATAAAAAAATATATATTCTGCTAAATACTAACTAAGTGCAAGCGAAACCGCAGTTCACAACCAATAAATACAAATATTAAAAAACACAAGAAACAACCCCCACAAAACTAACACTTGAGTGAGCGAGACACAACTCTACAATTAGTATAGTGCCATCTTTCTCTAACACACAACAGCTTTACCTAAAGTTGTCTTAGTATTATATAAAGTAATCAATCAGTCTGTCGCCGAGTTTGTCTGTGTGATTGATGGCATGTTTAATGTTGTCGGGAACTCGATATTATGCTCATAAATGTCTGTCTTACGAACGTAAGGGAATTGTAATGGGATTTTAGTAAGTAATGTTTTAGATGTTGAGATAATGTACAATTTAGTAATATGTATAGAGCATATTATTTTCTTCTTCGCGGTCATTTTAAAGAAGGATTATTTAGTTATATAATTTATGTTACCACAAAAATAGGTTGAAAAAGCCCTAATAAAATTTACAAGGGGATGTAATATGTAATAATAATGTCCGGGCCGATTTCGAGCGCGGCGCCGCGGCGGCCAGTGTTACTATGGCACCAGCCAGCTACGCGGGACATACTATAGTGCGAAGTAATTATCACTTGTTCAAAACAGTGAAAGAAAACATCGTGAGGAAACCGGCACACCTGAGCAATTATTAAGGGTTGGTCGTAGGTTCGATTCCCAACCAGGACAAATGTTTGTGTGATGAGCACGATCATTTGTTTTGTCTGGGTGTAATTTATCTATAATATGTATGTATTTAGAAACATATAAACTAAGTATGTTTATCAGTTGTCTATATAACACAAGTTACTATCGTATACTTAATTTGAGACTAGATGGCGTTGTGGGAATGGTGAGGAGTATTATTTATATTATGATCTCCACCTGTCGTTCAAAACTGCTTTAAGTATCCTATACCTCACATATTCCCTCTCATCACATTACCTCTCCCTGGAGGAGGAGGAATCGGGAGGAATAAGGAGGAATAGGGGGGGATAGGGGGGATAAGAGTCATTATTTTAATTTTATTGCAAGTGAATGTGCGGTGGAAACCGTTACAAGTGCGCTCACAGGAAAAATGCCAGATAGATAGGGGTGGGATAGCGTTATAGATTATATCGATAGTTTTGGTTGATAGTCGATAGAATGTAGAGATGTTTATATTAAATACATGGTTGAGACAAGAGATCGCACTTACTTTTGTAACTATAGCTTAATAATCAATAATTTTTATACTACAGCTCTAAAAAGGAACCCATTATTCCACTTTTCAATAAAAAATCAAATACCTATTCACTAACAATCCTTCCTCAACATTAATACGCTATATTCATCAGTTTTCTATAATTTTAAATTAATGATTATGTCCAGACCGATGTCGACCATGGCGGCTAGTGTTACTATAACACCAGCCAGCTACGCGGGACATATTATAGTGCAAAAGCGTGTGCTAACACAGGTGCACTCTCTGTTCCTTTACTCTCATAGCCCGATGGGACGGCAATCCGACACGACCGGACAGAGAACATGTGCCACATTTTTCCGTGCCTTCCAAATCACGGAAGCTGCAGTATTTATTTCTACAACGCATACAATATTCGAAAAGTCACCGCGCGTCGTGGGGTTCGAAACTTTGACTTGGTAGCCCTGTGGTCTTACCACTAGGCTATCACAGCTTCAGTATCAAAATAATGCACATACAAATCTACATAACGGACAGACAGACAATCATTGATAATCTCCATTAAGAGCATAATCGTATTATCACTTTGAATTAATGATGACAATTAATTAAATAATTATTATAATAGGACGATAAATTAAAACGCGTCGCAAATAATGTCAAATATAAATCAGTTCCCGACGATTTGGTTTTATTACTCTTAATTAACGCTTTTCGTTTTATTCAACACTTGTGATGATTTCCGGTTGACTTCATTCGGATTTTTTCGGTTAGACCAGTAACTAATAAAAAGTTAAATAGGTTACAATTTTAGAACGAAACTATTTTTTTAATAGTTTTTTTTTAATAGTCGGTGTCCGACCGCTGGCCAAAAGACTTCTCTATCTGTCTTTAAACTATTTTTGAAGCCATTACAAAACCCACTGTTGAGTGCAATTTTCCCAGCATTGTATCAAAGTTCTCTTCAAAAATCGTTTTCGTATTATAGGTATTTTTTTTCCTAGCCTATAGTGTCCTGTGGCCAGAAATCGCAAAAGACAGGGAGGTTTGGAAGGAGAAAGCAGTGGGATCTTATTTAGGCTATGAAAAAAAAAATAGTGTCCTACAGCTGGGCAAATACCTTCCCCAATTCCCAATCTTAACAGGTACCAGTATAGCATATTTAAATAAACAGCATAAAGCTTACACACAATAAACATTGATAACTTCCCTTACATCTATCGACACAGTCCCCTCCCTACGCTCAAATGATCCTTGCCTCCGCCAACTATAAAATAACTCACCTCACTCACCAATATTTGTTTAAACTTTATTCTTAACAAACAACTTTATTTAATGTACTGTGAGTATTATATGTGATATGGAAATTTCTAGGAAATAAGAGACAATAATAATAAAGAAGAAAAATAGAATGAAATGAATTGAAATGCAGGAACCATAGTTCTGCATAATTATGGAAAAAAAATCACTTATATTTAAGGAATTCCATCAATAGCCCAAATTAGATTCGACTCCATCATTTTCAATCAAGGCTATTGTTAAAAACATGCATTAATCAATAGTCTTAGCTACCTTGGGCCGTCTATGTCTGTTCTTCCATAGAGCAGGGGTGGATGGCCCTTGGTAGGTGCCCCATCACATTTCAGATTAAAGTTCTCAACAAGGCCTCTGCATGTTATACCTGTGTCCCCGTGTAAGCCTTTCAAAAGAACCGGGTTTCTTCCCTAGAACTTAGCCCGTGAATTAAAAGAGATGCGAATATAACTGATCTTTCCCACAACGTCATCTAGTCTCAAATTAAGTATACGACAGTAACTTGTGTTATGAGTACTAGACAACTAATAAAAATACTCATATATTTCTAAATTATACATACAAGTTATAGACAAATAAAACCCAGACACAGAACAAATGATCGTGCTCTTCACATTAACATTTGTCCTGAGTGGGAATCGAACCCACGACCTCCGGTATAGCAGTCAGAGCCACTAACCACTAGACCAACAGGCCCGTCGTTGATTAATGTTCTTACTGTTATAACTGGCAAACAAAACCAAAGTTAAAAGTTCTTTTCAAGTATATTTAAATAAAAAGATGTGTTTGTATGAAACAAACTTAACTTTCCAGTGCCTCTGGACTTAATTAGTACATAGAGACAGAAGCTAATTAAAACAGAATGTATAATTACTAGCTCACAACTACATCATAATCACAGTGTAAATACATACAGTAGTTTAATTCTGCACGGATAGTCGAGTGGTATAGGTCACCACGCCAATTACCACTGTACGCGACGTGTCTCATGTGCGATCTACAAATGCTTGTGCTAAGTCTGATGTCTGTGAAACCCCCCGCGATACAAGGATTAAGTTCCTTAGTGTCGGAGTCGTTTTATAAAAAATAAAACTGGCCGTTTCTAAAAATCTAATGCCCTACAGCCGCGCGGTACGTAACAGCGATAGTGCTGCCCACCTACAGCATTTTAATTACATCAACAACACACCGTCCGTTCGTCACTGCGACACGCTCGCGACTGTATCATGCCACGATCCGATAGCGTAGGCATAACTCGTGTTACACCCGTTCATATGAAGACTTCATACTGTATATTATTATACTGTGCTTTTTTTACTTTAAGTTAGGGAAGTCTTTTTAAAAGAACTTCATTTAACATGGTATGTTTATTCATCTTGCAAGATATATTAGATTTCTTGCATTTTTATGAAAAAAGAGAAGTTCTGTATTTTAGTTTTTGGGGTTTCGTGCCTCAAAAAGAAGTGAATGCGTTACTTCCTTTTTCCTTATTGGATCACTATGTTGTTCGTCCGTCCGTCTGTCAGTCACGACCCATTTTCTTAAGAACGCGTGGAGGTATAAAGCTTAAACTTTTTAACCGACTTCAAAAAGGAGGTTGTTTTTCAATTCAACCGTATATGTTTTTTTTTTATTAAATACAAATATATTAATCAGGTCTACTACTTATATCTGTAAAAAAAAAACAAACTTCTAAGCCAGCGCAATCAAAAGATACAGCCGTTTATGCGACAATCGACACTCATGTGGGAATCAAACTTTAAAACATTGTAAACTGTTATAATAGAGATCTGCCTCTCTGACCTCCACAACACAGCCCCCATCCTCCGCAGTATATTCTATAAGTCGCGTTAGCTCTAGGCTTAACTGTCAAAGATTATCACATGACAGGCGGACTAACAGCTTAACGCGTACACTGGCGCAATAGATAATAATAATGTTATAGTAAATATACTTGGTAGAGGCCCCATCATAGTTTAGATTAATGTACTCAACAAGGCCTCTGTAAGTTGGACCTGTGTCCCCGTGTAAGCTTTTAAAAAGGACCGGGTTTCTTTTCTTCCCTTGAAGTTATGCTGTGTGTATCAGCTAACTCCATTTAAAATTTCATCCAAATTGGTTTAGCGGTTTAAGCAAAAAAGAAAAACAAAGATTCATCCAGACACCTTTACTCACATACTTCCGCATTTATAATATTAGTAGGATACTATTAATGAAAATAAAATCACGATGAAATCCCTCGTATATTGGGAATATTTACTGTATAGTTAGTATTTTAAGATTTATTTATTTATTTGGATTTGTTTAAGATTGAAAACAATTTCAAAACTTCTATGTACCTACTACTATTTTTCCTGGATTTCGCAAAACCACAGGAGACTACGTGACAGGCCCAGAAGAAAATGGCGAGATGACCATGACTATTTATTGAAGTAGTTTAGTAGGATATATTTACCCACCGTCAGGGAAATATCTAAAGATCTGAGGGAAGGTTTTTGCCTAGCAATGCGAAAATATTGGCTTACTATTAATTAGTTATTTACTATATTTACATTCAAGTAATATGATTGAAAATCATTCTGATCCTGACTCTAACCGATTAATGTCTATGTCCCAATGTCCCTCCTTTTAAATTAATTTCAAGATCGATCAATATCCTACTAACATAACAAACAAGAAAGTTTGTAAGAATGAATGGATGGATGTTTGTTACTCTTTTACGCTCTTTTATTGTAATTTGGCGTGGAGTTATCTGTCACCCCGAATTAGCACACAGTTTATAGCTTTCTAAGCGACTGCGTCACGGATAGATAATGTTTTGCAGCAAAAACCGATATTCGCGCAGGCGAAGTCGCGGGTAAAAGCTAGTATAAGTAAAACGATTGAATAAGTGATTCAAATGATTCAAACTCTCAAAACTTATTAAATCGTGTATACAATAACGCACTGATCAATGCTCTCTCTTTTCAAATTCAGTTTATAATCGGCAATATAAATTACATTGGCTTATAAACGTTCCATTGCTGGGTACAGGCCTCTTCTCATATAGGGAAGTATTGAACATTGATCATCGATCTGTATAACCACAAGCTAACGTATAATTCACATATCGGATATTTTATTTCATAGATAAATTATTTAAACCTACATTCAATAAAATAAACATTCAGTTCATTATAGAGGGTGTATCAAAAACGCTTGATCAAATTTCTAAATACTATTTGATGTATAAAAATGGAATGGTTATTGTTTTTTTTTATAGATAACTCCATTAAATGAATAAATGTTGTAGGGCAATAGATTAAAAAGTTTATTTAAAAAACCGAGTAATATTGTTTTAAAACATATCGTTGTGAATAGCAAATGATAAAATTTACTTGAAGTCGCAATAACATTTTGAATATTAAGAATGTAATTAGCCTACCAAAAAAAAACATGACAAACAATTAGTCAGCTGATCATTCATACCACCTATACCATCAAAATCTTAGTAAAAAATCATCAAAACCAACAACACCCTGTATAATCATTGCATTTTCTCTACCTGTATCAATCAATGCCCTATCCTTCTCAATATTAAACAAATATAACTATAATAATAAGACCTGTATCAAAAGGACCGGGTTTCTTCCCTTGAATTAAAAGTAAAAGAGTTACAAATAAATCCTCCTTGCTATATCATCCTTACCTTGTATATAGATATAATGTTGTTATATTAACAGGTGGTTTCCTCGCGTGTGGCACCGGCACGTGCGCTCGTGACGGCGGCGCGGGTGATACTGAGGGATTGAAGGCATTGGGTGTGTTGCTAGTGGTTGAAATGTGGGAGTGTTGTGGGGAAAATTTTAAGGGAGATTTATGGACACAATTGTATCAGAATTTTTATTTATGATTGGTATATTTTTTTTCAGTTTTGTGATTACAAAACGGTATGTTTGTCGTTTATGTATAGATACTTGTTTGGTAGACTTTTTAACATCCACAATGATATATTATAGTTCCTGTTTTACGAGATAATTGTTGAAGTGCACTTATCCTATGAAATATCGATAGTAATTGTCGTTTGTAGTATTTTTACTAAGCCCCTTAGCTATTTTATCCCAAAGAATTTTGCTAACATTATTTTAAGTAACTTGGTAAATAACACCCATACGGAATTTCATCCTTGTGTCTTGTGGCAGACACTCAATTCACATCTTCAAAGACACCCGGGCTCAGAACAAGCATATTATTAATTGTACATAATTCTTGTCCTACGCGGAGATTGAACCCGTGACACGTCGCGTACAGTAATAATTGACTTGCTGACCTATACCACTCGGCTATCCGTGCAGTCAAAGACTTATCAACGCCCAGACGAAACACGTCATTTGCATAGAAACCTATACCACGTAGCTATCATTATTATATAGTATACCATATGGACATATGCCACCGGCCGGCCGTGTGGTTGTCGGCAGAGTAGAATAACACCACCCCATATCTTCCCGTGGGTATCGTAAAAGGCGATTAAAGGAGTGTGTGAAAAAAGGGTTGACCCCCTGTACCTTTTCTTGCACCGAAATACTATTTCATCTGTCTTAGTCTTCCTCCGGTCGTAACGGTCTCCGTTCCACTGGACACAGAAAGACAAAGACGAGTAAGTGCACCTGTGTTTTGCGCGTACTCTTGTGCACGTTAATATATCCTGCGCAACTGACCGCTTCCGTATAAGGACTCCGCAATTCAGTTTAGTCCTACGGCGATAGGGGGAGGTAGAGAGGCTTGACGTGATGCTCGTTGAGCTTTGTCTGACTCCTGCACGTAGGCGGCCTTGGGGGTGTAGTATTACATCGTGGTCGCTTCTGCTCTGCATCGGGGTGACAGGGCGGGTTCGGCAACACCCGAGGTGACAAAGCAGCCCTATTTAGGGTGGCACTGCTTTCCCCGCTCAGCCGGGGAGGGGGCTAGAAAAGGTGCCCTAAACAAATGCTCATCCCAACCTACAAAGAGGGTAGCAACCGCGGCTGCCTCTGCATCCCAAATTCGCGGTCGACGTTACAAAAATATAAAGAATATAAAATCAACACCAGCATTAATGACCTTTGGCGCGTGGAATGTGCGTACACTTCTAGATCGCGAAGCAAACATTTGTCCGGAACGAAAGACTGCCATCGTAGCAAGAGAACTTCATCGCTATAATATTGATGTGGCTGCGCTCAGCGAAACACATCTCCCCGATGAAGGAGAGCTGACAGAACACGTGGGTGGATACACTTTTTATTGGAAGGGACTTGCTGCCAACGAACCGCGAAGGTCAGGTGTAGCTTTTGCAGTCAAGAATAAGCTTGTCAAACACCTAGAAGAATACCCTGTACACATTTCCGACCGTATTACTACACTACGCCTTCACATGGAACATAACAATTACCTTAATATCATCAGTGTCTATGCCCCAACGCTAGACAAGTCTGATGAGATTAAAGACAAATTTTATGAGGAGCTAACGCAGTGCTTAGATCGTATTCAGACAAGAGAGCAGATCCTACTCTTGGGTGACTTTAATGCTCGGGTGGGTCGGGATTATGAAGCCTGGCCTAAAGTTCTAGGCAGACATGGTCTTGGAAATATGAACAGCAACGGACAGCTGTTGCTTAGTCTCTGCGCACAATTCGATCTTGCGATTACAAACACCATGTTCAGATTACGAGCTAAATATAAGACCACGTGGATGCACCCTAGATCAAAGCACTGGCATCTTATTGACTACGCTATAGTGCGTCAGAAAGATGTGTCACAGGTTCAGGTTACCCGTGCCATGCGCGGCGCTCACTGTTGGACTGATCATCGGCTTCTGGTTCTTAAGATACGTTTTCGACATCAACATCCCCGTAGATCAGACAGACCGAAACAAAAGCATCTGAATCTTGAACGACTTCAAGATAAAGACACGAGAAAGGAATATGCCGAAAACTTGAGTTCTGTTTTGCAGCCTCTTGATCTAGAATCCGGTGAAGTCGGCAAAATGTGGGAGTCCCTTTCTTCTCAAATTCTCGGAACTGCTACATCAACTTTAGGTCCGAGGGTCCGAAAACACGAGGACTGGTTTGATGAAAATAATGGGGTACTAACGGACGCTATTGATAGACACCGTCGACTTTTGAGGCGGCACAGCAGAACACATAGAGGTGAAACTGTTACGGAAGTACGTCATAGTGAAATGGAGCTTCGTAAGCTCACACGAAAGGCGAAAGAGAATTGGTGGTTGGAGAAGGCTCATCACATACAATGGCTTGCTGATACCAACCAGCTAGGCAATTTTTACAATGAGGTAAGAAGCCTGCTTGGTATATCCTCTACAGCAAAAGTCCCACTCAGGCCGACCAATGGCAAAGGGCTTCTTAAAGATAGGAAAGAAATACTCGAGCGATGGGCGGAGCATTTTCAGAAGCTACTTAACGTGGATCATTCTGTCAACATAGACCACGTTCGCTCGTTACCTCAACAGTCTCATGCCTTCGAGCTTGACGAGCCAGTGTCCCTAGAGGAGGTTACTCTGGCCATTAAACAGCAGAAAAATAATCGTGCAGTTGGAGTGGACTCTATACCGGGAGAGTTATTGAAGTACGGTGGGGAGGACCTGCACTTTGCGATTTGGAAACTTTTTGCCGTTATATGGGAACAAGAACAAGTCCCATACACTTTTAAAGTGTCTCTCATTCGGGCTCTATATAAAGGCAAAGGTGATCGAGCCGATTGCGGTTCTTACCGCGGTATTTCCTTACTCTCAGTTCCGGGAAAAGTCTTCGCTAGAGTTCTAATGAATCGACTTAGAAATTTATCGGAAAAGATCCTGCCAGAATCCCAGTTTGGTTTCCGACCCGACCGTGGTACCTGTGAGGCCATTTTCTCATTGCGTCAACTACAAGAAAAAAGCAGAGAACAGGGTCGCAATATGTATCTCTGTTTTGTTGACCTTGAGAAGGCTTTTGATAGTATACCGCGAGAAGCCCTTTGGTTAGTTCTGCAGAAACTAGGATGCACAGAGAAATTTGTTAGACTTTTAAGACTGCTTCATGACGATATGCAGAGCTGTGTCGCTGTAAACGCAGATCAGTCAGAGTTTTTCCCCGTTACCTGTGGGGTAAAACAAGGTTGTGTCCTTGCGCCCACACTGTTCGCGTTATATTTTGCAGTTATGGTTCAGGAAGTTTTACAGACAACTCCTGAAGGAATTCGCATACGTTTCCGTAATGTTGGCAATCTTTTTAACTTAGCCAGGCTCAAGGCTCGTACCAAAGTTTCTTACGCACTGATCACTGAGATTGTCTATGCAGATGATCTGTGTTTTGTAACTGATTCCCCAGAAGGCCTGCAACGACTTATGGCCAATCTACACAAATCCTGTCGAAATTTCGGTCTGAAGATTAATGTCAAAAAGACGGAAGTGATGTCTTTAGATGTCCGTGGTCAAGAGACACTGACCATTAAACTCGGTGAGGACGTACTAAAGCAGGTGAATACATTTCGCTACCTGGGGAGCACTATAACATCAAAGTGCGACCTTGATGCTGAAATCAACAGTCGGATCGGTGCCGCAGCCGCGGTATTCGGCAAACTGGATCGCAAGGTTTTCAGCTCACATGACCTGAAGCTGGCTACTAAAATAGACATATATAGGGCTGTAGTATTGCCGAGCCTGCTGTACTCATCGGAGTCATGGACGGTTTACTGCCGCCATATTCGAGCTCTGGATCGTTTCCATATGAAATGTCTGCGCAAAATATTGAACATCCGTTGGTCTGACCGCATCCGAAATACGGAAGTGTTGCGAAGAACTAACACTATGGGGATCGAGGCCTACCTCATGCGCAGACAGCTCCGCTGGTGTGGACATCTATCACGAATGGCGAATAAGCGTACAGCAAAGTGCATCTTTTTTTCTGAACTTGAGGAGGGCAAGCGTAAGCATGGCGGGCAACTCCTCAGGTATAAAGATGTGCTGAAGCGCCATATGAAAAAGTGCGATATTGAGCCTTCAGAATGGGAACAAATGGCTATTCGACGACCAGAATGGAGGACGTTGGTAAAGACCAGAGTCAAAGACTTTGAGGACAAACGCTGTTCCGAACTGGATGCTAGACGCGATGAATTAAAAGCACGCCCACCTTGTGCCATACCATACAATTTTTGCAATGGTGTACTGACCTGCCCACATTGTGCGCGAACATTTAGTAATAAGATCGGCTATGTGAGCCATGCACGAGCACATCAACGACAAATGGAACTGTAAAACGGAGAGTGAAGAGGTCGCCGTGGCCGAAATCGGTCGAGGAACATATATATATATAGTATACCATCAAACTACAACCTACCCCTTTTAACTTTACAGTCCTAAACTTATTTCTGGGACATTTAATTCTTACACACGGCATCACAGTGCGTTTCGCGCGCAAGCGTCACGGCTTTTCATATTTCGAACACCCTCCACTTGCACAACAAGCTATAACCAACCTTATCCTCTTAAACATAGAGTCCATACTTCTTTGTATAAAATAGACGTTTAAGTGTCTTATTCTAAAACGTTGTATGTGATAAACGTTCAATGGAAATGGAACTCTAAGCAGTTGAAACTAAAGGTGAGTTTAGATTGTAATAAATTTCAAATTATTGTAAGGACTAAAAATACTAATTTTTCTTTTATAAAATGTACTAGTGGGATGTAAACTCTAGCGTTTAAGACATAAGGTTGATTTTCCTTTAATAATTTTGTGTACTTATTACATTTTGCTTAAATGCGGTTTGAACGCAATATGAGAAGCAAACTAGATATTTTGTGTAAAATTGCACAAATTTTCTGTAAAATGTGAAAATACTATAAGCCTATTTAACGTGAGTAAAATAGGCTATTTATAAAATAGGCCATTACAGGCTTATTTATAAGTAGTTCTGGACATTTTCCAACGTTTATAAATGCTGTAAATCCTTATAATATTATGAAATTAACGTTTGTCGAAGTAGCGACTATAACATCAAATATTTGGTGTTTCATAAAGAATTTCAAATTTAGTTTTTTTTGTGTTTAAAATACTGTGACTTTTTTGTTTTTTCCGATAGTTTACACCGATTATATCCGATAATTTGTAGATAAATTACACCTAGACACAAGACAAATGCTCGTGCTCATCACACAAACACTTGTCCTGGGTGGAAATCCAACCCACGACCTCCGCTATAACAGTCAGGGCTACTAACCACTAGACCAACAGACCAGTCAAAACGAAACAACCTACAAATACTCTTTAACCAAATTCTCCTAGCCCTTAACCCACATCTATTTCGCCTTTTTTCTAATAGCCTTCACTATCTACCGCGCCCTGCCGCGCCTAGCCCGTTCCTGATAGTGCTCTGCCCGAACGATAGTCGTTAGAGCGCGTAGATAATGTAGATTTATTACTGGCGTGTGACTAATCCGAAATACGGGGTGATGTTTTCGGGCATTTAGCCGACTTGCGAAAAAGTGTAGTTTGGATGTCTGTGTAAACATGTAGTTTTGTTTGTAAAGACTAATAAAGTACTTTATTTATAGCTAATGCAGTTGCATAAAACATCTATTAAACAATTTTTTTAGTCTTTGTTTGCTTTTAGGCGAAATTCAATCACATTCGATGCACCGCGACCGCATCTAAATATTCATGAAAATAAAAACACTGGTTCCCTATTCAATAGCTGTTTTCCGGGAAAACAGCACTTTCTATTTGACTAAAATACGGTAATTTATACAAATTACATATAATTGGAACTATTATTTACCCAGCTGTAGCAGACTAGTATTATAAATATCCTCCATAGGCCTTTGCCCACTAGTTGCTCAGACAGGCTACATAAAAAAAAGATAAATATCAATGCACCCTAAATTCAAACTAACAAGTCGTACTACTATTAGAAAACTCGTTCAATTAAAAACTAGTATATTCAGGCACACAGGACGGAGTTTTCGTGAAACGGGATAACTTCCAGTTTTACGCAGAGCTATTGAAATTAAACGAACCGTTTAAACTGGGAAAACGAAAATAGATGATTCGTAAGTCATACTGTCAAAATAACATTTGGTATGCCTACGTTTTGTTTCAGCGAAATATGTTGATCTACTGTAATATTATAATTATTAACACCAAAGTATACCATGTTTTTACGAAAATAAATGATTTACTTATTTTACTAGATTTTTTTCACTAGCCTATTAATAGTATTCCACTGATGAGCCAAGACTTCCCCCAAGTCCTTCCATGATTCCTTATATTGCACCACTTCGAACCAGTACTCGCGGGAGTAACTGCGAGGATTGGTTGTCGTGGTTTAAATTCCTGAAACCGTTATTAATTTCCATAGGCGTGTCTCGGGTTCGATCCCCGCGTAGGACAAGTGATTGTGCAATCCACAGATGCTTGTTCTTAGTCTGGATGTTATTGTGCATGTGAATTGAATGTCTGTGAACCACCTGCGATACAAGGATTAAATTCTTTAGTGCGGGAGTCGTAAAAAAAGAATGATACCAAAAATAGAAATTTCTTTACAAAATAATTTCTAAAGGAAGAACGCTAAATTTACATTATTATCTTTGTAAACCACTCAACTAGCACTTTCCACCTCTCCAATATCAATCAATCATTTTACACAAGTTTATCGAAATTACTAGTACTTAGCATGAATCTGTTAGGGCACGTTAACACGATCAAACAAGTTTTGCTCAAACCATTTGGAGATTTAACTGAACTGCCAATTCAAGTTCAAAATCCATGAAGATATTTTTTAATTAGATTAAAACGAGCTTTAAATAGGTATGGACATGCATGATTTACAGAATGTTTATCCTGCATACTAATAATAGTATGCAGGATAAACATTCTGCACATTCACACACGTACATTATCACAACATTCTTCATTGCACTTTCGTGAAATTTTCGATTTGACATGTATAAACATGTCAAACCGAAAATTTCTGGTTTTAATTCAAACCAATTTGTTTTTCTTACCTAAAATTTACAAAAATGTAACTCTATTATGTATTAAACTGAAACAAAAAAATTAGTTTGAGTCAAACCAGTTTGATCCTGCCTATGTTACACACAGCCTCCTACACCATTACCCGCAAGTTTTACAGCATCCATCTCAACACATCTCGCTAATGGAGGCCGATTCAATCAAAAATAATTTATCTTAGAACTTTTTTTGAGATCCGTAGGTTTATGAAAAAGCTTTGAATATGAGTTGGTATTACAATACTGAGCTGCTGAACAAATTTTGATAAATTTTCGTTTAAAGTCGCTTGGATTTTAGGAAAGTATTATTTTATGTCACAGTTTATATAAAGTTTTCATGTGGGTGAAAGAGTGTTCCAATTTATTGTAATACTAGCAACCCACTCCCAGCTTCGCACGAATGCAATACTTATGTATTATACATAATTATAAACCTTCTCTTGTAAGATTCTTATGTAAAAGTAACCGCATCAAAATCCATTTCCTAGTTTTACATTTTTAAGCTTACACAAGGACAGACAGACGCGAAAAGGGACTTTGTTTTAGACTAATTAATGATTATTCTAGTGGTATAACTCTACCCTGTATGTCGTTTTTTATGACTGAACTGCAAAACTTGTTTCTAGAAATAAACTTTTATAGCTTACTTGAACTATTAAGACACAGGTTAATTTTAGATGGAACAATCTTCTAATACACGAAAATCTCAAGTTATTTTAAAAACATGAGCAAATACAAAATAATATTAAAGTCACAAAATAAATTTAATCACACTTAAACACAAAACGAACAGCAAAACCTAAAATAACACAAAACTGTTTCGTTAAAAGTTACGAAATACATTCGGAGTGAAACTCGTAGCGTTTCAAACGAAATTTACGTAACTAGTGCTACGGCTACGAGCGTAGCATACTTGCGGCTACGGCGTAGCGCAGTTGAATTGCGATGTATTTTTGCATGCGTAGCAAATGAGGGGCGGTTGAATGATTCATTGTGCGGAGTTTAATTAATTTTTGGTTATTAGAGTCTAAAATGCTGAATGCGGATTTAGGTGTTTGACTCAATGGTTTTAGTGAAACGTGTACCGAGTTTAAAGCAGATGATGGAGTTTCTTGGTGGTTTTTCTCCATAGGAATGACTTTCAGAGAACGCGCAACTAGAATAGCTTGTAATTTGAATGTTTCTTAAGTGCCTGTTCAGGCCTATTGAGAATAAAAGCTTTTCGATAAATTGAAGGAACAGTGAGTATCATACCAAATAATATACTCCCTTACTCTCATAAAACCGAGAACCACGAACAAAACCACAAGGCATCGCCAGTTCCAAAAACTTTACTACAAATAACTAGAATTTGCCAAACCGAAATAACAAAACAAAGTCTCTTTTATATCCCTCTACAGTGTGAAATAAAACTTTAACAACCCCCTCCCAACCCCCCTATTTCAACCTCTAAGAGATAATTCAACCCACATGCATTCTCGTAGCAATTCGTAGGCGCTACGTGCACCGTAGCACGCCCGTAGCAAGTACGTAGCACGTAGCACAGATGACATTTTAAATTGGATTGTATTTACGTGGTAGAATTCAGATGGTAGGTTTATGTGACTAGTAGTTTTATGCGGGTTTACTTGTTTTATAGCGTGTTAGGGGTAAACAGTGTTGTAAATGTTAATGGTATTCGTCAATCTATGGTTGAGAGGTAAGTAAAAGAATTACAGCCAGTAAAAAAACTCTAAAATCTATTCAGTTACCAAAGGTTTGAGTCGAGCCAAAATCGTGCAGATTATACCAAATAGTTAGCTATTTTTCTTTAGTTAATCTTGTATTTATTTCACAATATAACCACATATTAAAAACTAGCACTTAACCGCGACTTTCCCCGTGGTAATGTATAGCTGAAAAAACATAACCTCAATTCAATGCAGTCGTTCAAAAAGTAACCTATATGTTAAACCAAAGTGTCAGCTTACTCCATTCCAAATATCATCAAATTTACTCCAGCCGTTTGAGCGTGAAAGATTAAGAAACACCCATTCATACTTACAAACTGTCGTTTATAATATTAGTAGGACTCACTAATGTGTTGTTATATTGTATGTGTGTATGCTTTGTGGATAATATATGAGGTCTGACAGTGAATAGACCCTTTCAATGGACCTTATACAGAGCTATACATGTGTATAGATAGGTGTTAATTTTGTATTTTTGTTTTAGGTGACTACTCAAAAGACACTACTTAATTTTTGTAATTGTTTATTCCATTAAAACACAAACTTATATTTTTTTTGTTTATTTTCACAATTAATGTATTAAATTATAGCATTTAAGAAACAAACTTTTAGTTATAACTTTTAATAATAATTTGCAAAAACTTTTAAAATAAATTGTCAGCTGTGGTAAGGTATTACGAATTGACTTTGAAAAAACAGAACAGCAGCAAATACGAAACGAATTTTAATGCTTTTGTCATAAAAAAAATCAGCCAATTAATATAAGTACAAAAACATATTTTAATATCGTTATGCATAAATTAATATCAATGAAGCACCTTGTTTAAACTTTATTAAGGTTAAAAATTATGCATAAGCTATTATATTGAGATAATATAATTATGTAAATATGATCAGGATATGTGACAGTATGACTTATACCTATATATCTAAAAGAATTAAATAATCTGACTGTTTTTATCTAAACTATTAAAATATATAATAATAATATAAAGAGGTAATGTATGTATTTGTAACGCCATCTAGTCTCAAACTAAGCAGAGCTTGTATGATGAGTACTAGACAACTGATAAACATACTTATATACTAAACATTTGAGTAGAGATCGAACCCACAACCTCTGGTATAGCAGTCAGGGCCACTAACCACTAGACCAACAGGCCTGTCAATAATATAAATATCCAATTGCTAAACAAAGTTTACACAAGACAGTTATTACTAAATTATGCGACCTCTATACT
Source organism: Chrysodeixis includens (assembly GCA_941860345.1). Taxonomy (NCBI): domain Eukaryota; kingdom Metazoa; phylum Arthropoda; class Insecta; order Lepidoptera; family Noctuidae; genus Chrysodeixis; species Chrysodeixis includens. The sequence continues at coordinate 10,273,285 of OW796110.1, read as the reverse complement.
TTCTAAGCTCTATATTCACAAATGGAGTGACTAATGGCGGGATAATGTGACTGTTGCCAGTAAATCTATCGCGCGGCGCCGGGTTCGAGTCCCGGCGCGGTAATCACTAACGTTTATGAAATAACCCGCATTTGTTACAATACTTCATAAGTTTAGATAAATTGCGGTTTTGTTAGCTAATGTTGTGAGTAATAGAAAGTTAAGTAACCGATGCTAAGGAAGGGTTTTGGATGGGTACGTATTGTGCGTTTGAATACTGTATAGTCAGATAATGTTAAGCCACTCTAGCTAAGGCTGGGAATTAGATGGGTGACCATTATTTTCTGAGTTTATGTATATTGATGTTGAATTTTTAGATAATGATTAAGTAACTTTGGTGAAGGCTAATTTTGTGATGGGTACTTAGAATAATTTAGCTAATATTCTCAAGAGACCGAGATATAACATACAGGTGAAACCACAGGGCGTCGCTAAAGTTTAATAAAAGTGATGGGTATGTTTACTCATTGTCCCTTCATTGAAAAGGGTTTGAAAGATTTTCTGAATAGGAACAGCTTAGAATATTAAATTATGGGAAACGACGGTCCGATGATAAATTATACGAGAGCAAAAGGCTCTTTAACGGCTGTTATTTATTTATTATTATTTATTTATCTATATTTCTTAAAGGTAAGTTTCTTATAAACTAAGCCCTACAAAACCATAGCAATAGTATAACTGTTAGCTCTACGATTAGATGGATAATTCTTGTTTTTATAGACTTCCGCACTAAGGAATTTAATCCTAATATCGCGGGGGACTTCAAAGACATTCAATTCACATGCACAAAGACAGACTCAACACAAGCCTTTGTAGATCGCAAAAATTCTTGGCGTAGGCGGGGATCGAACCCGCGACACGTCGCGTACAGTGGTAATTGGCGTGGTGACCTATACCACTCAGCTATCCGTGCAGATGATAAAAAAGAATAAAGTGGACTCTCTGCGGTCAGCTCATGGATAGGTGACCATTTGCAAACAAACATACTGAGATACAGGACTCCGAGATTCAAAAAGGCACTTCGACTGATTCGTGGATCTTAGACAGTGGTTAAGTCATTACAGTTGTGACGCGCAGTCTTATTATGGGACACTGCAATGTGGTACCCAGTAACATGTGTTGTGTTGTCAATTAATAGACAGTTGTTCTGTGACATACTATGCAACATGTCGTAAAATAACAATAGAGCTTACTTTTTTTTTTTAATTCATGAGATAACTTCAAGGGATGGTATCCGATCATTTTGAAAGGCTTACACGGGGACACAGGTCCAACATGCAGAGGCCTTGTTGAGAACTTTAATCTAATGGTGGGCCACCCCTGCCCGACAGACATGGATGACCCAAGCTACAAAACTATTGTAAATTGTGGACGAATAACTGGGCTTTTGATTTCTGGATTATGTTTTTGAATCTATCTCTGTTACTAACTATTGACTATGGCACCTGCCTTTCAATGCATAAAAATGAATTAAATTAACAGGCAGTGACTCAAAGATCGGCCGCAATAATAGACAGCCACGATAGAGCCTACTTATTATTAGTATTTACAGAGCTGTCTGTCTGTCTGTCTACAGTAGGCAGCAGGCGGGGCCGCGGGCAAGCGCTAGTTATTAAACCATTGATAGCACAATTCTGCCAGCAAGCGGATTTTAATCGCTTGCCACAGTGCGAGAGGTACAGAAAATCATGTGTTTATGAACATTCAAGAACAAATTACTTCTATTATTCTAAACACTGTGAAAATGAAGGTATAACATAGTAGCTATATTAATTTTGTTGCAATATGAAAATCTGAAATATGTCTTCAATTATAATATTAAACGCCTCATGATATATATAGATAGATAGATTCCCAAGCGCACCGACTTTTTTAATCCCTTTTTCTAACTCAACCAAAAATTAAACAAATAGTTTAAATTTTTAATCCGCAAAAAAATATAATTCAACACGACCATCATTTAGGTACCTAATCGATTAAAACACACAACAAAAAAATATAAATTAATAAAAAAAATATCAAACACAACCACTCATTCACCAAAACACTTCAAACCCAAACAAATAAAACACCTAAATTCTTAATCCCCGTAATGAAATCATCTTCACAATATAACGCTGAGCTAATTATTACAATCTGTGGGATAACGTGACGTAATATCCGGCGTGGAGCGGCCATTATTAAAATGTTAGGAAATTGAAGTGGGAGCGAGACGGGTGGAGTGTAAGGGAGATGGGAGATAGGGCTGGTACGTTTTGTTAGTTATTGAAAGAATAGGCTTTTTAACCGACTTGAAAAGGAGGAGGTTTCTTAATTCGACCGTATATTTTATGCTTTTTTATGTTTTTAAGTAGGAAATGTTAGTTTTCCCCCATTTCGCCAGATGATGGTCTTGGGTAGTTATATCAAAAGACAAGTTATGTGCCTGTGTAACTCGCGATATTGTTCTATTTAAACGCATAGATAAACACACGAAAAACAAATCTAGACAATGATAGAAACAGCTCGATATATCCACGTGTGCGTAAGAAAAAGACGGACAGATTGACAGACGGACGGACGGACGGACAAGAAAGTGATTTTATTTTAGTTTTCCTTTTGAGGTACAAACCCTTGAAAATCCTAAAATATAAGTTGAACACATGACAATTGAAAACAATTGTGTCCCGTAACTCTAAAATCATAATATTCTGTTACATATTCGGTTGTTTGTTCATCTAAAACCCATTTTTTTTCACAGAAAAATATATAAATTGATAACACACCAAATTCTAAAGTACGCCGTCCCTTGGTAACTGTAAAATGAAAAATATCAAACCACCAATCTTTGTTACAATTTTAGCCTCACCGTTACACCACCAGCCCCAACATCGAATCTTAAAAGCACTTTATTTTTCAGATAAGTGCTTTAGGCACGTAGTAGAAAGTGCACAACAAACTTCACAGCAGCACGTTGTCTTACCTTATAAAATAAAAATAAGGTTATTGTGACAGCTAAATAAGTTCAACTCGCTCGCCCGCCGCCGCGTCAGCTCATGATTAAGGACTCCGGTTGGGTCCGAAACTAGTCCCGCTATCCCGATACATACGCGTGAGTAAACCGTTACATCATTTAAGTATGAATCATCCTCACGAAAGTTATTTTAAAAATATAGCTAAACAAATGCTTGAGACTAATACATTAAATACTAAGATCCTACTAATATTATAAACACGATAGTTTGTAAATATGGATGGATGTTTGTTAATTTATCACTCTCAAATAGCTAAAGTAATTTAAATAAAATTTGGTGTGAAGCTAGCTGACACTCTGGATTACCACATAGGCATAAGAATATTATAGAGCACAAAGGTGTGCTAACACAGGTGCACTCTCTGTTCCTTTACTCTCATAGCCCGATGGAACGGCAATCCGACACGACCGGAGAGAGATCAGGCCCACACTCTTACGTGCCTAGGAAACACAGAAATTCGCGAGAGCATTACTAATACGAACAAAATTCGCGGGCAACAGCTAGTGCTAACATAATATTATACTCAACACAATTGCCAAACACATAACATTATTGTAATAGTCTGTGTTAGTGACAGCCCTGCTGTAAAGCTGGAGTGTGAAACAATTAGCGTGTATTAACATAATGTGGCCGGTGAGCACCGGGCTAAAGGCGAGGGCAGACGAGACGGGGAATAACGTGGGATATACTGCCGGTGGTGATATCGTCATCATTTCCCCTGCCCTTATCCCAATTATTGAAGCTGTGATAGCCTAGTAGTGAGACGCACTGACTTTTCGAATGTTGTGTGCATTTTAGTAATAAATATCACAGCTTCCGTGTTTCGGACGGGCATCGTCCCATCGCGCTATGAGAGTAAAGGAACAGAGAGTGCACCTGTGTTAGCACACGCTTGTACACTATATCATGTCCCGTGTAGCTGGCTGGTATCATAGTAACACTAATCACCCGCGCCGTGGCCGATATCGGTCCGGACATTATTATTAACCACCACGCAATGTATCGCACTCTCGCGATATTTCCGCGTCGTCTGAGCGAGCTCTCATCTTATATTATGTGATTACAAGGTGCAGCTTATAAGACAATGTTTAATGAGGGAAGGTGAGACTTTTGGAAATTAAAAGCTTTGGTTAATGGAAAGTCTTTGTACTGTTTCTTTTTGTGGATTTTTTTAAATCTTGTTTTTATACTACCTGTTGCCCGAGATTTCGCCCGCCCAAATATCAGTTATACCCGTTAAAATTTCAAACTTCAATTAAATTCAATTTTACGCTAAAAGCAAAATGTATTATCAGAATTTTTACCTATGTTTTTCATTTCTGTTTGCATAACAGCTTCAAAATGAACACTTAGATAAAAAAATAAAATGAAAAAAACTATTAAATAACGTAATCAACCCCGTGAACGTTTCTTAATCCGTCAAACCAATTCCGTAAACTTGACTGCACAGATAGCCGAGTGGTACAGGTCACCACGCCAATTACAACAGCTGTAAGCAACGTGTCGCGAATTCGATCCCAAACTTGTGCAATCCAAAGATTCACGTTTTGAGTCAGGGTGTCTTTGTGCATGTGAATTGAATGTCTGTAAAACCCCCCGCGATACATGAATTAAATCCTTAGTGCGGGAGACGATTAAAAAAAACGATCGAAGTTTTGATTCAAACCACAAAACCTTGTACTAAGCATCTCTGGGGCTATTAGCTTACAAAACATAACATACACAAACATTACAAGTCAAATAGAAACTCGTAATAATAATGGCGCCCACCGTGGGGCACGAATCTAATGTAACTGTTATACGCGTATTAAAGTCATTTGTATCAATTTATGAAACCTCCAGCCCTTTGAAATAAACATATTTACAAAATATGTTTATTTCATTGTTTTATACACAAATGGGAATGGTGAATGTGAATGTACAACGTGGTTATAAAGGCCTAAGTACGTTTTAAATAATGTTGTGTATGGAATTAAAGCTTTTTACAAAAATAAAATGCCTATTAGGAGTTAAATTAATTAGCTATACTTTAATATAGACTAACAGTGGCATTCTCTTAAAGCTTGTAGGTTAACCTGCTTTTAATGTGGAAATCGAACCACAAAAAAAGAAATGAAATATAATTTAAACAATAAATAAAAACTACCTTCAAAAACAGTACCACTAAAAACTTAAAAATAATCAAAATGCCAAAAGATATAAGCATATCACCTAGTTACTGACTAAAGTCTGTGACAAAGAGTAGGTTAAATATTTTTCTTTTGTATGGAGTTATGTGTATAGCTTTAATCCACAAACGTCACTAACTTTAGTTATAGTTAAATCTCGTCGCATTTCTTTGATGTGGCGACAGATAAACTGAACGTCAAAAGTTAGCTAAAAGTTTATACTAACCTAATCCGTTTAAGTTCACCGCGGACTAAACTAACTGTAGATTCCAACTAGCTTACTAAAGCTCGCGGTTTTGCTCGCGTTTTAGCGTCGTGTTTGTTTGTGTGACTCACTGGTCTTGCGGTTTTTAAACGGATTTGAATGCACGAGATTGCAGGTTGCATGCCCGCAGTAATCTAGCATGATCTTCTTCTTCTTACCGTATGGTTTATTTAGATAGATAGATAAAAAGAATATTCTTCATTGTACACCACACGAATAACAGATTTGATAAACGTAAAAGTTACATGGTGCTTTACAATGGGCGGTCTTATCGCTAAGAGCAATCTCTTACAGACAACCTTGGGATGGACTTGGTACTGAAGGAGTAACATTGGAAGCACCTGGTGTCAGACTTTTAAAGTCACCCGTAGGTAGATTTAGTAACACATACCATTGAAAAATTTTCAGGCTTTACATTCCTAATTATCTCTTTCAATTCACGGGACAACTTCAAGGGAAGAAACCCGGTCCTTTTTTAAGGCTTACACGTGAACACAGGTCCAACATGCAGAGGCCTTGTTGCGAACTTTAATCTAAAATGTGATGGGGCACCTACCATCATTCCTAATTATTGTTAAGCCGTCCACAATCCAAAAAAATGTGAATAAAAAAATATTCAGTTATTAGCTAAAACAAAACAAACAGCATTATAACATCAGTACATTTGTAAGTGTGGAAGTGCGACCACAAACTGCGCAGTGTATAATACAGCGGCGGAGAGCGGCGAGCGCGCCGTGAGAGCAATGGTACGACATCTGTTAGCGCGGGCGGGCTAGCAGGGCCGCGAGACAGTCAATAATCCTACTAATAAATAAATAATAATAATGTGTCCGGGCCGATTTCGGCCACGGCGGCTAGTGTTACTATGACACCCGCTAGCCATGCGAGACATATTATAGTGCACAAGCGTGTGCTAACACAGGTGCATTCTTTGTTATTTTACTCTCATAGCGCGATGGCACGGCAATCCGACACGACCGGAGAGAGATCAGGCGCAGGACACACATTTTAACGTACCTTCCGAAACACGGAAACTGTGATATTTATTTCTTAAACGCACATAATATTTGAAAACTCGATAGTTGCCTGTGACTCAAATTATCACAGTTTCAACCTCAAAATGTCTTGAAATCTTTTCCATTATCATCTTCCTGCCCTTATCCCATTTCACTTGGGGTCGGCGCAACACGTCTTCTAGACATGTTGCTTAAAGTTTTGGCTATGGTTTTATAGTCGGCCGCCTGCCTGACACTAACCCTCTTTGGGAATGCGTTTGTTGGTTGTTTACCCCGCCACCATTCGGGTGACCCCAAGGTGCTTGGTACAGTGCACTGGGTCTTAAGGTCCATTAGTCGCCTTTTACGACACCCAGTGGAGGATATGGGGTGGTGCTATTCTTTATATCCGGACACCACACGGAAAGTCTTGAAATCTTTTCCATCACAATAATTTAATAACATTTTCCTCTTCGTTTTCATAGCCCGACCCTCGCCACTAATTCCGCGGAACAATTCCAATATAATCCGCGCTGACTTCGCCCGCCGCTGTCTCCAGAACACGCCAATGTACTAATTATTTGACATTTGTAGGGATAAGAGTGTAATTTGCAAAATATGTCACATTGAAGAATGAATGTAGAAATTTTTTATTTTAACTTTAAAGTTTAATCTTGTAAACTATAGGAATACTGATTATTAAGCTCAAAATTAATTTAAATAATTTTAAATTTCTCGTCATAGGTATTTCTCTCGCGTAATTCTCGTGGCCAGAAATAGCAAAAGATAGCAGGATAGCAAAAGGGGGAGGCCTTTGCCAAGCAGTGGGATCTAACACAACATAAAAAAATTCTTCAGTATGTCTTTGTTATCGAGGTCGTCCGCGGCGAAGGTGGTGCGAAGATCTACTCAGATATGCAAGGCGCTCGTGGCCAGAAAAATATAGTAAGGTTTGGAGGAAAATTGGGGAAGCATATGCACAGCTGTGGAAAATCACACAGGTTACATAAAAAAAATTGGTTCCCTTGCGAGTGTCAGCACTTGATGGCGCACATTGGTAGACGCTCATGTTCAGGCAGTAGGCCAGTGAAAAGATTTATTGAAAAATAAGATCGATAAAATATAAGATCACCAAAAATACTGTGAAGATGCTCTAAAATTACCTTTTATTACTCTATATTCGAACCTACTACCTCGTGCACACAAACCCGGTGATCCGACCATTAATATAAATAACACAAGCATTGGATATTTGTTTTAATTAAGTTCCTTCGTTACTTAAGCTGTAACGACAGCTGTTACACAAATTAGAATTGTCAATAAATTTTAATACAATGTGCTTTCGTGCCCTTTCTAAACGTGGTGGGAATGTATAATTTGATATTGAAATTGTATAACGAAAATCAATGTTAGCTTGTAGATTAGTCACATGTCTCCTCACGCTAACGCTGAACGCTCCAATGTACTGAACTGACAAGTCACAGTCACGTCACGCGGCGAATAGGAATGTCATTAATCCATACTTACAAACTCTCGACTTTAAGATCTTTAATTAATCTTAGCGGACATCAAATTAATGTCGATGGTCTATTGACTAATTACACCTTTTTTCATTCGCGGTCTATAGCAAAACTAAATATAATATTTTAGGAATTAAAATATTTAGTGTAAGCAATGCCCCAGTGACTGAGTGACCGACATTGCAACCTACCACTACATCTTTGAGTTATATCATTGCAGCTGTGTAAAAGAGATAGCACACTATTTTATAGAGCGGCGTCTCTCTTTCAAAACTATAAGTTTTTAACGGGGATGGTAAGTTCCCAGTTGCTTACACAGTATAAATATATACAGTAGTTTATTTCGGCCGTTAATAAAAAATAAATGCCTACAGCCGCGCGGTACGTTCAGCATCAAAAGTCGATTAACACATTCAGATTTTCAAACGAACTGTACATAATTGAATTCAATGAATTACTGTTGTGCTATTAGGTAGCAAAATAGGCTTGACATCTTGTATAGTTAAAACATACTAAGCACCGATTCTGACATGTCATACAAAAATAATGTATTTTTGTAAATCGGTTTGTGTTAACCGAATTCTGTTGCTGACTGTACCTAACAGCGATAGTGGCGTTCACCTACTGCATTTCAATTACATCAACAACACACCGTCCGTTCGTCGTGTTTATGAAGATATCAAAAATCAAATAAAAAGCCTTTTATTCAAATCAGGCTACAATGTAGCACTTTTTGAACGTCAAGATTCAAAAAAATACAGACAGGACCCCATCGCCCACCCTTCACCGCTTCCTGTGCTTTCGCTGCGGGAAAATAAACGGCGCAACAAACTCCCCAGCAGCACGCTGTCTTTCTTTTACATTATATAAATCTAGTAAGGTAGAAAAACTTAAAACTTAGTGTCCATACCAAGAGTAGTCTCGTGCTTGAACTTTGTAGGCTTTATGATATCCTACGAAGTTTTCGCGGTTCTTTTAACATTTTGAACGTTCGAACTCCCCAGCAGCACGCTGTCATACTGTATATTATTATACTGTGCTTGGCGAGTACTTCACAACTCCGGACCGCGTTAACTGCCGGCTTTCGTTAGCCATCTCGTTAACTGCGAGGTTTTACTTTGAAATAACTTACTGTAAAGTTTAAATAGAAGGCTTATAAGTACTAGTCAGACGGGCCTGTTGGTCTAGTGGTTAGTGGCGCTGACTGCTATACCAGACGTCGTGGTTTCGATTCACAAATGTTTGTGTGATGAGCACATTATTTAGAAATATATACCTAAGTATGTTTATCAGTTGTCTAGTACTCATAATACAAGTTACTCTCGTGTACTTAATTTCAGACTAGATGGCGTTGTAGGAATGTTGAGGAACATATTTATACTAGTATGTGGTTAGTTAATAGGTTTACGGCTATATTTAAGAACGATACTGAATTTCTTTAAGCTCTCTTGTGGAGTCTCAGTAGTGGGACACATTAACAGGCTAACTTATTAATATTTTATAATTCCTGTACCAACTTTTACTTCTGCACCTAACTGTATAGTAATAGAAATGTATGCATAGCTCTGTAAAAATCGCCCGAAACATTTATTTAGTTAAAGTAAATAAAATCTAGCAAATAGGTCACACTAGTTACCGGAATATTTAAAAGCGGCCTGCGTCCAGGTTTTTAAAGGAATTAAAAATAATATTGAAAAAGAAATGTCCGTGTGGTGTCCGGATATAAAGAATAGCACCACCCCATATCCTCCACTGGGTGTCGTAAAAGGCGACTAATGGACCTTAAGACCCAGTGCACTGTACCAAGCACCTTGGGTCACCCGAATGGTGGCGGGTAAACCACCAACAATCGCATTCCCAAAGAGGGTTAGTGTCAGGCAGGCGACCGGACTATAAAACCATAGCCAAAACTTTAAGGCGCTACCGCGAATATTTTCATTTTAGATAGCTCCGCCCACTACGCCCCGCGCGCCCCGCGCGTCGCGCAAGCTATACTCTTCACTCAATGTGTCAAATTTGAACTTCGCGCGAATCGCACACATCGAGGTCAGCGCGGGGTCAAAAGAACCGAACAGGGAAGATAAGGAGCCGCAACTTACATTTAATTTTTAATTATTTTTTTTTTTTTTTGTAATTACAAAAAATACTTGTAATGAAAACTTAATATGATAAGTTGGACGTGCATGGTTGTATGTATGTAAATGTATGTGTGTGGTGTGTTGTGTGTGTGTTTTTGTGTATATCCTGAACGGCTGAGTCGATAGTTGTTTAGTTTTTTTTTTTGTTTGAAATGGGAATTAATCGGAAGTGTTCCTAGCTTTATTTGGTGAATATCGGCCAAGATGGCCGCCGCCACAAATGGCGAATAGCATATTTTTTTACAAAACCTTCAATATCGGTATCAAACGAAAGGACTTGACTAGTAGAATATTCAATTCAATTCAGTGTTTTCGAAATTAATCATGATCGAGTAAAATTATCACTATCGTGTTTTCGTTCTGGCAGAATCTAGATAAAGATATCAATTTACCTATATCAAAATTTCAGATCCATTGGTAAGCTGGTTGTCTTATAATTTGCCATGGCAAATGGCAAATAAATCGAGGTAGCGCCTTAAGCAACACGTCTAGAAGACATGTTGCGCCGACCCCAAATAATAATAATTGGGATAAGGGCAGGGGAATGATGATGAATAATGATGATTGAAAAAGAAATGACCCAATAGATTGTTCGTCACGTAGATGACATTAACGTGAGAGCGTTGGTGTGCATATTAGCAACAAGAATCAGCTTAACTGACTGACAAAAGATCCTTGTAGCATTATACTTATAACAACTCTTTTGTATTTTCTTTAGGACAGATCTCAAACTCAAAGTATTTATTGCATGTCATGGTAATACAAAGGACTTAAAAAAATAACAGGCACAGCTTAACGGCCATTTTTTTCTTGATTATTTGTCAAAAAGCAACGTTTTATAACACCAGATACCTACGGAAAAAAAATCTGATGGCAAAAGATATAATAATATAAATAAAGTCAATAATCTAATAATATTAAGTAGTAATACGGAACCCACCTCGTACTTGACCTATATTACCCTTTTCTACCATTTCCCTACAAACTGCTAGGTAGGGATGAGGCGTATTTATCATAACAGGCAGAATCACACGTAGTATTCAAATAACAGATAACAATTGTTCTCGCGAGTAGCCAATCTGTTCTTATAATTATCGATCACTCAGCAGTACTCAGCGCTCTCCTACTCAACATAAAAAACAATACGAGATGTTTAATATAACATGTTACCACATCATCCTGACAAACAGAACGTACAAATATAACTGACTGTTATTTAGTAACACATATTGTGAACTGTTATTTTTTATGGAACAGGAACAGGAAGAACAAATACCACGTTTGACCTGATATAACTCAACACTATTGCTAGACCATCATTAGTTCCCCTACATTCAAAGCGAGCCTTCAAACCTATTGAATACAAGCTCTCGACCCGCGAGGGTTGAATATTATCGCACCGGGTAGCACAACTTGCGGAGAAAATTACCTTTCTATTAAGTTCAACATTTTTGTAATGTGTACCATGATTTAGCTAATCTTATAAATTTGTCATTGTTAATGTATTTGTATTCAATGATTATATAAGCCTGGAGTTGTCCCACGGTTGGGCAATGACACAGAAATAAAGTTTTTGCTAACTTTGTCGGTTTTTTGTCCGCTCTATATGTAACTTACATTACCCTTACATTATCTTAGTTTTATATACGTTTTCTTTGTTATTATTTTTCCAGGATTAAATATTTGTTTATAATTTATATTATATGAATATGTAATGTGGGCTGAACTATATATACCCCCAACCGAAGGGTAGAGGCGCCGTATGCTGAAACACAGGTTTCTCACCTAGTTCGGCAACGGAGGCAATTCATAAGACACACTTTGTATATTGTTAAGTCTACTTATAATTAGATAATGTTGTCAAAAACTGTAAACTTTTTTGGAATCAATAAATTATTATTATTATTAAAAAAAAACCTTAATGATATATTTGAACAATATTCACTACGATTTTTTATCAACGTATCTTATTCGACACTAAATAAATGTCATGGATATAAAAATCTGGAAAACAAATCACAGGCTAATGCTTACATGCTTAAATTATCAAAGACCGAATAAAATTAGTATAAGGTACTACTACTTCTCTTCGAAATAATAACAATATGGTAAATAATAAATTCCACGACTTTCATACAACGCCATCTAGTATCAAACTAAGCTTGTATTATGAGTGCAAGGTATCTGATGAACATACTCATTCATATTTACGTTTCTAAATACATACGTACTAAAGATAAATTACAACCATGATCGTGCTAACCACACAAACATTAAACCTAGGTGGGAATCGAACCCACGACCTCTGGTATAGCAGTCAGGGCTACTAACCACTACACCAACAGGGCATCACTGAAACACTCAAATCAACAATTTTTTTTTAAAGAAACTTATTATTTTCTAATCACAGGGTACACATCAATATAATTAATTTACGTAAATGTCAAGCAAACCCGAGTGCTTCTACTAGTATATTAATTTATAACGTGACGGCTCTCGGCAGCAGTTGGCGTAACGTTTTAATTAATTCGCGTTAATTATATTTACTTTAAAGCACTGGAAATAGGCTTAAAGAGAGGCTAACTTATAAATGGACTTTAGTAAAATTGAATACAAAAATCTGTAGCATTTGAACTAAATTCAAAAGAAATTGTAGAAAAATTGTGACGTTTGTTTTGGTCTAGTGGTTAGTGGCCCTGACTGCTATACCGGAGATCGTGGGTTCGATTCCCACCCAGAACAAATGACGAGCACGATCATTTGTTCTGTGTCTGGGTGTAATTTATCTTTAGTATGAATGTATTCAGTAGTATACACAACGCCATCTAGTCTCAAACTAAGCAGAGTTTGTATTATGAGTACTATACAACTGATAAACATACTTATACTCATACATATAGATAAATTACACCCAAACACTGGACAAAATAATGATCGTGCTCATCACACAAACATTTGTCTTGGGTAAAATCGAACTCACGATATAGCACTAGACCAACAGGCCAGTCAAACTCAGCTAACAACTAACAATAGTAACATTATGAACAATCCAATTATATTGTTATAACTACATCTATCGTGGATTGCTTAATATTGATTAAGTATCGCAAGTTTTGACTGTTACAACAATATTACTCATAGCAATATAAAGTTTGTCAGTAAGTCTGTCACGAATTAATAAGTTAATAGTATAGTGCACAAGCGTGTGCTAACACAGGTGGACTCTGTGTTCCTTTACTCTCATAGCCCGATGAGACGGTAATCCGACACGACCGGAGAGAGATACCTAAAATATTGATTTTTAACCTTAATAAGTATCACTATTAAATTATCTATCAACATTATCACAACAAAATACAATTTCAAACGCGCCAATAAAAATATCCTCAATTTCCCTCGTCGTTTTCAATACATTTTAAAACCAAGTGAAACCGCGCGCACATCCTAGTCTTACATTTTCACAGTCCGGTCACATTCCTTGTCCTACGCCCTCCCTACCCTCCCCCTTCTTGGACCCTCGGAGTTAGTTCATTAATCATGAGAAACAATGCTGGGCCCCTTTCCTGTATACAAGTATATATAAAGTGCTAATGTATTGTAAAATGGATCATTATCGAGTCATGTATTTTGTTATTAATCCTACTGATATGAATGCGTATGTTTGTAAGTATGTATGGATGTTTGTTACTCTTACACCTAACTTCCTACTCACTTTATTAAATTTATTCCACTTATGGGGGAGAAACTAAATTTATATTATAAAATCAGCATCCCTTTTTAAACTTGGCCTATCATTCGCTTGGCTAATGACTAAGATCATCTTAGGTAGACTTTTAAAAAGCCTCTTTATTACCTGTCTCAATCTTCGGCTATTTCGGATCAGTTCTGCTCAAAAGAATTAATTGCGTCCAACTATCTTCAGCTAAATCCGATTTAATGGCTTTTTCACCCGAATGCCTCAAAAGGGTAATGTTTTACGAGCATGTTAGTATGGTAATAATATCTTTGGACTTTCTTTCTCACGCCCACATCTCAAACAACAGGCTTTGATAGTCCATTGGTCTAACGGTCATACCGTTAACTGCATAGTCAAAGGTCGTAGGTTTGAATCCCGATTCAAACCGTAAAAACATAACCCACATCTAACCTTTTTCTGACATTACCCAATTTATTCTTATATATCGAACGCAATTAATTTAACTTTCCTACAACATTTCCAACAACTATCGTTATAATTTAGTCGATATAATTATACAAAAACCTAACAAATTAGATTCTAAAACCTTCATCGGGAACCACTCTGCACTCTACTATACATTGGTGAAAACTGTATGAAAATTGGTGCAGTATTTTTTGAGTTTATCGCGGATAAACAGAGGACATGGCCGGAGGACTTTGTTTTATAACGAAGTACTATACATCCAATATGTAGTGATGATAATATCGGATCCGCAGCGGTTTGCGTCTTAAAAATATTAAAAATCAAAAGGTTTTTCAAAACGTTACTGACTCTAGTTGCACAATCCAAAATGTCATTCATATGTAGAAGAACCGGCAAGAAACTCCATAAGTTGCTCTTTCAAAAACAGAAAACACAGTTTATACAAACAATAAGTATTAAAATATAATACTTAATGTAACGTAAACTGTTCACCAGCACCTTAGAAGAAGTTTTTAAGACGTTAACCTCAAAATGGGAAAATATGGGTATGGTTATCGGCGAGACGAGGTTGACTAATCTTCGTTTCGCCGATGACATTGTCCTTTTCTCCACTTCACCCACTCAGCTAGAGCGGATGCTACAAGACCTGAGCAATGCCAGCCTTGAGGTTGGACTGAGGATGAATATGTCGAAGACTAAGATTATGACCAACTCTTCTCTGCGTAGTATCTACGTGGATGGGGAGAAAATGCAATATGTCCAAGACTATATCTACTTGGGCCAAGTAGTCTCTTTCCAGGCCAGACAAGATAAGGAAATCGCAAGACGTACCGAAAATGCCTGGAAGAGCTACTGGTCCATGAAAGAACAGTTCAAGGGCAATATGCCCATGTCACTTAAACGCAGGCTCATGGACATGTGCATTCTCCCCATCTTGACTTATGGCGCACAGACTTGGTCTTTGACCAACATCCAAAAGTCCAAACTCAAGGTTTGTCAAAGAGCAATGGAGCGCAGTATACTTGGTGTTAAATTAACGGATCATGTTCGAAACACTGTACTGCGTTCCAGAACTCGAATCACTGACGTGGGCCAAAAAGCCGCTCAGCTGAAGTGGGACTGGGCAGGACATGTCTGCCGTATGCCCAATGAGCTATGGGCTCGCGTAGCACAGGAGTGGAGCCCTGACACAGCAAGACGGGGTCGCGGCAGACCGCGAAGGAGATGGCGGGATGAACTGGATGGCTTCCTTGCAAACTGGCAGGATATGGCACGGGACAGGGATAAATGGAAAGAATGGAGGGAGGCCTTTGCCCAGCAGTGGGACGAAATGGGCTAGAATAATAATAATAATAATAATAATGTAACGAAGTCTTGTATAGATAAGTATCGGCCCAGCGCGCATTAATACCACTCCATTAGCGCCGGTCGCGGGTTCGATATCATAATATCAAGGGTCTCGATATTAAACGCTTATATTAAGGGTCCTTGAAGATTTGGTCGTCTTAAGAGAATAATCTTTTGGTTTGGTAAAACGATACTTATTTAGTTTCTAAGGATTGGTAGATACGCAATAAGTTCTGCCATTTGCTACAAGGCTATTGATACTGTGACGTCTGATAGAGGAGAATGGAAAAAAATATGTGTTGCGTCGACCCCAAGTAAAATGAGACAAGGGCAGGAAGATGATGATGATGATTTGCGACAAGGATCTTTTGGTACTTGGTCGAAATCGCAACTAAAGGCTTTCATACTTGTTTGATTGGCCTGTTGGTCTAGTGGTTGGTAACCCTGACTGCTATACCGGAGGTTGTGGGTTCGATTCACAGCAAGGACAAATGTTTGTGCTGATTTTAAAGGACTTAGCAATACATAAAATGCACAAATAAAAATTATTTTATTGGTGCGGGATTTGAACCTACGACGTTTGACTTGGCAGTCCAACAGTCATGCCTCTAGACTATCCTATGTAAAATTCATAGAATTAAATACAGATCATTTATTTTGACTGCACGGATAACCTCAAGGTATAAGTCACCACGCCATTGAACACGCGACGTGCTTCGAGTTCGATCCTCACAAATCCAGGTATTCTTTTTGAATGTTATTTATGTGTAAGTTACTTTTAAGCATAAAATACGATAGTAACCAGCTTTTTCCCGCGGTTTTATCTGAGTGGAAGTCAGGTATAGCTGCAAGAACATTACCCTCAGTTTACGCAGTCGGATATGATATAAAGTAGCATGTGTGGTAATCTAGCTAGTAATCTACTTATACCAAACTTTATCAATATCCGTCCAACCTTTTAAGCGTGATGATGTAACAAACATACACTCTTATACTTCCCTTTTAAAATATTAGAGCAATATTAGAGGATAAAATTCAATAAAAATATTATATTAAAAATCAATGCTCAAAAGAAAAACCACAATTTCTTATCGTAGCCATTGTAATTCAATTTATCGCTTGAGGTAACATAAAAACTGTTTTGACACAGTATAAATACATTCAGTAGTTTAACTTCATTGTTTTCAAAAAAATAAATGCCTACAGCCGCGCGGTACGTAACAGCGATAGGGCTGCCCACCTACAGCATTTTAATTACATCAACAACACACCGTCCGTTCGTCCCTGCGACACGCTCGCGACTGTATCATGCCACGATTCGATAGAAATGAAATGAAATGAAATGAAGTGTGGCACGCGACGTGTCGCGGGTTCGATCTCCGCGCAGGAAAAGAATTTGTGCGATCCACAAGGGATGGGTGTCTTTGAGCATGGAAATTAAATGTCTGTAAAACCGCTCACGATAGAAGGATTAAATTATTTACTAAAAAGAAATAAACATGATCGTGCTCATCACACAAACATTTGTCCTGTGTGGGAATCGAATCCACGACCTCCAGTATAGCAGTTAGCGTCACTAACCACTAGACCAACAGGCCCTTTAAAGACTTTTTACTGTATATTATTATACTGTGATTTTGGGCCACTATAAATCAGTCGGTCTGTCCGACACATTCTCTGGTTTTCGGTACATTTAATACCGATTAATTTACTACAGTAAGAGGTTAGAAAAAATATAGAAAAAGGTTGGAACTCTGACATTTACTAATCTTTAATGTTGCCCGCGACTTTACCCGGGAAAAATGACGGTTCGCGATGCTTCATGAACATTAGTTTCTCTGAGGCAGTCGGTTAAAAGTAGCCTATGTGTGACACTTAACTTTGAATCAAATTTCATCAAAATTAAAATTCAATGGTTGAAGGGTGAAAGGTTTACAATCAACCATCCATACTTATAAACTTTCACGTTTATAATATTAGTAGGATAATAATCGGGTTAGTTACACTATTTTTAACTCAAGTATGGGTAAAAGTTTTTAATAAAATGACTTATTAAATTCGTAGCAATCTCGAATATTTAAACGTATGAAAGTTAAGTTTTAGATTATTTCTGCAAAGCAAAAACAAAGGCAAAATACTATGCTCTGCTTTTAAGCGCAATAGGTTAACTCATTCACCGTATAGAACTCATGTTTAGTTAGTAGTTCGTCAAACACTCAATAGATGGCGTATTCCCCAACATTACGTGAGTTCATTTTAGTATAGCAGTTCTATACATAGATGGCGCTAAATCAACAAAGACATGTTATTTCGCAAAGAGAAATATAGATGGCATTGATATATACCTATTTGGAAAACCTGCAAAGCGGAACTCTCGTAATTTTTTATGAGAAACTATTCTAAACTGTCGAACTAACTTTAAAACAGTGCTTAATCGTGTAAGTGGCTTTTATTAAACTTGCAATGTTAAATTCAGATTTTTGACATCCGTTTAAGACGAAACATTTCGCATAAAATTGGTTGCTTTTATTAATGACAGTTAAATTTATTGTGTTTAGAGATGGCGTTATTCTCGGTACCACAACGGTAACAGGCCATTTTTAATTGAACATAGTAATAACGCGTTATGGATACTAACTATGATATTATGATAGAGTTAGCTAATACATTCACTTATACAATCTGGCGACCTGAGTAAGTTATTGCCTGACATTATTTGTCGTGCCACTGGCGGTATCGTCATGTGTCGGGTTGTGCAGCTCCCTCAAAAATGGTTGAGCTGCATGAGCTATTCGGGGCTTGCGCCCTGTTGGCATAGGCTTCCTCAGATCGATCTGGCTCTTCTAAAGGCCAGTCCAGGACAGACACTGCATTATTTTACTAGATACAAAAACACGATTGTCTGGACTTTAAAAGAAAGAAAGGAAATGCCGAATCCAGTGAGCTTATACTTACTTAAGAAAAATGTTATGTAAAAGAAAAAAAAATATATTCTATTTGCAGAATAAACTATTTCATTTTACTACT
The DNA here is from genome assembly GCA_941860345.1 of Chrysodeixis includens. Lineage (NCBI taxonomy): Eukaryota > Metazoa > Arthropoda > Insecta > Lepidoptera > Noctuidae > Chrysodeixis > Chrysodeixis includens. The sequence goes on along the minus strand of OW796110.1, from coordinate 10,254,610 downwards.
AGTCCGGACTCACCTTGTGGGGGGTTCAGCCTCCGCTTAACGTACTCCATGAGCTTCTCCGTGAGACCGCGACGCTTCTGCTCCTTGTCTTCTTTCTCATTCTGTTACCAAGGAGAAGAAAGAGAGATTAAACAAATTACTATAAACAGACAAGTAAAAATGTGTGTATTTACTAATGAAAACAAAGGTGTGTAAAGGGTAACAAGAATATTGGCACGTGGATTTCGGCCACGGTGGACACTGTTACTATGACACCAGCCAGCTACGCGGGACATATTATAGTGCACAAGCGTGTGCTAACACAGGTGCACTCTCTGTTCCTTTACTCTCATAGCCCGATGGGACGGCAATCCGACACGACCGGAGAGACATTTCAAGCCGCTTCGTTAACCTTCTGTTTCGTTAAGCTTCATCTCAAGAGGGTTGGAAACACCGAGTTCGAAAAGTCTTTACTACGTGGTAGCTAAATATAATTTATCTACTTAGTTATTTCGTTTCTCAGCCAGAAAAAACCTTTTCAGAAGGCAAACCACCATTGTTCAAAGTAATATTATAACGAATAAGAAAGTAAGATGGCGTATTACATAGCATAGAACGGCATCTCTTTCCCACACTCGCCAAAATTTTACTTTGAGAGGTAGCCGTAGAACCTCTGTCAAGCTTAAAGGCTACAATAAAAAGAAAACATGAAATTAGGGATAACATCAGATTTTAATGAAATGATATCTTAACGCAAGAGGAAAACGCGAATAAAAACTGAGCTCAACTAGTACACATCAAAAACCACGTCAACATGATCAAAAATCGTCCTTAACTCCTTGTAACACAGTTTATTTTTCAATAACAGTCTTGTCCCTAATACACTTTCACTACAAACTAAGTTATTCGCCCTTATTCATAAGATTACATCATTTATATAATGACACATGATAACGTCGGAGCGTAAATTGTGTGTTTAATATTATAACAGCTTTGAGTTTAGCCTTGACAACGCCATCTAGTGAAAGTTGTGCGAACTACGTGGTAATTAGGTTGAGAAAATTAGATTAGTGTGTTTAAATTTAAATGTGCGTCATGTAATTTAAACTTTAAAATGGAGTATTAGTTGCAATGCTGGCGATAGAAAGCAAAAAACTAGCATTAAATACCCATTTTAAAATGAGATTTACCTAATTTTTGGATTTGGTTTATAATAAAACAATTTCATTGAGCTCTTTTTACTCTGATACCCATTCTATCCAATATTTTGTCACTTAATTCCATATGTTGTGTGTTGTCAAATAGACAGTAGTTCTGCAGCTCAACTGAATCCAATAATACTAGATCCAATAATACTAATCTTGTCTATTGCATTAGGTTAAGTTACCTGTGATGATAGATTTAAGTTTTGAGTAAATAAATAAATAAATAGAATACAATGCGGCTTGCGCAAAGATTAGTAAGAAAAAGAGCTCCATAGGTAGAAATGAGAGTTCCTACTTATTTTATTTTATTTTTTGGATTCAAATTTCATTTGAAGGGTAAGACAGTTTCAGTTTTTATTCCCTTTTCCTACTAATATCATAAACGTTACAGTTTGTAAGTATGAGTGGATGGATGAGTTACTCTTTCACGCTTAAACAAACTTTTATGAAATTTGTATGAAGTTAGCTACCACCCCGGATTAACAAGTAGGTAATCTTATATCTGACTGCTTAAAAGGAATATTGTTAGCTATAGGCAACCGACGTCCACGCAGCCGCAGATTAAGCCGTGGGAAAAATCTGGTATTAGATCATACTTTACAAGCATTTCATAAGGAATGATTGAATTACTCAAGTCTGTATGTGGAGGGTGCCTAGAAGTTACTCTCGTATACTTAATTTGAGACAAGATGGCGTTGTGTGAATGTTGAGGAATATATTCAGTCGTTTTTATAGTTTACATTTAGTTAATACTTTGTAATGATAGATTACAAGGTGTGCATTGCAATGCTCGGTTCGCCTCCTTTACTGTAGTAATGTAACGTTACATTACAAGCGAATCCTCGCGGTGAACAACTAACTTTTACTCTAAGAGATAATAGCCAGGGTCTGTAATAATATATTTTTACGTGCATGACAGTTTAATCGCTATTGAGGGACCGTTAATATATGTTATTGGTCCGCTGGGCTCGCGCCAACACTGATCATCGCTTGATAGCTTGATGTCGTGAAATATTGTCGATAACTTTACAGCTATCAATGATGTTTATATTCAAGCCGTTTAAAAAATATCTAGCCGTATTTTGCCATAGTTTTTTGTTTTGTTTGAAAAACTAGCTACGATGAAGTTTTTTGTTTTGTACAAAAACTAGCTGCAATGACTCTTTTTTTGTTTTCCGGGATGAAACTCTAATGACTTCAACCCACTCCGAGAGAACGGCGTGAGGATATGTCGGACTCACACCGACTAAAAACACTCCGGGCCCCTTGTATTGCCCGAGCCAGAGTCGCGGGGTCGCTCATTGGCAGTGCTGGAATGACCCTACCTACTATTTGACCAGTATATCTCAGGTTGCATGACCATGACTCTTACAAAGAACTTGGCTCTTTATTAGTTAAAAAGAGCTACCACTAACATGCCTATGACCATGATTTTCACAAAGAATCTGGTTCTATATCGGTTAAATAACTTCCAAAATCGCTTTAATAGATCCTGACATTACCCCCTACAACTACACAAACTCACAATTGTTACCTCTTTATAATATTAGTATAGATTAACTTTTCCCCGCGGTTTGTCGGTTACAGCTGCAAAAAAATATATGCCATATGCCTCGTTATTACAATTGTGTTTCAGAAAAAAAGTCTTATAAAAAGCAGTCCACTTTATCCGGAAATTGTACCGCATTAATTAACATAACATTCTTCCATTTCGACTATTACTTTAACTAAATACATCAAAATCATGGGATACAGTTTATTTCGGTAAATGAATCTGTATGAGAAATATTATTAGTGACGCCCAACATGGGACTTTTGTACTATATGTCTAATTTGTTAATTTACGGTATCAGCTAACTCTAGACAAAACATCGTAAAAATTAGTCCAGCCGTTTAAGCGTCTAAACGTAACAAACATTCAAACAGATAAACATTCATATTTTACTTATTAAATATAAAGAATAAATTTAATTTCTTTAAATCATATTTAAAAACCATATCTACTCTAAAACATTTAAACGAATTAAAAACCTCCTCTTTTTTGAAGTCTTTTAAAAACCGAGAATAAAATCACATATTAAAACTATACATTAAAACAACTCTACATATTATATGAGTAATATTACAATATACCCAAGTTACTGAGAAAGTGATATAAATCACGTCGGCGTGTGTTTGATCGCCGGCAGTTACTCGTAACTTGGGTTCAAATGGCGCGACTCTAACCGGTAAGTTAAGGTAATCGAGTGTTCGTGCAAATGACTTATGGAGTTATGGTTTTGGTGTAAGAAGATTGAGTTGGACTTAAATATGGATATTTTTGGTTGGATTCAAGTACCTACGACATTTTACTTATTATTTGCTAGCCTGAGATGTCCCACTACTGGGCGAAGGCCTCCCTACTCTTCTTCCACTTGTCTCTCTCAAGAGATACGAGCACGTTTGCTTTAAAAATAAATATTCCTCAACATTCACACAACGCTATTTAGTCTCAAGTTACGCATACTAAGTAGCTTGTGTTATGAGTACTAGACAACTGATAAACATACTTATATATTTCTAAACACATACAAATCATAGATAAATTAATTACACCCAGACACAGCACAAACGATCGTGCTCATCACACAAACATTTGTCCTGGGTGAAAATCGAACCCACGACCTCCGATATAACAGTCAGGGCCACTAACCACTAGACCAACAGGCCGGTCAACGCAAAACATACATTATTTTCTCTAATAGTATTAAGTTTTAAAATTGTGTTCCCTCTGGATCCATTTCATTGCAGAACCCAAATATTACGGTCAATTGACATATTTTTATCCGTATGAGAGGTTTTGCCGCAGTGGGACTTTCCGAGCTATTTAAACCGCATGGCTAATGGCGCCCACCGTGGGGCCTGGTTGGAAATGAGGAAAAGCTGGTGGAAAGTTCACGTTCGGATTAATAGTATGATATACAGATCCATAATTTTTAGTGAATACTTTATTTTCTCTTTACAATGTGTACTGTATTGGTTTTATGTTAGGTATATAGGTAACAGTTGTGAACCCTGTTGGGTACAACAAAAGTGGGACAAGAGATTTTAAGTAGGTATTTATTTATTTATATTAGGGATCTCCAACAACGAATACACAAGATACATTTTTAGACAAAAGCGTAGGGTAATAAGTTTCTCTTGCTAAATGTTACAACTAAATGTTTAACATTTAGCAAGAGAAACTTATTAATCACAACAAAGAGTCAGAAATTGGACGCGATATTGTTAATACACTAGCTTTTTCCTATGGCCTTACCCGAGTGTATGCCGGTTATAGCTGCAAAAACATTAACCATCTTTCAAACAGTCGACAAAAAAGCCTGTGTTAAGATGATCCAATACCAAATTACATCGAAACAGCAGACTTCGTTTGCGAAAGATGATAACATTTAAACGAAAAACATTGAATGCATTTTGAGGTGTCTAAGATATAAAACTACGTTCGTTAGATTCTAGCCGTTTAAGCACAAATCAGGAACAAGCATTCATTTATACTTACAAACTTACAATATTAGTAAAAATTAGGATCTAAATTCTAATATCTATCTCTATCTCCAGTTTTCCTTTAAAGTACCGTCTTACATCCCAATACCCACATCTCAACCCCTCATTGACTCCTATCAGATAGCTCACCCTCTACCAATGACTCTCGACCTCTCCACATACATCCCATTCCTGTAACTCCACATTCCCAAGCTAACCACGTACGGAAAGTAACTCAACCCCACGGGATGAGGACACACGCTGGAATTAAACTGTTTGCGGTACAGTCGGTAGAACAATTAAAAAAAAATATATATCTTGGAACAATATTCACACACGGCCATCTGATCCCAAGCTAAGCAGAGCTTGTGTTATGGTAATCAGACAGCTGATATACATACATATTTTAGATAAATCACACCCAGGCAAAGAACAAATGATCGACCTCATCACATAAACATTTGTCAGCTTAGCAGTCAGGGTCACTAACCACTAGATCAACAGGCCCGTAGTTGAGGACATGGATATTTAAATCATCTTTCTGTCCTCATCTCATTTTACTTGGGGTCGGCGCAAAACGTGTTTTTCTTCCATTCTCCCCTATCAGACGTCACAGTATCATTTACTCCTTTTTCATTCATATAATTCCTTATACAATCCATCCATCTTTTCTTTGGCCTTTCCCTTCTTCTCCATCTATGAACATACATATCCAAACATGATTAATTAAATATTAATATTTATGTTTTTTTTAAACGACTCCCGCACTAAGGAATTAAATCCTTGTATCGCGGGGAATTTTACAGACATTCAATTCTCATGCTCAAAGACACCCAGTCTCAGAACAAGCCTTCTTGACCTACACGGGGATCAAACCCGCGACAGGTCGCGCACAGTGCTAATTAGCGAAGTCCAAAATACTCAGATGAATAATCATCTGAGTATATTTAATTCCAGTTTTTTTTACTATCCGTACACAATTGCATCAACTACAAATAAAAATGACACCAATTATGACCCGGTAAGGTTTAATTTCCTTAACATTTTTATGGTATTGGCACAGAATGGCATGATTGTAACTCTCTTGGTGATTAAGCAAATTAAAATAAAGGATTAAAATTATTGTCTGTTGAGTAACCGACTGTACAAAGGGTGGTTCTGTATTTGTATAGGCTTTATGAGTGTTACTAGCTGTTACCCTCGACTTCATCCTCGCGATTGTCGATTATACCTGCAAATACAATACCTCTCTATAACACAGTCGGTTAAAAAGTAGCCTATACGTTAATCCAGGTTGTCAGCTTACTCCATACCAAAAGGGAATTGTTAAAAGTAATTGTGTTGTATGTCGAAATCAAAATCAAATGGTTTTTATTTCGAGTAGGCCTTTCAGGCACTTTCGAAACGTTACTGACTCTAGTTGCGCAGTATAAATAAATACCTCTCTTATAACCAACTTCAAAAAAGAGGTTTGTTAATTCAACCTTTAAGGCTCAATTCACACCAAAAGCGCGGCGAAGAGCAGCGAAGCGAAGCGCGGTTTGAGTGTCATTTGAATTTTTACTTTATTCCCATTACTATAATGTATATTTTCGCATGAGAAAGTCGAACGAGTCGCGCGGATGCCCGCGGCGCCGCGGGACTTCCCGCGAATTCCATGAACGGAGTCTCGTTCGACTTTCTCATGCGAAAATATACATTATAGTAATGGGAATAAAGTAAAAATTCAAATGACACTCAAACCGCGCTTCGCTTCGCTGCGCTTCGCCGCGCTTTTGGTGTGAATTGAGCCTAATGCGTCAGAAATTTAAAATTTACTCAACCCAAAGAAAGAGATAGAACGAAAATAGAAAGGCACTTCCCTGTGCGACAGAGAAAGGTAGATAACACAACAGACAACAAACGTTCTATCGTTTACAAACATTAAAATGACCTGAAACAGTCATTTGTCTTTCACGAATCGGCGATAAAACGCAATTAGCATATACTATGAGAATTAGCATACAGCCGTTAGACTAACAAAGTAATCCTATGACAAATCATTGGGAATAAAGCTCTTTATACACGTGGCTACAAATTTAATTACCGTGCAGTTCCCGGTGCGAATAAGTCTGACCCATATCCACCAATGGGTGTCGTAAGAGGCGACTAAGGTATACTACGACCCGGTGCATACCACCTAACACCTCGGGTCAACCTCCTGGTGGGGAGTAAACCACCAGCAACAGCATTCCCAAGGAGGGTTGTCGTCAGGCAGGCGGCCGGCCGTAAAAATATTCAGCCAAAACCTCAGCAGCATGGATAAGACATGCTGCGCCGACCCCAAATAATAATAATTGGGATAAGGGCAAGGGAATGATGATGACACGTGGCTACAAGTCTTCAATAGTCGACGCCTGTCCGTGCGACACGAAACTCTATAAGGGCCTGGCCACAGCTTCTAGCGGTGCGGGGCGAGGTGCGTTGTGAGGCGCGGCGAGCGGCGCGGATTGCTGTGGTATGCCACAGCTCGACCAGTTGCGACCGCGGCGGCGTTAGCAGTGAACGTATTTAGAACAGCAACATTAAATAAAATGTCCCTTTCAAAAGTGGCACGGTATTACCTAGAAACAAGTGCGTTTTTAGCACAAGATATTATTCAGTCTAGAATAGGAGCGCACCCAGTTAACCAAAAAAGAAGAGAACTTGGCGAATTTCACACTCTTTATTACGAATACAGGAACTATCCCGATATTTTTTTTTAATATACGAGGACAAGCGTAGAAACTTTTGATTATATACTCAGCCACATACATGAAGACTTAAAAGCTAAAGTTAATTTTAAGAAAATTGTTTCACCTCCAGAACAGCTGTTTCTAACTTTAAGGAAAGTACCTACATATGTAGATGAATGAAAGTATTAATTTGTTTATTACTAAGTATTTAATTATTTATCTTTTATTAATCACAGATTTTGCTTTTAATTATCCATTATTATATTATTATCCATTATCCATATCCATATCATCCATATTATCCATTATTATAAACGGTCAACGCGCGTTAAAAACAAAAGTATTTGTTTTGGTCGCGCGTTGGCTAGTCCGTCCACTTGATGCCGCCGCGCGCGCCGCTTTGAGCTGTGGCCGCCTCGATACTCTCTAGTACATTTGTTTCGTTCGCACACCGCGTCGCCCGCCGCCGCCGCGCACCGCGCGACTCAACCCGCGCCGCTAGCCGCGCCGCAGATCGCGCCGCCGCTAGCTGTGGCATACTTCGTACGTTGTCTAGCGTTTGTTTTCGCCGCTCACCGCTAGCCGCGCCTCTCGCCGCGCCGCAATAGTGGCTGTGGCCAGGGGGTAAGTGTGTCTGGCGGCTTATACTGCTAATAATAATGTGTCCGGAGCGATGTCAACCACGGCGGCTAGTGTTACTATGACACCAGCCAGTTACGCGGGACATATTATAGTGCACAAGCGTGTGCTAACACAGGTGTACTCTCTGTTGCTTTACTCTCATAGCTGGTAGAAATTTCTTGTAGAAATAAGCAGTACCTTTGTACACCTCTTTACAATTTAAATGCTTCTATTGTTAAGTGTACATGAACTGTTAAATATAAATTATTCTATTCTGTATTTTAAGTTTCACTCCCCGTTTGTTCGAAATCTTATTCTAAAGAAAAGATTCCGACGAATTGAGAACCTCCTCCTTTTTTAAAGTCGGTTCAAAATTCATTTCAATCGACTCTTTCGATAAACTGTTCCTATAAAACTGTGCGTCCACTTATCAAGCTTTAAACAGCTGTTTAAAGTCAAATACGTAACGTTTAACAAACTTGTTTGAAAGCGACGGCGACGGCTATTGGAGACTAAAGTCGTCAGCTATTGGACAGCTGTTGCTACGTGTATAAAGGGTCTTACTCGTAATCTTAGTTAGTAATTGATGACTCCACATAACTATTGATGCTTTGCACTGCAGTAGTTCTAACTGGGGTAAATGTTGCGGAAGCTGTGATAGCCTAGTGGTAAGACCATAGAACTGCCAAGTCAAAGGTCTCGAGTTCTATCCCCACGGCGCGCACCGACTTTTCGAATGTTGTGTGCGTTTTAATAAATAAATATCACAATTTGCGTGTTTCGGAAGGCACGTTATAATGTGTGTCCTGCGCCTGTTCTCTCTCCGGTCGTGTCGGATTGCCGTCCCATCGCGCTATGAGAGTAAAGGAACAGAGAGTGCACCTGTGTTAGCACACGCTTGTGCACTATAATATGTCCCGCGTAGCTGGCTGGTGTCATAGTAACGGTCCGGGCATTATTATTATACACAAAATAATCATCATCGGCTAACTAATCGTTTCATAAGGACTTTTTTATAATATACTTCCTTTTTTAAAGTGGTTAATTTATTTATTCCAGATTGCTGTATTTTAAAGTAATCAGGTTTCGTCGAAACACACGTTTTACTGTCAACATAAGCTTAAATATGCCAGCCACATAGCTGACAGATTTCCCTACAACACTCGAAAAACAGACTTTAAGCCCATCAATATAAAGTACTAAATTGATCAACAAAAAACGACCACCGAATATTCCCTCTCTCTACGTCAAACAAAAAAGAACTATAGGTCAATATTTTTAAAGTCCATTTTCCAGTAACAATAAAAACAGTTGAATTACTCCGCCCGGCGCACATCATATCAAACTGATGCATAAACCAACGCACTAACTTTGTTGTACTATAACGACCCTTGAGACATAGTTGGTAAGCAGATATATTATTAACACATAATCATAGCATAGTCATAGTAGTCCAGTCATTTGGTATTTTTACCTGGAAAGTTTTCCGGGAGTTTTAAAAATTGGGTATTTTATAGATTTCGATATGCTCTTTTCGAATTTTAACTTTGCCACCTCGTACCACCGCCGCTCGCGCCGCCATTTTGAAAAAATGGCGCCCAAAAACGTTTTTTTGGGAATATCTCCTTTCCGACGCATTTTACGAAAAAAATGTTTTCTACAAAATTAAACTAGAAAAAATTTCCTACACTTTATGTTTTATTCACTTTTTCATAAAATCAATAGTTTTGGACGTACGAGCGCCGCAAAGTATTGTTAATTTGCACCACTACGAGTGTTTCGTATATTTTTGTTAACTGTTCTATTACTGCCGCCAGTTTTTAAGAAGTAGGTGTCAGGGTAATATGTACTTTTGAATCGGGCCCTTTCTCTCGACTTTGAACGAAACTTCAACGAAAAATTTGTTGGTAGAAGCTATATTAAGAGAAATATTTAGTTTAGACTGAATCATCAATGTACGTTTATTGACGTACAGTGTTGATTATGTTCTTAGATCTATGGCTTCTTATACGGAAAATTGTTTTATTTGTGACAATTTACTTGAAAACCGGCGGCAGTAATGGAACATTTTAGAAAAATATACAAAAAACACGTGGTGGTGGCAGATGAATAAGTAATACTTTGCGGTGCTCGTACATCCAAAACTATTGATTTTATGAAAAAGTGAATAAGGCATAAAGTGTAGGAAATTTTTTCTAGTTTAATTTTGTAGAAATTATTTTTTTCGTAAAATGCCTCAGAAAGGAGATATTCCCAAAAAACCGTTTTTGGGCGCCATTTTTTCAAAATGGCGGCGCGAGCGGCGGTCGTACGAGGTGGCAAAGTTAAAATTCGAAAAGAGCATATCCAAATCTATAAAATACCAAATTTTCAAAACTCCCGGAAAACTTTCCAGGTAACCCCCTTATTTTCTACCAAATGACTGGACTATAGTTAATTAGAAAACTTAGGTAAGCTATTAATATTCCTCTACATTCACACAACGCTATCTAGTCTCAAATTATGTATAAATAACTTGTGTTATGAGTACTAGACAACTGATAAACATACTTATATATTTCTAAATACATACTTAATAGGTATACAAATTACACCCAGACATAGACCAAATGATCGTGCTCATCGCACAAACATTTGTCCTGGGTAGGAATCGAACCCACGAGCTCTGATATAGCAGTCAGGGCCATTAAACGCTAGAGCAACAGGCAATTCAAATGTTTGTATTCTCTCTCCGGTCGTGTCGGATTGCCGTCCCATCAGGCTATGAGAGTAAAGGAACAGAGAGTGCACCTGTGTGAGCACACGCTTGTGCACTATAACATGTCCCGCGTAGCTGGCTGCTGTGATAGTAACGCTAGCCGCCGTGGCCGGAATCGGTCCGGACATTATTATCTCCTTACATTATCATATTCTGTATAGAATGATAGTTCTATACACCATACACACTCTCCTAGCTGCTTTTCAAGCGGTGTCAGCACTCGACTGTAAATTTTCGAGCTGTTGTATACTGGTGTGAGCTAAGCTATCTGAGTATAGTAAAGATGGTAGGTCTTGATACTTGACTTAAACATAATAATCATGTTATAATATTCCTCAACTTTCACACAACGCTTTTTACTCTCAAATAGTGTGAAAATTGTGTTAAGAGTACAAGGCTACTGATAAACATATATATTTCTAAATACACCAAGATACTACAGATAAATTACACCAAGACACAGAACAAATGATCGTGCTCTTTACACAAACATTTGGCCTGGGTGGGAACCGAACCCACGACCTCCAGAACAGCAGTCAGGGTCACTAACCACTAGACCACTAGATCATTCATTATTATTTGTAACTCGTTTATTTCATAGCGCAACTAAAGTCAGTAACGTTTTGAAAGTGCCTGAAAAGGCCTACTCGAAATAAAAACCTTTTGATTTTGGTTTTGAAGGCATAACAGCTAAATGGGAAGGAACCCGGTACTCTTAAACACAAGCTACTTAGCATACTTAACTTGACACTAGATGGCGTTGTGTGAATGTTAAGGAATGTTTATTTATTACAATAACATCAACTGACCTGCCGCCGGTGCTGCCCTCTGCCCTTATTGTTCTCCTTCTGTCCCGCCATCACACCGTACATTGTATTATTAATAATACACTGTTATTGTCACTATTAATAGTCACACTATTTTTGTACTTCACTGTCACTTTAATACAACACAAACACTGTTTTTATTGTTGACTAAAATAAAAAAATATTTTGAAAAAAAAAAGAAAATAAACGTATTTTGACGTTGAAATCATAGGTATTATGACAACCTCTTTTTTTAATATTCATAATGTAGCTCAATGAATAATATTTTAGAAGTATTTTTATTTTGTCCCGCAAACAAAAAATTTACCAAAGTACAATTAATGAAACTTACGCGTAATGTCACTTTTTCATACAAATTTATTATATTTTAATGTCACAAACCTCCTCTCTTAAACTTGAAAACAGCTTCTCTTTATCATTTTTGATTGTTCAGATAAACGCAAACTACGTGTGTAATAAATAATTACCTATCTAATTTTTTACTTACCTATCTGACAGAATAATTAGATTTTTACTTTTCGTACCCTGTCATTACCCCAAGTAACCTTTGTTTTGTTGCAGAAAGCCTAAACAAGAATTCCTAGTTACTAATTATAGACCTAGTCGTTTTAATAGTTCATCATCCTCATCATCAGCTTTGAAAAACCCACTGCTGGGCATAGGCTTCCCTTTCTTAATTTTTACACTTATACAAAAAGTATGTACAACGACGAACTTAATGCTTGAGGCATTCCCTACCAGTCAACCAAGGGATGGTGGAGAAAGAAGATGTAGGTGTATAATTATATGCCATTCTGCTGTCTCTTGCGCTTTGCAACCATCCTATTCCTACCATCTTTTTATGTAGCTACTTGATAAGCTAGCTAGCTAAATGTAGATTCCAGTGGTAAAGGTTGTTAACTCAAAGAAACCGAAAATAGGTAAGTCTGGGATGTTATCTAGTGCTTTATACCACAAACTAAAAAGGTTTAAAGGGTCTGCCTATTTTAAATTTTATTTCTAACCTAATATATTAAAAGTATGTGACATATATTTACTTATACAAGCATCATTAATTTTATTTTAAAGTGTAAACAATCGTTGGTAAGCATATAAATAATTTGGCAATTAAAAGCCCGACCAGAAATATGAAAAATGGCTTTATACACCGTGATTTTTAGGTCGTCTTAAAAAAGTCGTCCACACAATGTATCCGTCATAAAATACCTCTAGGCGCGAATATAATTTTTTTATCATTAATTAAAATAATATGCATGAAAAAAATAAATAATACATTGGAAATATGAAACATCCTGTTAAAAATGTTTACGTATCAAACTGTTGAAGATACATGCTACATACTTACTGCGAACATTATGATTGCAATAGTAAGACAGCTGTTTTACGCTAAGGTGAATGACCTGTGATAAGACGCCGCCGCGCCGCCCGCGCGGCCCCTTTGGCACAAGGTTCGGACCGCGCTCACTACAGAGTGTTCGTAAAACTGCCTTGTGTCATAATAATGAATAATATTTTTATTCATTCAAATCTTAAAAAAAAACATATTTTTTTATTATAAACGTTTACTAGTCATTGGATACATGAACTGGGCTGCTTTTGTAAGACGACCTAAAAGTCACGGTGTATAGCAACTGTATTTATAAAAACCCAGTGTTACTAGCTGCAATATGGGATAATTCCCAGTAATATGGGAATTCTGACAATATACCAAAATTGGTGTTATCTTTTCAGAAGCTTTGATCGAATAATCAAATAAATATCTAGTCTGAAACTAAGCGGAACTTGTATTATGAGTACTAGATAACTAATAAACATACTTATACACTTCTAAATACATATACTATACATAAATTAAACCCAGACACAGAACAAAATTAAATGATCATGCTCATCACACAAACATTTGTCCTGAGAGGCAATCGAACACACGACCTTCAGTACAGCAGTCAGGGCCACTAACCACTAGACCAATAGGCACGTCTTCAACAAGAACATCAAAGTATCAAGACCTCCACATCTCACTACGAATCGTTTTTACCAACTTTCCCCGGAGTCTGGCAGTTAAACATTTAGTTATCACGTTAACACTGCAATGCGTTTACACGGGTACATATCCCAACCTATCGCCGCTTCTAAAGTGATATTCTAACAGTTGTGGTATCAATGAGAAACCACTTTATATCGTGTAGCTTAAACTAGCTGTTGCCTACGACTTTGACATGTGCAAACGTCGGTTATAGCTACAAAAAGAGTACTATTACACAGTCTGTTAAAAAGTGTGTTAATCTAGCTAGGGTGTCAGCTAACTCAATACCCAATTTTATTAAAATTAATCCAGACCTTTGAGCGTGAAAGAGTAACAAACATCAATCCAACTCATCCATACTTACAAATATTCGCGTATAAACTTAGGAGGATACGAACTCTTTGTTAAGCTTTCACTACTAAGCCACAGCACCAATTTTGATGAAATTTGGTTTAATGACAGCTGAAACTATATATTTTGTTTTTATATCTTTATATCAAGCCAAACTAGTCACAAAAAGAATTAAATGTAACAAAAAATGTATTGTCAAGGTATCGCGCCGTGGGGATCGAACTCGAGACCCTTGACTTGGCAGTCCTACGGTCTGACCACTAGGCTATCACAGCTTCCACAAAGAGTATAAAACTTGAAACAAAGGTTGTTTCAAATCCCCAGTCGCCTATATTACTGTACCGTTTGTCGCAATTTCACAGTTAACGCAGTTGTAAAGTTCAGTTCCGGGTTGTTTGCCCGACTGCGGTAAAGAGGAGTTATGGTTTTACGGCCGCAAGATGTCGTGGTGGCCTTGTGGTTATTTGTATGGATGTGTATGCATGAGGTGCTGGTTCGATACAAGCAGGCAAGTGCCTATGTAACTGTTTCAAAGTTACATACCATGTACTTTCTGAATTATTCTAAGACACTACTGACAAACGGTGAAGGAAAACATCGTGAGGAAACCTGGATTTCAAATAATGTCATCTGTGTCAGCGTGGTGAACAATGCTTAAACCTTCCCTGTATGGGATGAGGCCTGTGCCCAGCAGTGGGAAATATATATGCTGGTATTAATTTTGTTTTTTTACTAGCTGTTGCCCGCGATTTTGCCGGCGCAAATATACATCTAGAGAAAATCACCCCCAAATTTTTATTCACGGGCGCCATTTTAAATACCCCCACAATTCTGTTAAATTAAACGACATCTCGTAATCTCTTCATGAAGTTAAAAGCAGTCGAACCATTTAAATGTAAGAGCTTGGCAAATAAATATTGATACCTCTTTCACGCTTAAACGTAAAATCAATTTTAGTGAAATTTGGTAAAGAGTTATCTGGCACCCTGGGTTAACACACAGGCTACTTTTAACCGCCTGAATCGAAAGAGTATAATGTTGTTACAGCTGAAACTGACATTCACGCGAGTGAAGTCGCGGGCAACAGCTACTCTATACATATGTATATGGGTTTAATTTTAACATGATTAATAGCTTTAAAGCGAATAGGGCTCCGTATAATATTGGGTAAACAATAACAGATTTATAGAGGGAGCATGCCATGGACAAAATAGTTTAGCAAATTGTTAACTTGTGAATAGAATGAAGTAGGTATAGATATTATCATCATTCCCCTTATCCCAATTATTATTTGGTGTCGGCGCAGCATGTCTTCTTCTTTCACACGTTCCTATCTGACGTCATCTCGCAAGTCACACTCTTTGCAGTCATATCATCTTTGTTTTTTTGTTTCTTTTCAATGAAGTATAGATATATCTATGATCAATCCTTCCCTAGGTATATAGGAAGAGGTGTGTGCCCAGCAGTGGGACGTCTTAGCCTATAGACGTCCCACTGCTGGGCACACACCTCTCTCCGCATTATTATTAGTATCTCTTTTAATTCACGGGATAACTTCAAGGGAAGAAACCCGGTCCTTTTAAAGGCTTACACGGGGACACAGGTCCAACATGCAGAGGCCTTGTTGAGAACTTTAATCTAAAGTGATGGGGCACCTACCAAGGGCCATCCACCAATGCTCTATGAAAGAACAGACATGGACGGCCCAAGGGAGCTACAAGACTATTGTTAATTTTAGTGAACGAATTTGAGCTATGGATAGGATATGTTAGATGTGTTTCCTTCTCTAACTATGGAAAACTATGGCAGAAAAAGATTGTTAGAATATAGCTGGAGTGTTACTACCACATACTAAAGTAAGATTATGGCATTTGTGGAAAAAAGACGCAACTCTACGCTGTGTAGTGCTTTCTCGCTTTCACACACAACACAGTGGCTATTATTGCTTTTTTTGCGATTTATTAAAAAAAATAAGGTTTTTTTTCTTCCTTTGCATATTTGTAATTAATGCTATATCTTTTAAACTACTAATCTAATTGTGATAAAACTTACATTGAAAATTGAGTCAGTATTTAGGAGTTCAAAATTAACTTTAAGAAACACGAAGATTTGAGTAACCCATACAAAATTATCACAATATCAAATTGTACGTCCAATTTCGCACACAAATATAAAAAAAAAACTTTGAAAAAAAAACACAAATATAACTGTCAAAAAAGCGCGGTAAAAGACACAGACTATAAAATATTTACACCACAGATAACAACTCGGACAGATTAAAAATATTCGCGACTTGACAAGACGTGTTCGCGCCAACGACTCTCTATATATACTGAATTCCAAATCTACTACATTGCAGCATCTGACTCAAAAACAAACTTAATACTCACATCATTTTAGATGTAACAAACCTTATGACAAAGGAATAAGAATGAAAATCAAATAACAGAAGTGCAAGTCTTGTAAACTATTCGTAAACTTGTTTTCATAGAACAATTTGCATTGCATTTTGAACGTTGTTTTAAGTGGGAAAGAGTTTATTTTTGAATAGAATCTTGAATATTAAGGATATATTTTGGCGCGAAGACTATGCAGATAAAAAAGAGATTTAATTTATTATATCCAGCGCTAATACTATAACTGTGTGGCTTTTAACTTTAATTTTTCACAAAATGGCGGACTTTTGACATGTAAATTTCAATTGTTTCTATAATATTTGTATTTTGCGTCAAAAACAAGGCAAATGTTATTATGAGATGGCTAGAGATTAGCTACTAATATTATAAATGCGAAAATTTGCTTTTTCACGTTCAAATGTCTGGAACGATTTTGATTAAATTATTAAGTAAACTGACACCTTGAATAACACATAGGCTACACATTTACATTTTTTATTGACTGCGTCAGAGGGGGCGAGATGTTATTGCAGCTACAACTTAACAACATTAACATAAAAAATAATAAATACAGAAAATAAACTTAACGTTTTTTGTTAAATTCCACGCAGACGAAGTCGCGGGAACAACTAGTTATAAGTAAACTACACCCATACACAAAACAAAATTAAATGATCGTACTCATCGCATTATTTTGTCCAATGCATACTTATTGTTGTATAAACTGTCATTCTGTTTTTAAAAGAGTCACTTATGGAGTTTCTTGCCGGTTCTTCTCCATAAGAATGACATTTTGGAACCGCGCAACTAGAGTAAGTAACGTTTTGGAAGTGCCTGAGAAGGCCTACTCGAAATAAAAACATTTAGATTTTTTTTTCTTATTTTGAAATGATGATGATAGAAGAATTGGAAAATGACAGAAAAGGTCAGAAGTTAACGTTTTTACGGCTACAACCTCGGGGTTGCCCGACATTCGCTCGAGCAAAGTTGTGGGCAACAGCTAGTAAATATAAGCAAGTATTTCATAAGTTTATAAGTAACTACGCTCTGGGGAAATTACAGCAATAAACAAACAACACAAAGAGTATTGAAACATTGGAAAACTGTAAACTGCAAGCCTTGTACCTACCACGATATCTTAAAGTAGGTAATATTATTTCAGTTGTGTCATAGAAGCTGTGATAGCCTAGTGGTAAGACCATAGGACTGCCACGTCAAAGGTCTCGAGCTCGATCCTCACGGCCCGCACCGACTTTTCGAATGTTGTGTGCGTTTTAGAAATAAATACCACAGCTTCCGTGTTTCGGAAAGCACGTAAAAATGTGGGTCCTGCGCCTGATCTCTCTCCGGTCGTATCGGATTGCCGTCCCATCGGGCTATGAGAGTAAAGGAACAGAGAGTGCACCTGTGTTAGCACACGCTTGTGCACTATAATATGTCCCGCGTAGCTGGCTGGTGTCATAGTAAGTAACACGCCGTAGCTAAAATCGGTACAGATATTATTAATATCGCTGCCGCTATTAAGCAATTGGCCGAAATATAAATTGGTGACATTCAGTTTAAAATACCATAAAGAACTTTAGCTAAGCCTATAAATATTAGCCTAACTTGAAGGCAGTTTTATTAGGCGTTTAATTATTCCGCCGGCTTTCAATCATACAGCTGTCGCTATTTTATTGTTAACTAGCTGTTCCCGCGACTTTGTCTGCGTGGAATTTAAGAAAAATGTTTATTACAATTTTTTTTAATTAAAGTTTTTTTTTAATTTAAAGTAGTCTAAATTACTCTTTATTATATCATATACGATTTTTATATCACTGATAGTGCTCATCACGCAATCATGTATTTAAATTACGTCGGCAATCGAACCCACGACCTATTAACTAGACCAATAGGCCCGTCAATAGCTCATCATCAAGGTATTTCATATGTAAAAAAGGAATTATATTTTTTGATCACAAATTAATGTTTAAAGCATCTCTGTAACCTTCTTAGAAATGAGACGCTGCTCTCACAGAAGACAAATGCTTGTTCTGAGTATGTGTGTCTCTGTGCATGTGAATTAAATGTCTGTGAAACCCTCCACGATACATGGATTCAATTTTGAGAAAGAATAACAAACATCAATCCATCCATATTTCAAGCTTTCGCATTTATAATATAAGTAGAAAAAATAAAAAAAAATAAAAGACTACATTGTAACCTAATTCGAATAAATGGCTTTTAATTTTGATTAAAATTTTTGACACTTATCAAATGGTTCAGAGCAGATTTATTCTATACGGAACCCTTCGCATATAATATTCACACCAACACTAGCTCTATTTCCAACCTCAGACCAATCTCTACAAATCGTTTCGTTACAGCACTTTATAAATAAATACAGTAGTTTAACTCAACCGTTTCTGAAAAATAATAGATGCGCGGTACGTAACAGCAATAGTGCTGCCCACCTACAGCATTCTAATTACATCAACAACACACCGTCCGTTCGTCACTGCGATATGCAGTATAGGTCACCACGCCAATTACCACTGTACGCAACGTCTCGCGGGTTTGATCCCCGTGTAGGACAATAATTTGCGCGATCCAAAGATAAAGAAAGATGCTTATTCGAAGTCTGGGTGTCTTTTTGCCTGTGAATTGAATGTCTGTGAAACCCCTCGCGATACAAGGATTAAATTCCTTAGTGCGGGTGTAATGTTTTTTAAATAATACAAAAAAAAAGTTATATCGTGCCACGATCCGATAGCGTAGGCATAACTCGCGTTTTGCCCGCTTATATGAAGACTTCATACTGTATATTATTATACTGTGGTTACAGCGTCCGTGCATTTTTGATTGACAATTGTCCCTTTCACCTTGTCATATTGGGACTGTCCCTACCGGACCCAAAGTGGTCCCTAGGGTCCAATCACCACCAGAGGGAGGGTCAGGGGAGGAAAAACATAGATACTTTTCGTTGTAATCACGGCATACTGGAATCACGGTCCTCAATGGAAGAGGTTTCTCAATTCGAACGTCTATAAGCTTTTTCTTTTATTAACCGATTTCAAACAGGAGGTGGTTTCTCAATTCCACCGTATATAAGCTTTTTTTTCTATTTATTTTACTCATTCAACATTACAAAAAAAACAACATTTACAAACAAATCAGTCCATTTAATATCAATAAATAACAATATACTCTTACTACGACAAAATAAGACCAGGGAAAGAGGCGTGACGTTTATGTATGTATGTATGTACGACAAAATAAGACACAACTTTCATTTACAATACATTGCGCTGTGACGCAACATTCACAACAACAGTAACTCATCATAACCGTCAATGTATAACAACACTACATTCCTCCTCGTCCACATTAAGTACTAACGCCCTTTATCTTGTCTTCATGGAGTTCGTAGTAGAGGTCCCAGAACGCGACCCTGTCTTGGAACAGTCTTGTCTGCGCGGCGACAGGGCGCCCTATGCTGAGGTAGGGACGTCTGGAGGCGTCCACTATGGGCTCCCAAGTGAAGGTCTGGGAGGAAGCTGGTGTGGGGTTCCTGTAATAAAGAGTATAAGTTTTTAAATATTTACTGAGTGAAGGTAATGGTTTTGAGGATGTGTTTTTCAAATGTGGCGTTTGTCGTGTTGTCGTTTGTCGAAATGTTGGTCGAATGGGAAGAGCGATGTGCCCAGCAGTGGGGCGTATATAGGCTGATTTACTATCTCTTTAAATTCACGGCCTAACTTCAAGGGAAGAAACCCGGTCCTTTTTAAATACTTGGGGATACAGATCCAACATGCAGAGGCCTTATTAAGAGCTTTAATCTAAAATGTGATGAGGCGCCTACCAAGGCCCATCCACCCCTGCTCTATAAATTTTTACAGAAACTTAAATTTCAAACTAAAACCTACTTTGATGCTAAAGCTTCACCAATTTTGTTTTCTTAAGAACTTATGTGATTCTCCATATAAAAAACAGTCTACCTAGCATTTATAGGCTGGTATTAAGAATATTTATTGCCACTCACCCTTGCTTAGCGAAATCTGTCCACATCTTAGTCATGACTTCTATCATTTCCTGATCTTCCTCACTGATCTCCTGCCCTTCTAACTCCGGCACTTGGAACAAGTACCCAATATCATCACCATGACACGCCCCTGGTGACTGATAATCCAGTACAACCTTCAAAATATTCCTACCACCTTCGTAGGAAAACGAATAGGAATATAAGTTAGATACACCAGCATTTAAGTACTTGGCTATAGATCTTTGTACCGGGTATATAAAGGCTAAATCTGTTCCGTAGTCTAAAATCTCATCTTGCAATTTCTCATTTACTTCTTCGTCACCTATATAGAATTGTTTTACTGTATCTGCATCTAATACTTCGTTGAATTCGTTTGCTAATTCAGTTTTGAAATCATAATTTCTGTAGTAATTTGTGTTTTCTGGTTTAGGGTATATAAACATTACTTCTTTGTCTGTATGTCCTATCATTATGTCCATTCCTTTGACTTTCGGTTCTAAGTTGACTGGGTAGTCAGTTAGTAAAGCTCCATTGCCTATAGGTTCAACACAAGGTGTGGTTAGCGGATGTCCATCTGCATCACTTAAAAGGCCGAGTCTGGCTGCGATTTCGACGACCTCGGCAGGATCTCTAAGACTAAGATATTCTATCGCTTCTTTAGCATTGTCACCAGTGTAGCCTAAGGCTTTCGCTGTGTTAATAGGAATGTCATCATTTTCAGCTGATAACACCCAAGTACCTAAACCTGTTCCACTCATTAGTATAGCTTTATCAGCAAACTTTTCATGGACATACAATTGTAGATCTATACTCATAGCGCCAGCTGAATGTCCCATCACAGTTATTTTATTAACATCGCCACCAAACGACCCAATAACTTCTTTAACCCATTCCATCGCGAGAACTTGATCTTTAAGCCCTTGGTTTTTGTATCTATTTTCGCTTGCACACAGGAATCCAAAAATTCCTAGTCTATAGTTAATACTGACAAAGATGACGTCATGTTTCATAAGGAAGACTGGATTTTGGGGAACTCTTTTCGCCGGTGACGAAGCCGCCGCCGTGGATGTTGACTATTACTGGCAAAGTATTGGTGGAGCTTGCAACTCTCGGTACGTGGATGTCGAGTTGCAAGCAATGGATGGTGCCGGCGGTGCTGCCGCCGTAGCCAGCTTGAAGACACGAGGTGCCGTCGGTGTACGCTTCGAATGTGGTTTCGAAGCCAGGGTGTGGTGATGCAGGCTGGAAGTAACAAGATGTGTATGTAGTATAGTGATAATGACGTGTCCGGACCAATTACTATGACACCAGCCAGCTACGCGGGACATATTATAGTGCACAAGCGTGTGCTAATACAGGTCCACTCTCTGTTCCTTTACTCTCATAGCGCGATGGGACGACAATCCCACACGACCGGAGAAAGATCAGGCGCAGGACACACATTTTTACGTGTAGTAATGACGATAATTTAGATAATGTTGATGAAAATGACTTTGAAATTGATAAAGGAGTGCTGATAATAACTACACGAGTAGTGACAATGATAATTGACATGTTGTTGAATATAGTGTTGCCAATAATGAGGGCTATAATGGCGTTGATAATGACTATGGTAATTATAATAAAATGTCATAATACTCACCCCAAACGGGTCATTTTCGTCCACCACAGCGTAGGGTATCCCCAGGAACTTGTCGTAGTCCCCATCCTCCGCGCGCAGGCCTCGGATCTGTCCCTTAGGAGTGGACACCAGGGGGTCCACTCGCGGCTGAAGACCTGCTATACATTTGATGACCAGTAGAAGTAGTATTAAGGTCTTCATTCTGATTTCTTTATCTGTAAAAAGAGTTTCTATTATTGCAATTATATCAACTTACTGAAAGCTATGATTAGTTTTGGTACCCTTCAAAATCTGTAATACCTGTAACTAATTACACGGGGACACAGGTCCAACATGCAAAGGCCTTGTTGAGAACTTTAATCTAAAATGTGATGGGAAATCTACCCCTGTTCTATGGAAGAACGGACTTAGACGGCCTAAGATAGCACAGGATACTGTCGGGGACGAGGTGAATAGGTGACATAGTTACATGAGGACGCTCCAGTGGTTTTAACCGGTTAGAGTCCGACACCAAGCTTCCTCGTCGACCCCCCCGACAGTGGACAACCCTTGAGGATTTCCATTGAGTCACCACAAAAAACTAACAAACTGAAAAACTATTGTAAATAGTCAACAGATAAATCTGTTTCGTTTACTAACTATGAAGACCAATGGCATTATTGTTATACTTTGACATTGACGGGCCTGTTGGTCTAGTGGTTAGTGACCCTGACTGCTAAGCCGGAGGTCGTGGGTTCGATTCCCACCCAGGACAAATGTTTGTGTGATGAGCACGATTATTTATTCTGTGTCTGGGTGTGATTTATCTATAATATGTATATATTTAGAAATATATAAGTATGTTTATCAGCTGTCTGATTACCATAACACAAGCTCTGCTTAGTTTGGGATCAGAAGGCCGTGTGTGGATAATTTTCCCAGGATATTTATAATTTTCAATAAACTACTCCACCTCGTAATTACAAACAGACATTACAATTTTATTTATATCTATAGTTGTGCTTGTTCGTCACGGTTACATGATTATTGTAATAATCCTCCTATTATCAGCATTATAACAATCTAAATAGGTTCATAATAAACTTTATCTCAATGACTCTCATATCTATACTTCATTTAACGGCTTTACCCAGATTTTTATCAATAATTCTATCGTAAAATCAGTCTATAATTATATATTGATGAAGATCGGTATTCTTTTATAATTTATCTGATAATGTGCACTTGTATTGAAATTATTATACTGATAGTGTGACGTCTGATAGGGGAGAATGGAAGAAAAAAACGTGTTGCGCCAACCCCAAGTAAAATGGGATAAGGGTAGGAAGATGATGATGATATTGAAATCATTGATAACTAGCTTTTTCCCGTGGTTTGCTCGCGTTAGATTCGAGGTGACACGGTATCCTGATTATAAAGAAAGAATTCGTAACTTAATATTATTGACAGGCCTGTTGGTCTATTGGTTAGTGGCCTAGACTGCTTTACCGGAGGTCGTGAGTTCGATTCTCAGGACAAGTGTTTGTGTGATGAGCACCATCATTTGTCCTGTGTCTGGGTGTAATTTATCTATAATATGTAAGTATTAAGTAAGTTTATCACTTGTCTCGGCTCGTAGTATAAGCTTTGCTTAGTTTGAGACTAGATGACATTGTGGGAAAGTCTTAAATTATTGATATCATAGAACCTGTAGACCGACAGGCAGGCAGACAGACAGAGAAACAGACCGACAAAGAGACAGACAGACAACAAACTAAGTGTCCTTACAGGAAATTCTGTAAGGATTACGTTTTTTTACTTTTGAGGTACGGAACCCTTATACGTTTTGAAGATAAGACTGCAATCATGTTTTGATTTGTCGATTTCTTGTAACGACATGAAAAATCATTAAAAATCCTTCGTCATCGTTATGTATCATTATTATAAACAAAGTAATGCATTGTATTATCAACATTATAAGATTTATTGGCTGCTATTAATTGTACTATCTCCTTCAAAAAGTCCTAATTAGTAACGTCATTTGAAAAACAAACATTTTGTTTTTTAAAACTACTAAAGGACTAAGCAATTTAATCCCTGTGTCGCGAGGGGTTTCACAGACATTCAATTCACATGCACAGAGACACCCAGACTCAGAATAAGCCTTGTGGATCGCACAAATTCTTGCCATCCGTGTGGATCGAACTCGCGACACGTCGCATACAGTGGTAATTGGTGTGGTGACCTATGTCACTCGGCTATCCGTGCAGTCATATTGAATGTCTATGAAACCCCCTGCGATACAAGGATTAAATTCCTTAGTGCGGGAGTCGTATTTTTTTAATATTACATTTAGGTATAGGCTAGTCTTTTATTAGATGCAGATAAGAGATAAAACTTTATTTGATGTTAAGTCTTTAATATTCAATGAGTAAAGATTATGATAAGATAATTTCTAGATAATACTAGGTATTGCCGAAATAGAATAAACGTGAAAACTGAAGTGTTTTATTTACGTGACTTCGCGTCTAAGTATTTTCGTTTTTTTCTGTTGAGGTAAGCGTGTAGCTTCTATTTTACACCTAAGCATGCTTTTAACCAACTTCTAGAAAAAGAGGGGGATGTTTGTATTATTTTTTAACTTCTAAAATGGTTTGTCGCCAAGTCGGGACCTGATGACTTTTTTCTATTTCTTTTTAACAACTGCCGCACTAAGGAATTCAATCCTTGTAGGTATTTGGTATTGGTCGGCTATCCGTACAGAATCTTAACGAAATCGAGGGAAATCTTTGAATTTTACATCAAGTGAATCATTTGCGTATAAATGGTGGGACGCATCATACGATTTTCTAAGAAATCTCCGTCCGAAGCTTGTCGGACTAACCGCAATAAGTACGCATGACTTAATACGCGTGAGTTAAATCACTTATCAATAAAGATAATAAACTAAACCTACTGTTTATGAGTAAACAGGATAAAACACAATTGATTAATCATTTCTTCAAATCAGATAAGTATTCGGCTGAATCATCTGCGCATGACTGACAATATCGCACTGCACTCAAATACATAATTATAAGCCGTTTAATTAGTTTTTTTCTAAGAATTAACAACGTTATCAATTTTCGCTATTCTTTCCAAATAAAATAAGAATAATGTCTTCTAACCGATGTCAGTCACGGCGGCTAGTGTAACTATGACACCAGCCAGCTACGCGGGACATATTATAGTGCACAAGCGTGTGCTAACACAGGTGCACTCTCTGTTCCTTTACTCTCATAGCCCGATGGGACGGCAATCCGACACGACCGGAGAGAGATCAGGCGCAGAACCCAAATCTTTACGTACTTTCCGAAACACGGAAGCAGTGACATTTCTAAACCGCACAAAACGTTCGAAAAGTCGGTGCGCCCCGTGGGGATCGAACTATATTTTCACAGCTGTAACTATGGTGTACAATAAAGAGTATTCTATTCTATTCTATATGTACATACATGTCTTTGCTTGTGACTGTAAAGCCTGGTGTTGCGGTGTGCGCCGCCCGTAGCCCTCTGACGTGGCGACACACACGCAAACACATTCTCAGGTGTGCTGGTTTAGTCACTATATATTTATTTCCTACCTATTCCTGTATATACATACATACATAAACGTCACGCCTCTTTCCCTTTGGGGTAGGCAGAGATCACATCTTTTCATTTGCTACGATCCTGGCATACCACTTTAGCTTCATCCACACTCATCAATCGCTTCATACACGCCCATTCATTTAATTCCTCCACCAATTTTAGCAAGTAATTAGATTTAAATTAATCGAAATCTCGTATCTAGCAACAATAAATCCCTCCTATATACTAAACGTCGAATTCCTCTTAGAGTTTATTTATAAAAGCATTGATTAACAACATCTTTCGTCGAAACTCGGTCATATATTGAATGTAAATGAACCATATTTTATTGGAAATTGGCCAGTTGGTTTTAACAAAACAGTCTGGACCTGAACTTTGATTTCTTGGTTAACGTATCAAGCAATCTCATGTGAAAAGTATCAAAATATGGTATTAAAAAATACCTGATTTTGATTAAAAATATCACTAGGTATTTACTTAGTAAAAAACTCAATCGCTTCTCATTGTCTGTCCCTATGTATGCAATGTAGTTTGCAGTTTTATATCTATAACGTTTCAAAAGGAAAGAAGGAGGTAGCGAAAGTGGGGCGGGTCGCTAGTTTGAATGTGTGAAGTAGCGATAGACATCAACAAGAATTCATAAAAAAAAACTGTTTTGAAACCAGCTTTTCAGCGTTCTTTCTATCTTTGTGATCAAAGTGCTTGTCAAGACAAATCAAACGAGCCCAAACTCGACATGGTTAATTATTACATTTATCAAGACTTGTTTGAAAATAACTTAAACGAAAGTAAGGTTTTAATAAAAAAGTACCCGTGGTGGCCGTACGGTGTTATATGGATAAACGCAAGCAAGGTCCAATGTGACTTTTTCGAAATTATTAAGACACTACTGACAAACAGTAAAGGAAAACGTCGTGAGGAAACCTGGATTTCAAATTTTGGAATCTGTAAGCGCCCGCAGTGAGCTAGCGTGGTGAGCAATGCTCAAACCATCCCTATATGGGAAGAGGCCTGTGCCCAGCACGACTTACAGAGGTTGGCATCATAAGTATATTTAAAAAAAAAATATATAAATATCCACACACGGCTATCTGATCTCAAGCTAAGCAGAGCTTGTGTTATGGTAATCAGACAGCTGATGAACATACTTTTATATTTCTAAATATAAACATATCATAGATAAATCACACCCAGACACAGAAAAAATGATCGTGCTCATCACACAAACATTTGTCCTGGGTGGGGATCGAACCCACGACCTCTGGCTTAGCAGTCAGGGTCACTAACCACTAGACCAACAGTCCTGTCAAACTTATATTATTATTAAAATTATATTATTAAAAACCACTTACCTTTTATGATTTTTCAATCAGCCTTAGACGCTCACTACTTATTTACACAAGATAGCCACTGACATGATATATATCTCATTCCAAACTCTATCAATGATAGAGATATGTTTATCTCTTTCAGATATATTTATTACAATCTTATCAACTCACGTATTTTGTTTATTTGATTATTTTATTGACGTAATTCATCAAAACTATTAAATAATACCAACGTGAACTATAAGATCTTAAACTATCTGATCTTACCTGCTGTAAAAACGTTACATGTCTCGTCACGCTAACGCTGAACGCTCCAATGTACTGAACTGACAAGTCACAGTCACGTCACGCGGCGAACAGGAATGTCATTCCTATACATTTGAAGTGGTTCTATTCTAATGCTATGTAAAGGATCTTTTCGTACGTGGCGAAATTTGGAACCTAGGCCGTCATGAATAAGCCATCACTTTTGACAGACAGTTGAGTTGATACTTGTTGCGAACACAGTTGCGAATATGCACACCAACGCCCTCATGCTAATGTCATCCACGTGACGAAAGATCCTTGTAGCACTATAAGTTTGTCTAAAACACTATGACTAAAATGATATGGAGCTTCCAGACGGTGAAAGTTCCTAATACGATTTTTTATGAACACAACCATTGACACTGGAGATCGTGGGTTTGATTCCCACCCAAAACAAGAGTTTGTGTGATGAGCTCGATCATTTCAACAGTGTCTGGGTGTTATTTATCTATGATATTTATGCATTAAGACGTATATAAGTATGTTTATCAGCTGTCTAGTACTCATAATAAAAGCTTTGCTTAGTTCAAGATAAGATGGCGTTGCGTGAATAATATCACCATTAGTCATACTTGACGTAAACAGTTGTCTTAATCTTAGTGTATTAAAACAAATAGGGTTCGTCATCATCTTCCTGCCCTTATCCCATTTTACTTTCGGTCGGCGCAACACGTTTTTTTCTTCCGAAATAGGGTTAACTAATTATTATTATTTAGCTCCCGAATGTATTTTTACAATCTACATTCATACCTTCGGCTTGCCTTTCTCCAAGCTTTATTGGCTTAAGGGTTTTCGTCTCAAAGATTTTTTACATCTACAACACTCGGCAATCAGTTCATATATATCTCAGGGCTCTTTCCAAGGTAATGTGCGCATGGCTGAGTGGCAATTGCTCATGTTTTCAAATTGGCGCGGCCCGCATTTGGTTTATTGAAAGGTTATACTGCAATTGTTTATTCTGCCGGGGCAGCAGGATGTTCGTGAGAGTTCCCGCTCGCCCGGCACTCAAAGGGCTCCAGAAGGAACATAGTGGGTGTCAGTCAGTAACAATCCGACACTCCCTCCCGCTGCACACAAGGCCTGGTTCGAAGCGGCGTAAGATAGAAAATCGTAGAAGGACTAAGGGAAGGCCTTTACCCAGCAGTGGGACACTAAAGGACCGAAAACAAAAGTTTAATGAAGTGCGTTTATACGTTTAATACATCAGTATTGCACCCAAAGCTGGGGCAGGTTACTAGTGTATAAACAATATAGCTGGCAAGTCATGGCGCTTAACCAGAATAATTGCACAATGATAACAAAAAAAACAATGATTAAACAATACTTACCATGTAATAATATGTTTCGTATCCTATAATTATCATGATTAGATATCTCTAACGATATTTATTTTGATCTAATCAAATTGATTTCGTTTTTATTATTTGATATTTTGTAATTAGGAATCTTAGAAAAAGGAATGATAAAATAGTTCGCAATATCAGCCACGTGCCGCCATAGAAATATTCTTTCTTATTTTTACGTATGAATGATGTGCAACCTGACGGGCCCGTTGGTCTAGTGGTTAGTGGCCCCAACTGCTATACCGGAGGTCGTGGGTTCGATTTCCGCCCAGGACAAATGTTTTTGTGATGAGCACGAGCATTTGTTCTGTGACTGGGTGTTATTTATCTATAGTTTGTCTGTATTAAGAAAAATAGTATGTTTATCAGTTGTCTAGTACTCATAAAAAAAGTTACTCTCGTATATTTAATTTGAGACTAGCTGGCGTTATGAGAATGTTAAAGAATATTTATTCATTTACGAATATTTATTTAACCTAGGCCTCTTTTGTCAACTCATCTTGCTTGCATCGTAGTAGTTTACGGAACCGTCCCGTGGCTCCCGACAATAGGGAACGGAGAAGCACTCCATTGGTTTTGGCCGGTAAGAGTTCGGCACACCCCATCGCCTTGCCCAGGGCGATGGAAGTCCTTGAGGATTTCCATCGGGTAACGAAAAAAGTATATCTATCATATTATCTATACAAATCATAGAATTGTTCAATGGGATCAATTTTTCGATGCAATAAAAATGTTGAATCGACTCTTCCCGATTAATAAATTCGAGTGAGACGAGTTGTCTAAAACCCTCTGGTGTCAGAGTAGAAGAAGCTCGTTGGCTTCTGATGTGGCAACACATGTTTCCCTTTAACTTGAGAGAGATCAGGCGCACGGCGCAGTACACACGGAAGCTGTGATATTTTATTTCTATAACGCACACAACATTCTAAAAGTATGTACGCCCGTGGGGATCGAACTCAAGACCTTTGACTTGGCAGTCGTATGGTCTTACCATTAGGCTATCACAGCTTAGTAGCGTAATTATGAATTTGTGAGCGCACTCCGCGGAATAGAGTCAGTAACGTTTTGAAAGTGCCTGAAAAGGCCTACTTACTCGAAATAAAAACCTTTTGATTTTGATTTTTATATAGATCGGTGGTTTTCACAAATGCAATGATATTATCTGGGAGGCGATAGCACGGCCACAGGGTCAGCAGATTGATAAGATTTGAAATGATTGCGGATATTTTATATTTGGTAAGTTGTTACGATTACGGAGCTTCATAACATCTAGACAGAAATGGTCATGATACATTAGACTATGACATATCGTATTAGAATAGAAAACGTATAGAACACTTCAAATGTACGGGAATGACATTCGCTGTTGGCCGCGTGACGTAACTGTGACTTGTCAGTTCAGTACATTGGAGCGTTCAGCGTTAGCGTGAGGAGACATGTGACTTGTCATGTCTGTAAAAGAGACGATGACCCATGAGTTAGTATTATAAAGTTTTAGACTGCTCGTCTATATAATATCTCTGGGTGGTATAGGTCACCACGCCAATTATCACTGTGCGCGACGTGTCACGGGTTCAATCCCTGCGTAGGACAAGTGTGTGTGATGTACAGATGTTTGTTCTGAGTCTGGGTGTCTCTGTGCATGTGAATTGAATGTCTGTCAAACCCCGCGACACAAGGATTAAGTTCTTTAGTGCGAGAAAAAAAGAAAGAGAATTTAGGCCAAATATTTAAAAAAAGATTGTTTTCTGCATGCAGATTCATTTTTCTTAAGATTACTTGTACGGAATCTTCGGTATCGCAATTTAAACTCACATTTGCCCTATATTTTTTCAAATTGGAAAATGCAATTGATAACATTTATCCTATTCGCAGAATAAACTATTCCGTTATATAATCGTATCTCTTCAAATATACGTGACCGGATAAGATATGATTCTTTTTGACTGATTCATCAATATTAGGGTTCCGTACCCAAAGGGTAAAACGCAACCCCATTACTAAGCCTCCGCTGTCTGTCTCCAGGCTGTATCTCATAAACCGTGATAGCTAGAAAGCTGAAAATTTCACAAATGATGTATTTTCGTTGCCGCTATAACAACAAATACTAAAAAATAAAAAAGGGGTTAAAATATAAACGTGTTTTTTCGTATTTTTTTGCTCAATATGAAAAACGGTAACAGGTAGACGTTTCAAATTTTCACTGTGTATAGATGATAGTACGGAACCCTCCGTGCACGACTCCTACTCGGACTTGGCCAGTTTTATTATATCTTCTTGATATGTAATATGACAGTCTGTATCTTGTCTAAGTAGCTAGTGATCGTACACAGCTGGTAGAATAGACTCAGTTTATATAAAGGTAAGCTTAATATTCTAAATGCCTTCCTCTCTTCTATATTGCTGTATAGGCTGTATATCCTGATCTCTCTCCGGTCGTGTCGGATTGCCGTCCCATCGCGCTATGAGAGTAAAGGAACAGAGAGTGCACCTGTGTTAGCACACGCTTGTGCACTATAATATGTCCCGCGTAGCTGGCTGCTGTCATAGTAACACTAGCCGCCGTGGCCGAAATCGCTCCGGACACATTATTATTGCTGTATAGGGTCCATAATTGTAAAAATAACTTTATATTTTCCATGAAATGTACATTATGGATTGCAAAAAATGCTATGAATATAAGTTTTTAAAAGTGAAAACTTCTTTAGTGGCGTTGCGCTTTTTGGGACTAAAGAGCAACAAGCGTCATTTGGCTCGTGGATGACATTAACATGAGGGCGTTGGTGTGTTTTCGCAAGCATCAACTCAACTGTCTGACAAAAGTGATGGTTTTTCTTATATGATGGGATTAGTTCTGATTTTGGCCGCGTGCCAAAAGATCCTTTAAAATAATAAGGCTTTTATTCCAAAGAAGTTTTCTTTGGCACTTTGGTCTCAATTTCTTATTCTCTAATGAATTCATATAGCTGACAAGTCATAGCACTAGGCCAGAATGATTGTACTATGATAACAACCAAAACAATGACTAAGGGCTCTTTCAATTTATGCGTTTCGTATCGGACCGCTGCAGTGCCGAAGCGATGCGTTTGTCGTACGGCGCACGGCTGGTCGTTCGTTTTCGAACATCACGATTTTTATCACGCGATAAAAAAAAAGACGAGTCAATTTTTTATAATGGGTATCTAACTATCTTCTGACAAACTAATTAGTTTTTTTTTATCTCCAATTCATTCAAATATGAGAAGACTTATTATAGAGCGTACTTATTATGCTGTGCTTACACCGGATTGCAAAATTGTTACTGGGCGAGAGATGTGCAGACTGTTGTCAGACAAATTCAGCATCATACTGAGATGATATAGTCATCATTCCCCTGCCCTTATCACAATTATTATGATTTGGGGGTCGGCGCAACACGTCTTCTAGACGTGTTGCTTAAAGTTTTGGCTATAGTTTTATAGTCGGCCGCCTGCCTGACACTAACCCTCTTTGGGAATGCGATTGACTGAGATGATATAGTAATCTTCCTTAAAGACAAGATAAATGTGTTGTTTTATCCTCTTTGCTCATACACATTGGGTAATTTTTTATCTTTATTGATAAACTGCAACTGGTATTACCAAAAAATATGCGCGTTTGAATTGCGATACTGAAGATTCTATACTTGATAAATATTCTTAAAAAATAACATTTCTAGACGTTTTTTTGTTTGATTTCACAAAAATACGGTTTTATATTCTTTTTCTTTTGTCTGCGCTATAAGAGGGCGCTATGTACAAAATTTCACGATTCTAAGTTCACGGGAAGTACCCTGTAGGTTTTGATTCCCTTGAGAGTAAAGTTTGTAGCGTGAAATCATAATATCTTGATTATCAGCTCCAGATGCTATGTTATTCATCTACTTTTTCTGCTTAGGGCAGGCAGGTAACGAAGTGCAGTATTGAAGTATCTTACCGGTAAAAGAACATTCCCTAAAAAGCATTAAAACTTGTCTAACGCAAATCACAACTTTCAGCTATTTGATGAGATCAAAATCAAAAAGTTTTTAATTCCAGGAGGTCAAAAAAGACACTTAAGAACCCTTGAAATTACAAGTCATTGACCTTTGGTACACGGTTCCAATATGTCTTTCATATAGAAAAATCAACTAGAAATTCCAAAAGTTACTCTTTAAAATTAAAACGGATACAATATTGTACACGTTTAAAGCAAATATATTCGTTAAAAACCGCAAGATGTGGCTATAAGAATTACATATTTTAAACCGACAATACTTTCAAAATTAAAATCCTCTTTACAGATTTCACACTTCAAAAATGAAGACCCTAATACTACTTCTACTAGTCATCAAATGTATAGCGGGTCTTCAGCCGCGGGTGGACCCCCTGGTGTCCACTCCTAAGGGCCAGATCCGAGGCCTGCGCGCGGAGGATGGGGACTACGACATGTTCCTGGGGATACCCTACGCCGTGGTGGACGAGAGCAATCCGTTTGGGGTGAGGATTCTATTTTGTTATTATTATCGTCATTGTTAATACTCTTGTCTTTGTGATCAACATTACTAACGACTTCATCACTGAAATCAAATCATTTATTTCGTAAGTAGGATAATTATATCGCTTTTACATGTCTTAATATGTTTCGAGCTCGCTGGATTCGACACCGTGTTCCCTGTCTGTTTTAAAGTCTAGACATATGTTGTTTATCGAGTGTGAGTGTATAAACAAATGCAGAGTATTTGCTGGACTGGCCTTTTGAGGAAAGCTCCAGATTAATCTAATACTAAAATTTTGTAAAGTATATAAAGCATAATTCACAAAAATAACCGCGTAAAATTCTACAAGAAAGCTTTTATTTCTGTGATGTTGGCTATCCTGATTCAAACAGTCTACCAACCAACAACAAAATAAAACTAAATCAGTGTCGGTATACTGTACCGAGCTCACTTGAGCGATCCGCTTGACTCACGTGTTGAGACATCTATTGGCACCAATAACTTTACGCTCTGACATATATAATTCTTATCTTCCAGCCTGCATCACCACACCCTGGCTTCGACTCCACATTCGAGGCTTACACCAGCGGCGTCTCCTGCTTGCAAACCGATTTAGATGGCACCGTCTTTGGCACCATCCAATGCTTGCAACTCAACGTAAACGTACCGAGATCCGCGGGATCCACCCATACATTGCCAGTAATGGTCAACATCCACGGCGGCAGCTTCGTCAGCGGCGACAAAGAAGAGCAACTACCAACATTCCTTGTAAAACATGACGTCATCGTTGTCAGTATCAACTATAGACTAGGAATTTTCGGATTCCTGTGTGCAAGCGAAAATAGATTCAAAAACCAAGGCCTTAAAGATCAAGTTTTAGCAATGAAATGGATTAAAGAAAATATTGCTGCGTTTGGTGGAGATGTTAATAGAATAACTGTGATGGGACATTCAGCTGGTTCTATGAGTTTAGATCTACAATTGTATGCCCATGAAAAGTTTGCTGATAAAGCTATTCTAATGAGTGGGTCAGCTTTAAGTGCTTGGGTTATATTAGAAGAAAGAAATGATATACCTATTAATATTGCGGTTGAGTTAGGTTACACAGGTGATAATGCTAAAGAAGCGATAGAATTCCTTAGTGCTTTAGATGTTGTTGATGTTATCGCAGCTGCAGACAAACTTGGCATTATGAGAGATGGAGAAAATCATCCGTCAACGTTACCGTGCGTCGAAGAAGTCGGTGATGACGCACTACTTACAGACTATCCAATAAACTTAGCACCAAAAGTCAAAGGAATGGACATCATGATAGGACACACAGACAAAGAAGTCTTGTTCGTATACCCAAAACCAGAAGACACTAAATACTATAGAAATTATGACTTTAAAACTGAATTAGCTAAACAATTCACTGAAGCTCAAGATGTAGATATTGTCAGACAATTCTACATCGGTGATGAAGAAGTGAGTGAGAAATTAGAAGGACCAATAGTAGATTACGGTTCAGATCTATCTTTCGTTTATCCAGTACAGAAATCTATTCCGAAATACTTGAGTGCTGGTGTTAGGAATTTGTATTCTTATTCGTTTTCTTACGAAGGTGAAAGGAATATACTTAAGATATTAATGGATTTGGATACACCAGGGGCTTGTCATGGTGATGAGATTGGATACTTGTTCCAAATCTCAGATTTAGTAGGCCGAGAGGTGAATGAAGATGATCAGTATATGATTGATGTGATGACGAAGATGTGGACGGATTTCGCTAAGTACGGGTGAGTGGAAATAATTTATGATATGACGAGCTTTTTTCCGTGGTCTTCAAGTCTGTTTTATTTCCTTTTTTATTTAAATCTGTGATAGCCTATTGGTGAGACGGTAGGTCTGTCAAGTTTTTTTTTAATGATCAATCCCAGCTAGGCAGATAAACAGACTAGACATGTACAATACTGATATATTATCAAAATCCATTGCGTAGTTTTAAAGATGTAAGCATACATAGGGACTGACCGACACAGCTGGATGCGGTTTTGTTTCATACTATGTAGTGAATAGACTAAGTTTATGAGTTTATTGTGAGCAGTAAACTCAGTATCTCCCAAAACCATTAAAAAAATTCTTTAACCAAGAGAA
This sequence comes from Chrysodeixis includens, assembly GCA_941860345.1. Taxonomy (NCBI): domain Eukaryota; kingdom Metazoa; phylum Arthropoda; class Insecta; order Lepidoptera; family Noctuidae; genus Chrysodeixis; species Chrysodeixis includens. Next base: position 10,219,347 of record OW796110.1, on the reverse strand, counting down.
ACCCACATTATCCATGCAAATCATCGACTATCCTAACCCAAACAAATCTCGACAAAGTCAGTACGAGTCGTCTAATTATCTACCACCTTTGTACACAGGAACCCCACACCGGATTCCTCCCACAACTTCACGTGGGAGCCCATAGCAGACGCGTCCCGACGTCCGTACCTGAGTATAGGGCGCCCTGTCGCCGCGAAGAACAGAGTCTTCCAGGAGAGAATGGCGTTCTGGGACCTCTACTATGAGCTGCATGGAGACAAGATTAAAGGGCTGAGGAAGTGAAGCTGGCGTGATGATATGGTATTGTTTCGATACATTGCGGATTTGTCCAGGTCGGTTAGTAACAATGGTGTGTTAGAGCCGGCAATGTATGAATGTTATCGAATATTGTTATTAAAAATTACTGTACTAAAATTAAAAACATGTTTTTTTTAAAAAAGGCTACTAAGTATAATCACTTTCTGTGTGCAGTTTGTTGCGCCACAACAATCTCTCTAGCACGCTGTTATTTAGTTTACAGTAAGTCTAATAAAAGAGATATAAATAATAATGAAATACAAAAGGAACAACGAGAGACGAGAGATGATATTAAAGTCTGATAAAAAATATTAAAAAAATGGAAACTATTAAATACTCAGACCAAGGTCAGTAGACCAACCACCGTAAGCAGCACCCGTTGACGAGTATGACGCGAGGGTGAGTTCATTGTTGCGAATATGCACACCAACGCCCTCATGTTAATGTCATCCTTGTGACAAAAGATCCTTGTAGCTGTATTATAACAAAGCAAGACTACATTCCTTGAGTAAAACAATTAGATGTATTAAGAAGATTTGTCACTTACTACGATACTACTAACGCCATCTACCGATGATTTAGGTTATACTGCGGTGTCAGCGCCATCTATTGACAATAAAGGGTACTAGACAAAAAAAATGACGTCTGGTCGAACGATAATAGTTGCGACACAATTTTTTGCAATTAGCGTGGTTGTTTACGCATTATTAATGACACTTACTGGTTTATGTTCCAATAAATATTTTTGAGATTAGATTGATGTTGTGCTCAGGAAATGTTATTAGCGCCATCTATGGGTATTTCAAGGTACTAGAGGAAAATTTGAAGCAATTGTTTATTTTGTGTATAATAGAATCCAAATATCAGCTGATTGCCGCATGGTATGGATTTAGTATTTTTAATTCATTGAGTAATAAAGCCGATTTCAATACATCTTAGGAAAAGGCAAACTGGAGCCAGAAGTATAAAACATTTCTATATATTCTGAAGTTTAATAAAGTTTAATGAAGATTTTTTTTTTTTTTATGTAGCCTGTCTGAGATCCCACTGCTGGGCAAAGGCCTCCCCCATTTTCTTCCAAACCTTTCTATCCTTTGCTATTTCTGGCCACGAGCACCCCGCAAATCTGATTAGATTGTCGCACCACCTTCGCCGCAGATTACCTCGACGACGATTTTTACTTACTAGTTTTAATATAGTCTAAGTAGGTACTACAAAACTGTTTAATTGCAACTACTAGTAAGTAAGAATATAGATTATTTGCAGTCGAACCACAGTATAAACATAGGTATACTCGTATGTATACAGTAGCTTAATTTGGCCGAATTTAAACAAAAAATGCGTACAGCCGCGCGGTACGTAACAGCGATAGGGCTGCCCATTTACAGCATTTTAATTACATCAACAACACACCGTCCGTTCGTCACTGCGACACGCTCGCGACTGTATCATGCCACGATCTGATAGCGTAGGCATAAAAAAAGCTTTTACGGTCGAATTGATAAACATCCTCCAATTGATGTTGCTTAAAAAGTTTTTTTTTGCATTGACTACCTATTATTCAACCAACTAAACCAAGTCAAAGAATAAATGTTCACGCTAGGCATAACTCACGTTGCGTCAGTTTATATGAAGACTTCATACTGTTATACTGATTATTCGATCTATCCACTCGCTTGCCGCCGCGTCAGCTCATGATTAAGGACTCCGGTTGGGCCTGAAACTAGTCCCGCTATCCCGATACTTATGCGTGCTCAATCCATGTGAATTAACAATGTATAAACTTCTTCAAGTTGTCAAAATATGAAGCACTTGAGTTAACGTTGATAACAAATCTTATATCGTTTCAAATGTCAATATGTCAACAGTCGTGAATATGTGTTGGGTGTGGAGTGACTGAAACTCAGCTTATACCGAAAAGGGGATAGATTGTAAATATAAAATTTGAGGTACGTTTTACGAGTTTTTATTTCTTGTATTTTGTTTATAAGTGCTCTATTACGAAAGTAATGGATGTCGGGCAGAAGACTGCCAAACTTTAATGGGAGTGGGCTGGTCCCGTAGCGCGAATGCAGCCTGACCGATGGGCAAAGATCGTCACTTATTGGGTACCGGAGGAAGAATCGTCCGTTTCTCTGTTTGTCTGTACTTGTGCTCATAATCTCAGGAACTGCTTATCAGATTCAGATGCAATTTTCATGAACATATAGTATAGTAAGCTTCATTTAGTGTTTATCTGTATCTGTTGATAAATAAAATAGTTATAGCAATTACTCCTAAGTTGATATTTTAAGCTTCTTAAAACGAAGGTGCTTATTATCTAAGCGATTAAGGTGCTTATTATCTGCATAGGTCACCACGCCAATTAAACTGTATTAATTACTAGATATATATGCTATATATGAATGTCTTAAATATTCGTGATGTTGTTATCGATTTTATTACTAGTTACGATTTTTACTACACGCGGTTAAATTGTTATGGAACTGACATTGTTATGGAAGTAACGACTAAGGATAACTAGTTCATTTAATTTTTATTTTATTTAAAAGTCTTTCAAACAGTCCCGCTCTAAGAAACTTAATCTTTGTATCGCGGGGGTTTCACAGACATTCAATTCACATGCACAGAGACACCAAGACTCAGAACAAGCATTTGTGGATCGCACAAATTCTTGTAGTATACGGAAATCGAACACACGACACGTCGCGTCGCGCACAGCAGTAATTGGCGTGGTGACTTATACCACTCGGCTATCCGTGCAGTCTAATATCAAATGGTACCAACTGAACACACGTATTTTATTCGTAGGAAATGTATTCCGAATTGGTTTTACATTACCAAAATAATATATATTCTTCGATGGTTTATGTTAGTGGACAAAAGACACAAGTCTCCAAGTTTGCGGCCTGCCTAAGCCAGCTTATTAACTTGTTTAAAATTAGTGTCGTGTCCACAGTGCCGACAGCGAAATAAGTTTAAGTAAAGACCTGTTTATTGTGGAAATAAAAACACGCCTTGTCGCAGTATAAAAATGTACGGAAGGCACGTAAAAATGTGTGTCCTGCGCCTGTTCTCTCTCCGGTCGTGTCGGATTGCCGTCCCATCGCGCTATGAGAGTAAAGGAACAGAGAGTGCGCCTGTGTTAGCACACGCTTGTGCACTATAGTATGTCCCGCGTAGCTGGCTGGTGTCATAGTAACACTAGCCGCCGTGGCTGACATCGGTCCGGACACACATTACATTATATTATGCGTTTAGCGATATTTACGTTGGTGCATTCAGTACCTAGCTATTTGAAATGCACACTATTCTAAATGGATCGCTAAGGCGGAAAATCGTCCGATATGCATAATGATCATAACATAAAAACAAGTCTAATAAATAATATCTTCATTTTACGGGTCGTAACACGACTTATGCCTACGCTATTGTATCGTGGCATGATACAGTCGCGAGCGTGTCGCAGTGACGAACGGACGGTGTGTTGTTGATGTAATTAAAATGCTGTAGGTGGGCAGCCCTATCGCTGTTACGTACCGCGCGGCTGTAGGCATTTGTTTTTTAGAAACAACTGATTAAACTTTTGTATGTTTTTATACTGCCTTGTCAAACCAGTTTTGAATGTGAACAAGTTTGATGCTATAAAGTTTCGCATATTACTTTTATATCTGTGGTTTAATATTGCGATTTAAAGTCACAATTAATTAATTTTACGGCTAAAGTGAAGATACTGTTATGACATATTGTGTCAGTGTAAATAAAACTGTGCAACACAACACGTTATAAAACAAAGTCGTCCGCCGTGTCTGTCTGTTCGCGATAAACTTAAGCTAGTTTGAATATAAGGTGAGCTTAATAATACTAGTATTATAAACGCGAAAGTTTGTGAGTAAATAGTTGTATATAGGAGAGTTTAATGTTTGTTTCTCTTTCACGCTCAAACGGTTAGATCTAGTGAAAGTTTGGTGTGGAGTTAGCTGACACCCACGAATAACACAGGCTAGTTTTTAACCAACTGCATTGAAGGAGGAAGTCGCAGGAAATTGTTTTGATATTTTGATGGGCCTGTTGGTCTAGTAGTTGGTCGATATGACTTCAAGACGTATCTCCGAAAGTACTAACATTAAACTATAGATCACTTTAAATATAATGCTCCGCTTATAAAGCCCTATACAGCTGTATATCACACGTTACTATTAAGAGGAGATCGAGACCACCATAATCATTGATATCATCTTCACAATAATCATCATCTTTCTTTGATGTGGAGTTAGCTGACACCCTGTAATAACAAATCATTTAGCAGATATATCACTCAATTCTGTCTGTAGCTTGTTTGATACCTACCGTTCATATTTTAATGATACATTTCTATTTTAATGATACTTCGAGCATCTTGGCGCCTATCATCTTGTCTCAAAATGAGTTAGTTGCAGTCGTTGAAAAGAGACGCCGCACTACGCAGCGTAGTGCTCTGTCACACTTCCACAACTGCAATGATATTAATTTAAGAGATAGTGGTAGTCCTGCTGGAGATATTATACCGACACATCTCATAACATTCCTCAACATTCCCACAACGCCATCTAGTCTCAAATTAAGTATACGAGAGTAACTTGTGTTATGAATATTTGTAAGCGTTATTATTTTTATTACAAACTAGCAACCCGCCCCGGCTTTGCACGGGTGCAATGCCGATACTAAATATGTGTACCATAGAAAAACTGTGAACGTTGTGTATGAAATCAATGCTACGTCCGTTTAATCGCAATTTTTATATCGGTAATATCTTCGAAAATATTCATTTAAATTATATACCTGCTATAAGGGGACGTATAAATGTATATTAAATTAACAATGTAGGTATTTAAGGTTTTTAATTGGATAAGGAATAATGCTGTATTGGTTTAAATCGCTTCGAAAATTAGTCATTTCAGCCACCGAAAATATATTTTGTTATTGATTCAAGCACGTTCGATCATTTAAACAGTTGTTTTGAAAATACTTTTCAATCACGTTTTTCACGTGTTAAAAATAGTTAAAATCTGTTTAAATATTTTATTGTACAGTTGGGTTAGTTAGTCTTCTTCCGCCGCTTAGCTACCGTGGATGTCTGTCACACTGACTTCGCCCGCGCAAGTGTCGGTTATAGCTGCAAAAACATCCTCCTTTTGAACGCCAACAGGTAAAAAGTAGTCTATCTGTTAATGCAGGGTGTCAGCTAACTCCATACCGAATTTCATTTAAATTGATATTGCGTTTGATTGAAAAAGAGTGACATCCATCCATCCATACGTCTTATTCTTAACTTTCGCGATCAATCAAATGTCGGATTTCGCGTCGATAGTCAATTTATTTCAATGGACCTTCAAAAAACAAGAATTTTTTTAGAGGAACAAGGATCTTTCGTCACGTGGATGACATTAACATGAGAGCGTTGGTGTGCATATTCGCAAGCATCAACTCAAATGTCTGTCAAAAGTGATGGTTTGTCACGTATGACGGCGTTAGTTCCGATTTCGGACACGTGATAAAAGATTCTTGTAACAGTATATTTAATCCAATAGTCATCATTCCACTGCCCTCATCCCAATTATTATTTGGTGTCGGAGCAACATGTATTCTTCCTCCACACGTTCCTATCTGACGTCATCTCGCAAGTGACACTCTTTGCAGCCATATCATCTTTCACACAATCCATCCATCGTTTCTTTGGTCGTCCTCTTCCCCTATATCCATCCACATTCATGTCCAGCACCTTCCTTACCACGTGATCCTCTTTTCTCCAAATGACATGCCCATACCATGACAGCCGGTTACCATAAAGTTTTTCATTGATCTATTTTTAGCTTCTCATAGTAAATACTTTATGAAATGAATTCTATTAATAATTGATAGTAAATACGATATTGACGTCTTCAAATGTTTATTGAAACGATTATTAAATAATGTTATTAACAGAAAATATTATGTATACTGAAAACACTTGTGTTAACAATTCTCTTGACAACTGAAAGAACGGCTTTGTAGAAATAACTGTGTCAATAGAGCAGTCAACTAGTTCAAGTCTAAATATCAAATCTTTAGTCTAATCTTACAACCAATAATGAGTCATTTGAGATCCAAATTTATGCATGGATGACGGAACTCTAGGAGGTAATATCAAAAATCTAAAACTTCAAAAATCGTCTAAATTCAACTGGCCTCTCTTTGAACACTGATAAATGTGAAATATACATCCCTCATCATCATCATCATCTTCCTGCTCTTATCCCATTTTACTTGGGGTCGGCGCAACACTTTTTTCCTTCCATTTTCCTCTATCAGACGTCACACAATCATTTACTCTCTATATACATGCCTCATGATCTGTCATTGTTAGATAGAGATTTGGCTTTGCAAAAAATCCATTCAATTGCCCCCGAAATTAAAGTCGTGGATGAGTCTTCCCTACGCCTTCTAGGATCCCCAATTTTAGTATAGTTAAAACATATTAAGCACCAATTCCTATATGTTATAGAAAAATAATGACACTTTGTGAATGGGTTTGTGTTAACCAACTTCTGTTTCTTACTGTACGAAGCACGGACGGTTAGCGTCATGGCATATAGGTCACCACGCCAATTACCACTGTGCGCGACGTGTCGCGGGCCCAATCCCCGCGTACGACAAGAATTTGTGCAATCCGCAAAGGCTTGTTCTTAGTCGGGGTGTAAAGAGAAAAAATACGAAGCCCTTAATGTCGCTAATCAAACTTGCACTTGACCGTTATTTACCAAAAGTTAACTTAAAAACATTTATTTTTCAGATTGACTGAAGCAAGCTAAAATAGAACAAGGATGAAGAACCTCTTCCTAGTGTTACTGATCATCAAATGCTGCACGGGAGAGCCGCGAGTGGACCCCCTGGTGTCCACCGCGCGCGGCTTGCTGCGAGGCCTGCGCGCGGAGGATGGGGACTACGACATGTTCCTGGGGATACCCTACGCCGTGGTGGACGAGAGCAACCCGTTTGGGGTGAGTTATGACTAATATATTGATAAGTAGCCCACGCAAGGGAAAGGTTATCACTGTTAAAACATAAACTCTGATGCAGTTGGGTAGAGAGTGACTATATACCAAATTTCATCAAAACTAGTCAAGTGGTTTGAGTGTAAAAGAGTTTTGGACATCCACACGTACATCCTTACAAACTTTCTGTGAATGTTTGGATGTTTGTTCTTCTTTAACCCTGTAAGTGCTGGAGCTAGTATGAAGTTTATTGACTTCCTGTATTTACTCATAGGCTTCTTTTTACCCCATTTTATCGCGAAACCGCGGGAAATAGCTGGCGTATCATATATGATATAACAAAATTTTGTTTGTGTGTCAAAACAGATAAGGATTGTACGCGTTTAAGATAAATGTTTTATCTACCTTAGATGTTAGTATATCTTCAATCTTACCAAGTCTAGGCACTTGGGTTTCCCACTTTTGTAATATGAGGTAGGTATGTAAACTAAGTAAATGATACTGCGACGTCTGAAATGGGAGAATGGATGAAAAAGACGTGTTGCACCAACCCCGAGTGAAATGAGATAAGGGGTTAATCTGTCACTCAGACATCACCTATAGCTCTCATGTCAACATTGACGCTTAACCACTGGCGCTAAGAAACAAAAGATATTTGCACTTCGAAAATTTGAACTAGTTAAGTTTTAGAATAATAAAATTACATTAATATTTCAGCCAGCAACACCACACCCCGGCTTCGACACAATCTTTGAGGCTAACAACGATGACACACAATGCGCGCAGTTTGATCAAACCATTTTTGGAACCACACAATGTCTAGAACTGAACGTCTATGTGCCAAATACGGCAGACTCTGGTCATAAGCTACCTGTAATGGTCTACATCCACGGCGGGGCCTTTTTAAGAGGAAGCAAAAGACGTAAAGAATTTTCGCCGAAATTCTTGATCAAACATGATGTGATCATAGTCAATTTTAATTACCGAGTTGGATTATATGGTTTCCTATGTATAAGCGAAGTTGGGTATAAGAATCAAGGACTCAAAGATCAGATTTTAGCTTTCAAATGGGTAAAAGAAAATATAGCCGCGTTTGGAGGAGATGTAAATAAGATAACAGCGTTTGGTGAATCTGCCGGTGCAATGGGACTCGACTTACAATTACTAGCTCAAGAGAAATTCGCTCAAAGAATTATTTTACAAAGCGGAACAGCTTTAACACCTTGGTTGCTAGGCCCAGAGGATGACAGTATACCCAAAGACGTTGCTAAATATTTAGGCTATGAAGGTGAAGATTTAAAAGAGGCCGTTGCTTTTATAAGTGGTAAAGATCCAGTGGAAGTTATAACTGCTGTAAATGACTTGCAAGTTATGAATACTACGGGTCATCCGAGAGCCAAGCCTTGTGTGGAAGGTGTAAATGGTACAGTCTTGAAAGACTATCCGATTAATCTCAAGCCTCAAGTTAAAGGCATAGATATAATGATTGGACATAATAGTCAAGAAGTCATGTTTATTTATCCGAACGATGATGATGAGTATTACAAGAATTATGAGTTTGGGAGTGAGTTGAGTCTAGGTGAGTTAAAAGTTTCTTAGTTATGCCTAACTGTACGGATAGCCAAGTGGTCGTGTCAATTACGATTGTACGCGACGTGTCGCGGGTTCGGTCTCTGAGTAGGACAAGAATTTGTGCGATCCACAAATGCTGAGCCTGGGTGTCTTTGTGTCAAAGATAAGTAGTAAATTAAGATCAAGTTAAAAAACGAGTGACATAGATTTTAATTAAGGCGAAAAATCAAATTTTCTTTTCTTTATGTGACCACCACTTCTAAATGAATTATTTTATTTTATCATAGGGGTTATATCATAGTTAATTTCCATACATATTAGGTAACTCTGGCTATGTTTATCATCAAGTATGGCCTAATAAAGACTTGTTCAAAGTTTTTAAAGAATGATCGTTTGTTTGCTTATCGCAGTTTACTTAATATCTACATTGAAGCTATGAGAGCTTAATTAAGACCGCAGAACTCGAGTTCGATCCCCACGGCGCGCACTCACTTTTCGAATTTTGTGTGCGATTTAGAAATAAATAGCTTCCGTGTTTCAGAAGGCACGTAACAATATGTTTATTTTCCAGGATTCGACGGCATTTACGATGAAGACACAGTCCGACACTTTTACCTCGGTGACAACTTACCGAGCTCGCAACATCAAGACGCCATCTTGTCATTCGGATCCGACTTTGTGTTCAGTCACCCCGTAGAACGGAATGTGTTGAGATATCTAGAGGCCAACGCTAAGAGTGTGTACAAGTATATGTTTAGTTATGAAGGTGAAAGGAATTTGTTGAAGGTGAGGAATAGAACAAATTAAAAGACATTTATTCAAATTAAGTTACAATGTAGAACTTTTTGAAAGTTAAAATGATAATAGACAGCATCCCATCGCCCATCCTTCACCGCTTTCTAGGCTAATTCTACGGGAGAAGAAATGGATGTATGACTAAATAAATCTAATTAGGACGTCACATAAATTTTCAAAAAATATCAGATATTTACGATTTTTTTTCTTTTTGACATGTGTTTTCAATAAAAAACGTAGGAAGGGGAACAAGAAAGAAGGGGAAGGTCAAAGAATAAGATTAGAGAAGATCAAAGATAGATGGTATGAGGAATAATATGAATGACGAAGGAGTAAATGATACTGAAACGTCTGATAGGGAAAATAGAAGAAAAAAAAGTGTTGCGCCGACCCCAAGTAAAATGGGATAAGGGCAGGATGATGATGATGATAAAAGATTTTGCAAAAATATTATATTTTTTTTGTAAAAACAACCAATCACATCATTAAATATAAATAACACAACGAATCAATTCAAACCCTAAGCCCTCTAACCAGATACTGCGTATTTCTATCCTAGCCAGTATTTCTTACTCCATCTTAAACACTCCACTCCACTTTAAGGTAAAGAAGAACCTGACATCCCCGGGCGCCTCGCATGGCGACGAGCTCGGCTACCTGTTCTCCTCCGACACGTTCCCTCACACGCCGAGTGAGAGGGATCAGTATGTTATAGATGTCATCACCAAGCTGTGGACCGACTTCGCTAAGTACGGGTGAGTGGACCTACGGACCTACATTTATTCTGATGAGGCAAAAAATGGCAAAGATCGTCGCGTTATGCAAAGTGTGTCATATCTATTATTATTACTAGCCCGAGATGTCCCACTGCTGGGCGAAGGACTCCCTGCTCTTCTTCTACTTTTCACTCTTTTTTTCTCTCAAGAGCCACGAGTGACCAGTTCGGTAGAAATTAATCCAGGTCATCTCACCATCTCCGCCTGGTTCTGCCTCCCTGACGTTCATTATGTCATTCCTAATCACATTAAATTAAATACGTTAATATATAAATATACTGGTTAATATATTTTGATTAACACAAGAAAAAAATAAAAATACGCTAAAGTAAATATTATAAAAATGTGCGACAGTTAGAACACCAAATTAATAAGTCACTGTGTTGTAGCCGTTGTAGGAGTGGCAATGTCATCATTAACACTTACGTATTTATAAATCTCTGTCTCTCTTTATATCTCTCTTCTTTACACAAATGATTGTATGATGAACGCAATAATATGATTAATCTGTGTCTAGGTGTAATTTATCTAAAACATGTATGTATATAGAAACATACAAGTACGTTTATCACTTATCCGGTACTCATAACACAATCTACTTAGTTTACTTCCTTTGACACTAGATGGCGTTGTACATGTTGTTGACAAATCCTTCTTTTTCAGAAACCCGACACCACAGGCGTGGTGAATTGATACCTGTTAAATGGACGCCAGTCACTGACAGCTCGAAGCGGCCATATTTGAATATTGACAACCCAGTGCGTCTTGAAAGTCGAGTGTTTCATGATAGGATGGCGTTTTGGGACGTATATTATAAGCTGCATGGGGATAAAATCAAAGGTTTAAAGGGAAATTAAGGAAATAGGTCAATTTTAAGTCGCTTTGATTTTGTTTACTTTAGTGAGGGCGCTATTGTAGACACTTTTGTATCTTATTTAAATGATGTAACGGTTTACTCACGCGTATTTATCGGGATTGCCCGACTAGTAAGTAAGTATGATTCATCCTTACGAAAGTTATTATAAAAATACTTTTGTATGTTGTTTTAAATTTAAACCACCAATAAATATACAAACCAGTTTATACATGTCCCACTGCTGGGCACAGGCCTCTTCCCATATAGGGAAGGTTTGAGCATTGATCACCACGCTAGCTCACTGCAGGTTTCAGATTACAATATTTGGAATCTAGGTTTCCTCACGATGTTATCCTTTACCGTTTGTCAGTAGTGTCTTAGATTAATTAAGAAAGTATGTATAACTTTGAAAAATTCACATTGGTACTTGCCTATACCGGAAAACATAGAACCGCAAGGCTAACACCACTTTGCTTTAAATTGTTATGCATTAAACTGTTATAAGTTTTTGAATCACTCTGATATTATAACCTCACGATGTTAGAGATTTCTTAAAAAATAAGCTTTTATACATGTTTCATGTTATTTATTTATGTAGTATAAGTATGCTTAAATAATTAAATAAAAAACAATTTGTTTTACTTGTCGTTTTTTTAATAGTTGGAATATTTCAAGAGAAAGGTTTGTATATAACATATTAGTATTGAACCCGTGCGTTACTGGGGCGGGTCGCAAGTTTCATTTAAATGTAATTTATCAATTATGTTTAACAATATTATCTTAGCCGTTAGCATGCATTAGTGGAACACTTATTTCAATAAATAATAAATCAAATCCTGTATAAACATAAATAATACCAACATTGATAATGCCGACGAATCGCTTCAATATAATTATACTGCTACAAGGATCATTCGGCGTGTAACTGAAGTCCTAACTAATTCCGTCATATATAGAAAAACCATCACTTTCGACAGACAGTTGAGTTGATGCTTGCGAATGCACACCAACGCCCTCATGTTAATGTCATCCACGTGCCGAAAATCCTTGTAGTAATACTGAACTGACAAGTTACAGTCACGCCACGCGTTAAACAGGAATGTCATTCCTGTACATTTGAAGAAAAGATGGAAGGATTGTGTGAAAGATGATATGGCTGCAAAGAGTGTGACTTGCGAGATGACGTCAGATAGGAACGTGTGGAAGAAGAAGACATGCTGCGCCGACAACAAATAATAATTGGGATAAGGGCAGGGGAATGATGATGATGATGACATTTGATGATTTCTATTCGTTATCTATTCTTATGCGAGGAAGAACTATCCAGGTTCTTAGATTTAATCTTGCTCTTATTCTTATCAATACAAAGTATAATGTTACTTAAATAGATAAGTATCAATAAGGTGTGTGTATAATTATTTTATATCAACATAGTCAATAAGACCAGCCTAGTGGAATTATAGACTCGCGTAGAAAAGGTTCCGTACTTATATTCGTATAATTTATTAGCATTCCACAGAGTATAGAATAGGTATATTATGTCTATTTCTATCCTAATAATATTATAAACACGAAAGTTTTTAAATATGAATGGATAGATGTTTGTTACTCTTTTACGCTCAAAAGGCTTGATCAATTTAGTATAGAGTTAGGTGACACCCTTTTTTTTATCCGCGGAAATCCTCATGGACTTTCTCCGCCCTGGGGAAGGCGGAGAGGCGTGCCGGACTTCTACCGGCCAAAACCACCGGAGTGCTTCGCCCATCCCTTGTACCGGGGACCACGGGAACGCAACGCAAACTACCGCGAGTTAGGTGCTTTTTACCCGACTGCGTAAATGGAGGTTAATGTTTTACAGCTATAACCGACATTCAAGCGGACGAAGCCATCGCAAAACCCTAGTTATCTTTAAGAACAACAATTTTTTTTTTATCGTATGCGAGGAAACTTAAATATTGACTTTGTTTAAAGGTTTTGTTGATATACATCATCTGTGAAAATTACAACTGTCAGCCTATCACCGTTAATGAGATACAGCCTGGTGATAGACTGACAGATTTGACGGGCCTGTTGGTCTAGTGGTTAGTGAACCTGACTGCTAAGCCGGAGGTCGTGTGTTCGATTCCCACCCAGGACAAATGTTTGTGTGATGAGCACGATCATTTGTTCTGTGTCTGGGTGTGATTTATCTGTAATATGTATATGTTTAGAAATATATAAGTATGTCTATCAGCTGTCTGAATACCATAACACAAGCTCTGCTTAGCTTGGGATCAGATGGCCGTGTGTGGATATTGTCCCAAGATAGCAGTGGTTGGCAACAGTATCCTTTACGACTTACGTACGTGCTTAAACATTATAAGCTAAAAACAAACGACTCGCCCCAGCTATAATTCATTTTAAAGATCTAAACATACATGGGGACATACTTATTCAAGACAATTTTATTTTTAGTTACCTATCTTACGCGGGACCCCAAAGTTAGTTTCATTGTCAAACATTTATTTAAGATAACACTTTATCGTAGTATACAATTCAATCAGTAACTTACTAACTGTAGTTCAAGTCAGACGTAATTAAATTTAAACGATTAAAAACAATAATAACGGTATAATTATCGTTTAATTAATAAAAGTTATGGTCACGCATTATATACTTTAGAATGCGATAAAAACAGTTTTATTTTAATAATTAAACTCCATAAAACCACTATTTCTCATAGAATAACCGTTTCTTTAGTATTTAAATCGGCTTAAAATTAAATAATTACTTTTAAAAGTATTTATAAATAAATAGTGCTGTCTAATTTTAAACAATGTTGTTTTTAAAGTTCTGTGTTTTTTTCTCTGTGTTCGTTTGTGCGTTTTCTCAAGTTATAAATGTAGTGTCAATAAATACTAAAAAAGGAGAGATACTTGGACAACGAGGGGAACTTTTCACGACATTTTTGGGGATACCGTATGGCGTTGTAGATGATACGAATCCGCGGGGGGTAAGTTAGACGCAACAAAATAAAAAAAACAAAAGGTTTTTATTTCGAGTAGGCCTTCTCAGGCACTTTCAAAACGTCACTGACTCTAGTTGCGCGGTTCCAAAATGTCATTCTTATGGCGAAGAACCGGCAAGAAATTCCATAAGTTACTCTTTTAAAAACAGAAAATTACAATTTATACTTTACATTAATTAAAATGCCACTACAACAGCTACCCTAAAAGAACAATACTTGTCAAAAAACCTAAATCTAGAGTAAATATACACGTCCCACTGCTGGGCACAGGCCTCTTCCCATATAGAGAAAGTTTCAGCATTGCTCACCACGCTAGCTCACTGCGGATTTCAGATAGGTACTAATATTTGGAATCTAGGTTTCCTCACGATGTTTTCCTTCACCGTTTGTCCCTGTATAAGAATGATTTACTTAATTTTTATATCATGTAACTTTTAAAGAGTCACATTATTACTTGTCTTTGTTGGAATCGAACCTGCACCTCGTGCATATAAATCATAGAACCACAAGGTCACCACGATAGTATTTGAAAAACAATGTCAATGTAAATAAATACGAATAAATTTTGTTAAATTAATGCCTTTAATTTTTTTCAACAATTATTAAAATTAGCAATTTCCAAGCATCAATTATTTTAATGACGCTGTTACTTTTTGTTGAATTTATATGTATATTGCAGAAAGATATTCTAGAAACTAAATACTCATTGAGTTGTTACTATTTTCCCGCAATATTGCGCGCTTGGATATCGGCTAAAGATACTAAACCCTTAAACACCCCGGATTAATACATAGACTAACTTTAGGTTTACTAAAGTTAGTCTATGTATTAATCCAGAGTGTCAGCTAATTCCATACCAAATTTCTTTAAAATTGCTCCAACCGTTTGAGCGTGATAGAGTAACAACCAACCAAATATCTTAACAAACTTTCGCGTTTATAATATTCATAGGACATACAGCACATATTCAAGACATTTTTTATCAAAATAAATATGTTATGTGACAACAAATAAACGAAACATATTTATTTATGATAAGCTATCCCACCACTACATTTTATTAAAAACCTTGCAATCAAAAGGTAAATAACCGCTTATCATAAAAAAACGACTCCCGCGGTGAGGAATTTAATCTATTTATTTTTCACAAACATTAAAGTCACATGCACGAAAACATCTAGACTTAGAACAAGCATGTATGGATCGCACAAATACTTGTCCTACGCGGGAATCGAAGCTGCGAAAAGTTGTTATTGATATGTACAGGGATCTTTTGGCACGCGGCCGAAATCGGAACAAAATTGAGTTGATTCTTGTTACGAATATGCACACCAACGCCCTCATGTTAATGTCATCTATGTGCCGAAAGATCCTTGTAGCTCGTAACCTGATGGCCTGGACAATTTTAAGTACATAGCATTAAAATAAGAAGCAAATAGAACGCTTCAAATATACGGGAATGACATTCCTGTTGGACGCGTGACGTGACTGTGACTTGTCAGTTCAGTACATTGGAGCGTTCAGCGTTAGCGTGAGGAGACGTGTATCTCTAGACTGTAACACTTCGTATTTAAGCATAGCTTATGCCAAGCCAATTCAAGTTTGGATTTGCCTCAAGTATCAACAGATTTCGTTGTTTACCAAAAGACTTAAAACTTTTGACAGACCTGTTAGTCTTGTGGTTAGTGACCCTATTTGCTATACTGGTTGTGGGTTCGATTCCCATCCAAGGCAATTTTGTATGATGACCATAATAAAATAAATAAATTAACCAGCCTTTTAACCGTGCAGTTCCCGGTACGAATAAGCGGTCGGCCGTAAAATACAGCCAAAACTTAAGCAGCATGAGTAAAGACATGCTGCGCCGACCCCAAATAATAATTGGGAGAAGGGCAGGGGAATGATGAATGATGAACCAGCCTTTTAACGTCCCACTGCTGGGCACAGGCCTCTTCCAATTTAGGGAAGGTTTGAGAATTGATCACCACGCGGCTACGCGACGCCAGCACCGAGCACGCTCGGCGTTCGTTCGTCGTTCGTCGACGTCAGGTAGACGTTGCGCGGACGCTGGGTTCCTCTTTCTTTTGACATTATTTTCTATTTTCTTTATTTAAAGAATATTTTATCCCCTACTTGGCAATCTGTATATTTTGCTAATTTATGTTGTTGTTGCATAATTATTATATATTGTGAATATAAATTGTATTTTCTATTTTTAAAAGAGTAACTTATGGAGTTTCTTGCCGGTTCTTCTCCATAAGAATGACATTTTGGAACCGCGCAACTAGAGTCAGTAACGTTTTGAAAGTGCCTGAGAAGGCCTACTCGAAATAAAAACCTTTTGATTTTGATTTTTGATTTTGCTGGTACAACGACGACGCTCGAAACACGCTAGTGTGGGGGGGTCTCTTAGATAAGCCCACTAATATGTTCAAATCTAATTCTTTTTTATTATGGACTGTTTTGTCTGAAAATAAACGATTTTTTTATTTTCATTTTTAGAAACACTCATGATTTTTTTCTTTACAGCCAGCATCTCAACACCCGGACTTCGAGTTTCCATTCAAAGCGTTTACAGACCTACCGCTATGCCCTCAATTTATCAGCGGCAAGCTAACAGGCACCATTCACTGCCTACAACTCAACATATACACTCCTAATGACGTCACAAGTGAAGCAAAACTACCTGTCATGGTTTACATACATGGTGGAGCGTTTGTCGAAGGAAACAGTCGTTTAGAATCATATTCACCTAAGTTCTTAGTCAGACATAATGTTATTATAGTCGCTATTCATTATAGACTTGGTGCATTCGGTTTTCTATGTCCGAAAAGACAGGAATATAGAAACCAAGGATTAAAAGACCAGTATCTAGCTTTAAGATGGATAAAAAATGTTATTAAGGATTTCGGTGGTAATGACGAGAATATCAGCCTTTTTGGGCATAGTGCAGGGTCTATTGCAGTTGATTTACTTATGTTGAATACCGAAGGACTTTTTAATAAAGTTATTTTGCAAAGTGGCAATGCTGCGAATCCAACTTTAATAGAAGATGTGGATATAAGGCATGAAAATACAGAAAATGACGATATTACTGAAGAAGACTTTGAAAATTTACTTTTGAAAACAAACAGCAGTTATGTCTTCGATTCGAATTTTAAGATAACTGCCAAAGCTTGTTTTGATGACACATTTATAAAAAAGAATCCTGATTCTGAAATCGAAAACTTTAAAATATTGATCGGTAATACAAATAGAGAAGGTCTATTTTTTTATCCTGATACAAACAATCGGAATATCACAGAAAAGTATGACTTTTCAAGCGTTTTACAAAATTCCTTTGCTAATATTGATGTTCGCGCCAATGAGTTAGTCAAAAACTTTTATTTAGAAAATGGCGTAACAGAATTTGCTAGCGATTACACTTTTAATTATCCCGCAGAAAGATCTATTAGATATTATTTAAAAAATGACGCAGTTGTGTACAGATATTTATTTAATTATGAAGGAGGAAGGAACCATATGAAAATTATGAAGAATATCACTGCCCCGGGCACGACGCATGCAGATGAATTAGGATATATATTTGATATGAATATGTTTAACCAAAATATAACGAAGGAAGATCAACTTATGATCGACAGAATTACTTTATTGTGGACGAACTTTGCTAAATACGGGTGAGTTTATGTTAGTTACGTGTAAAGGAAAAATATTATTCCCTTTTTTAAAACTAGTCTTACACGTAGGAATAGTTTATAATATTATTCCAGGACTTTTACACAACGCCATCTAATCTCAAACTAAGCAGAGCTTATTTTAGACAGCAAACGGGTCTTATTCGCGATGTAATTCGATATTTCTTTTCTCCCGACGTTTCGGCCGAGTTGCACCGACCGTGGTTACGGGTGGACTAAACAGAGCTTGTATTTTAAGTAATAGACCTCTGATAAACATATTTATTATGGATAAATAACACCCAGACACGGACACAGAACAATCGTGATCATCACAAAAACTGTTTTGGATGGGAATTGAACCCACGAATATATGAGTATGTTTCTCAGTCTGTTGTCTAGTACTCATAATACAAGCTTTGCTAATTTGATAATAGATGGCGTTGTATAATACTATTTACAGCAACCTACTCTAGCTTCGTATAAGTGCAATACTAATTATTTAATGTGTACTATACATACAATATTTCCTCTTAAACCACAAAAATCCATTGCGTAGTTTTAAATATCTACGCATACATAGGGCCAGACAGCGAGAAACTAACTTATTTCATACCATATATTTTTACAGGGACCCTACACCAACACCTACCGCAGTCTTACCTATTAAATGGACCCCTACGACTAAAGAACAGATGACCTATCTAGACCTGAATGCTGCACTAGTAATGCGCCCCGGGACCCCCTTTGAAAAGAACACCGCTTTTTGGGACCTATTCTATTACCACTACGGAAAGTACTATACAGGAATAAATTTGGATGATATTGATGATTTTGAAAACAATGGTAGTGTTGTGAATGGAATGTCTTATTTTTGTATGATGTTAGTTATTTTAGTGTGTTCTTTTTAAATGTTGATGTTATTAATTCTATATGTATAAAAAATAATTGCTGTTCGTTAGTCTCGATAAAACTCGAGAACGGCTGAACGGATTTATTTTAACTTAGTCTTGAAATGTTTATTTGTGAGTTTGTTAAGTTGTGTGGGGCTAATCTCAGGATCTACTGAAGCGAGTTTGGAAATTATTTTACCATTAGTAAACTACGTTATTTGTGTGTGTCAAAGGCTGTATTAACACAAATAATACTGCCGAACCTATGGGTCAGCTAGTATAAGATAAAGTTTTGAAATAAAACAAAGTTGTTTATAAAATCGATTTATTTTTATTTCGCCCTCTTTGCATTCGCTTATACAAGTGTATGTTATGATTAGTATCAGTATTAACGAAGTTTCATCACAATTTGATTATTAGTTTAGTGTAATATAAAAACACAATAGTTTTTTGCACATCACGTTTAAACCAAGTATCTGATATCGCTATTAGCGATAAAACCGCCATTGTACCCTTACTATATAATTCGATATTTCTTTTCTCCCGACGTTTTGGCCGAGTTGCACAGCCGCGGTCACGGGAGGATTGTGTACAGTCACGAGCACCAACATGTATACACGATCAAACAGTTGCAATAGATTATTTATGCGAAATTTCTGAAGCTGTAATGGATTATTCCTGATATTGTAAGCTAAATATAAAATGTTTAATTTGAAAGAAAATTTCACGATTTCATAAATCATTTGACTAGGAATTAAACTTCAATCGTTTAGTCGTGTATACATGTTTTTGCTCGTGACATTCATGAGTTGATCATTAATTCGTCGGGTGCATTGATAGATGGCGTTGTTTTATTGTAACAGAGCAGTGATTAATATCATTAAACGTACGCGAGAGGATAGGAATGCATTTAGAGGTCGATTGAGCAGTCATTGGCGCCGGTAATGCCCTTAAGTAAAAGGTCACAAGCTAAGCCCTGTTTAATTAGTTTTGTTTTAGATAATTACTTTCTTACACAGAAGCTGTTATTTTTTAAACATAACCAGGTATTCAAATTTGTTGAATAAAAGCAATTTAAACAAGAGGACGACCAAAGAAACGATGGATGGATTGTGTGAAAGATGATATGGCTGCAAAGAGTGTGACTCGCGAGATGACGTCAGATAGGATCGTGTGGAAGAAGACATGCTGCGCTGACCCCAAATAATAATGGGGATAAGGGCAGGGGAATGATGATAAGCAAATAAAACAACAAATTTTGAGAATATTTTAATATGTTTAACTTATATGTATACAAGATTGAGATTAAAAACGATCAGTCATGTAATACTAGCCTATACAGCCGACAGCTGGGCAAGAACCTCACTTTAACGCTTATTCTATCGCTCAAACATACAAAATTATCAATTCTTTGTAAGTTTTCATATTATGCGATCGGATATCGGTATTGGTTGACGATACGATATGACAGAAAGTGAAATGTATGAAATATGTATGTTTTTTATATTGTCCTGCTAGATATCGGAGCTACAACACACTAATATTATAAAAGTGAAAGTACTTATGGGTCACATATACACATACATATTTTCGTTTTTGTTTGTATGTGTGTATGTTTGTTCTTCACGTTTAAACGGGAGAACCGATTTTGATGATATTTGAATTGGTAGTTGCGGTTTATTGCGGTTAATATTTGGGGATACGCCTATGCGTTTATATCGAAAGAGTAACTTATGGAGTTTCTTGCCGGTTCTTCTCCATAAGAATGACATTTTGGTACCGCGCAACTAGAGTCAGTAACGTTTTGAAAGTGCCTGAGAAGGCCTACTCGAAATAAAAACATTTTCATTTTGATTAAGAATATCTTGCCGGCTCTGTTAGTTAATCAGATAAACCGCGGGCAACACCGCGAGATAAAGCTAGTATTCCATATATTTAACTTCAGTCGAAATCTGATCATACCGATACCGATATCTTACCAGACAATTTCACAACACATTACAATAAAAAACGATTCAAACACTTCAAATATTTGTAATGACATTCCTATCCGCGTGACGTGACTGTGACTTGTCAGTTCAGTACATTGGAGCGTTCAGCGTTAGCGTGAGGAGAGATAACACTTGGCTAAGGTGGGCCAGCTTGATTCATTTGAGATAATACCACTTGTGGTGGTAAAAGAGAAGGTAACACTTCAGATTTTTTCGATTTCTTTGATTTCTTGGGTTGGACTTTCATCTGTAAAGAAAATTTTATTTTATATTTTTTTGAAAACTTACAGATAGGTACAATAGTAATAACTATAAGTAGAATGGCCAATAATAAGTTTTCACTACTCAGATGAACAATAGTAAGCTATTAAACTATACAAACTTAAATTATAATTATTATTTGTATTAAAGATATTATTAGGTAAGGGTTGGTATTGAAGGTAAGTTTCCGGGAGAGTGGTCCAGCATAGAGGCCTCGTTGCCACGAAAAGGTACAAAAATTATTCCATATTTGACAATATCTATTTAATTGTATAAATTCTTAAATTGTATTACTATTTGTACACCATTTTCAGTGGTAGAACATAGAGTTCATATGTATAAATTTACTTTAAGACCTTTTATGTATTCACAAATAAAGATAATTGATTGATTGAATAATGGTGCTGAGGGAGTGTTATAAAATGTATCGCACGGAGTGGTACCGAAATAGTGCTCCCGAAGTTATCTTGAGGGAGTTATTTGACAGTTTACAAGGAAGTGGTCCTGAGGGGGTTAACTGAAAGGAGCGGGCTCTTGCATGCGTAATCGTGGGACTAATCCCATGGAATTCTAAAGAGTGGTCTCAAAAGGTCACAAGGGAGTGGTGACGGGGAATTATCTTGGGGTAGTGTTCTCGGGTAAGTGGTCCCAAGGGAGTGTTCTAGGGTATGTGGTCCCAAGGGAGTGTTCTGTTTAAGTGGTCCCAAGGGAGTGTTCTCGGGTAAGTGGTCCCAAGGGAGTGTTCACAGGTAAGTGGTCCCAAGGGAGTGTTCTCAGGTAAGTGGTCCCAAGGGAGTGTTCTCAGGTAAGTGGTACCAAGGGAGTGTTCTCAGGTAAGTGGTACCAAGGGAGTGTTCTCAGGGAAGTGGTCCCAAGGGAGTGTTCTCAGGTAAGTGGTCCCAAGGGAGTGTTCTCAGGTAAGTGGTACCAAGGGAGTGTTCTCAGGGAAGTGGTCCCAAGGGAGTGTTCTCAGGTAAGTGGTACCAAGGGAGTGTTCTCGGGTAAGTGGTCCCAAGGGAGTGTTCTCGGGTAAGTGGTCCCAAGGGAGTGTTCTCGGGTAAGTGGTCCCAAGGGAGTGTTCTCGTGTAAGTGGTCCCAAGGGAGTGTTCTCGGGTAAGTGGTCCCAAGGGAGTGTTCTCGGGTAAGTGGTACCAAGGGAGTGTTCTCGGGTAAGTGGTCCCAAGGGAGTGTTCTCGGGTAAGTGGTCCCAAGGGAGTGTTTCTCGGGTAAGTGGTCCCAAGGGAGTGTTCACAGGTAAGTGGTCCCAAGGGAGTGTTCTCAGGTAAGTGGTCCCAAGGGAGTGTTCTCAGGTAAGTGGTACCAAGGGAGTGTTCTCAGGTAAGTGGTACCAAGGGAGTGTTCTCAGGGAAGTGGTCCCAAGGGAGTGTTCTCAGGTAAGTGGTCCCAAGGGAGTGTTCTCAGGTAAGTGGTACCAAGGGAGTGTTCTCAGGGAAGTGGTCCCAAGGGAGTGTTCTCAGGTAAGTGGTACCAAGGGAGTGTTCTCGGGTAAGTGGTCCCAAGGGAGTGTTCTCGGGTTAAGTGGTCCCAAGGGAGTGTTCTCGGGTAAGTGGTCCCAAGGGAGTGTTCTCGTGTAAGTGGTCCCAAGGGAGTGTTCTCGGGTAAGTGGTCCCAAGGGAGTGTTCTCGGGTAAGTGGTACCAAGGGAGTGTTCTCGGGTAAGTGGTCCCAAGGGAGTGTTCTCGGGTAAGTGGTCCCAAGGGAGTGTTCTCGGGTAAGTGGTCCCAAGGGAGTGTTCTCGGGTAAGTGGTCCCAAGGGAGTGTTCTCGGGTAAGTGGTACCAAGGGAGTGTTTCTCGGGTAAGTGGTCCCAAGGGAGTGTTCTCGGGTAAGTGGTACCAAGGGAGTGTTCTCGGGTAAGTGGTACCAAGGGAGTGTTCTCGGGTAAGTGGTCCCAAGGGAGAGTTCTCGGGTAAGTGGTCCCAAGGGAGTGTTCTCGGGTAAGTGGTCCCAAGGGAGTGTTCTCGGGTAAGTGGTCCCAAGGGAGTGTTCTCGGGTAAGTGGTACCAAGGGAGTGTTCTCGGGTAAGTGGTACCAAGGGAGTGTTCTCGGGTAAGTGGTCCCAAGGGAGTGTTCTCGGGTAAGTGGTCCCAAGGGAGTGTTCTCGGGTAAGTGGTCCCAAGGGAGTGTTCTCGGGTAAGTGGTCCCAAGGGAGTGTTTTCAGGTAAGTGGTCCCAAGGGAGTGTTCTCGGGTAAGTGGTCCCAAGGGGTATTCTGTTTAAGTGTTCCTCAAAGATTGGTCACTAGTCAGTGGTCCCTCTCGAGTGGTATTATTATAGATGAGACGCGTGAGCCACAGACAAGAACTGAACTTTATTTTTTAACGAACCATAAACATAACTTTTACTATAAGAGATGGCATAAACTAGTTTACTAAGTTAGTAATATTGTCGATATAAAACAACAAGTGGTCCCGCCTCACCTTGTAGTGCACCTCGCGCACGTGTCGGTAGAGTGACGAGTACCAGCCGAAGGCCGCGCTGCAGTGCGCGCAGCGGTAAGGGGTCTCCGCCGTGTGCATCGCCACTATGTGGTACTTTAGCTTTGCTGCGTTCTAAACGAGAGAGAGAAGACGTGAACGTACTGACAATCAGTGACACATTTAGACGACAAACGGGACTGATTCGCGATATTAAACGTTATTTCTTTTCTCCCGACGTTTCGATCGAGTTGCACAGACCGTGGTCCACGGGTGGACTGATGAGTCCACGTTTTATATCGCGAATAAGTCCCGTTTGTCGTCTTAAATATGTGTACAAGTCGCGAAAGTTTAAGATCGTTAGTCAGTGATACATACATACATCCACACATAAGTCGACTTTTTAATACAAGAGGTCAAATCAACGGCTAACAGATTCAGTTTGACAGCAGGTTGTACTTCAACCGGGTGAAGGCCTAAAACTATGTTAAGCGGGCGTCCGCGCGGTTTTATACAAAAATAGGGGAGGCGCGCCCCACGCACAAGCGATGGGGCCAAATTTCATCAAAAGCGTAAGTCGTAAGCTAATGTTACGAAACGTAACACGATAATTATGATGAAAGAATTTTAACTCTAGGGCATTGACCTCGATAGAGTGCTTTGTATAACGAGTGGCGCGTTTAGCCACAAGTCACAGGGTCGAGTCCTGTCTGAGGTTTAATTTTTGTATTGTTTTATTTTAATATTTATTTGTACATCCTTGCATCCACATACATAAATGTTCACAAGTCAAAATTTGTGGTAAAATGAATAGATTCCTTTTTTATATTTCTCTTCCAAGATCGGATGATTCTTGATCGGATTTTGATCGGATGATATTTCTCTATTTGGAAAAGTCTACATTTTGCTAACTTGCATAAGAGTGAACATTGTGTTTTTTTAATGTGTGACTTATAATAGTAAACATTGATTTTTTCCTTTTCAAAAAGTGACTAATATCTATCTTAGACTTATGAAGTTTTGGAACCGCGCAACCACAGGCAGTAAGTAATATAAGATTCCAAAATGCTTAAAAAGGCGTCGATATTAAAACTATTTGATCTCATTCAAACATCCATCCATACATACCTGATATGACTTGCCGCACACGTGGCACAGGTTATCTTTCTTCTCTTTGTTCCTGTGCACGTTTTGCATGTGCACATACAAAGATGTATGGCATTTGAATGGCTGAAATAAAACACAACGTTTCTTTAATTGTTCAATATAATTATATTAACGCCGAACTACCGACTCACCAATCATCCGAATCGGTCCTGAGAGTAAAATAAAAAATTAAAACCAAGTAATTTTTGTTTTTTGTTGTAACAAGATCAAATTCGCTGGAGTCCAGATATATTTCAACTACTAAAGCCAGAAACAAGACTTTATTCTTCGTTTATTCTATATGTGACAGCTGATTTTTCATTTTTCATCCGTGTGGTGTCCGGATATAAAGAATAGCACCACCCCATATCCTCCACTGGGTGTCGTAAAAGGCGACTAATGGATCTTAAGACCCAGTGCACTGTACCAAGCACCTTGGGTCACCCGAATGGTGGCGGGTAAACAACCAACAATCGCATTCCCAAAGAGGGTTAGTGTCAGGCAGGCGGCCGACTATAAAACCATAGCCAAATCCATTAGCAACATGTTTAGAAAAAAAAACATGTTGCGCCGACCCCAAGTAAAATGGGATAAAGGCAGGAAGATGATGATGATGACAGCTGATTTTTCTATATTACCCGGGACACAATTAGTTCGTATAATCTACATTCTACCGTAAATGTGCGACCATTCGACCATTACCCTGCTAACACTGACCTTGTTACACAGCTGGCAGCGGAACTTGATCTTCTTGAGATGTTCCCAGTCGATGTGGTCCCTCAGGCGGGTCTTGTTCACGAACTTCTTGCCGCACTCGTTACACATGAAGCTGTGAGAGATATAACAGTAAAGTTATTAGAGACAAACGGGTATTATTCGCGATATAATTCGATATTTTTTTTCTCCCGACGTTTCGGCCGAGTTGCACCGACCGTGGTTACGGATTGTCGACCAAAACGTCAGGAGAAAAAATGTCGTATAAGTATAAAAAGATTATTGTTAAGTTGTAGGAATAGATGATCAAATTATGGAAAAGGATATTTGGATAAAAAAAATCTATAAGTCAGATAGCTTAAAAAAGAATTGGACATTGTGTTTTTTTTTTATCAAATCAATAAAACCTACAAAGATTATTGCCCCGTCTCCCGATGCGACCTGAAGTGTTTTATTATACAGTCTATTATCCTATTTGGCACTATCCTATTACGTAAGATACACACACTACCATCTAATAACACTTGTTATCCCATTATTCTTGCCAATATTTCGATTTATCCGCTAGTATTCCAACACAGTCACTATACTAAAATACCCACTAATATCATCACTATCCTATCTCTCTAGCCACTATCCTAAAATACCCGCTATTATTTCACTATCCTATCTCTCTGGCCAATATCCTAAAACACCCGCAATTATCTCACCATTCCATCTCACTAACCACTATCCAAACATAATAGCCATTATCCTTCTTTAACTTAACCACTACAGCCAGCCCTCTAATATCAACTATCTCTCTACTATCCCATCACGCTCACTATCCCACTCACCTGAAGTCGCTCTCGGGCACATGCCGGCGCGACACCCTCAAGTGTTGTCTGTACGTAGCGACGGAAGCGAAGCGCTTGTCGCAAGTCTCGCAGTATAACTCGCCTGAATCACGCGCCTGTAGAGAAATATAACTGTACTAGTTCTTTCCCGTTACTTGACACGCGTGAATGACGGTTATACCTACAATAACATAGCCCCTGTCAGCCTCTGTCGGTTTAAAAGTAGCCTATGTGTTAATCCAGGGTGTCAGCTAAATTCATACCAAATTTCATCAAAATTGCTCTAGCCGTTTGAGCGTGAAAGAGTTACAACCGTCCTTCCATTCATACTCAAAAACCTTCACGTTTATAATTTTGGTAGGATATAAAAATATGTAAGATTTCGTATTCGGCCATTTCTACACAAAACATTTAATAATATTCTTTTTAACATTGACACAACGCCAGTCTAGTCTGAAAACATTAAGTATAAGAAATTAACTTGTGTTATGAGTACCAGACAACTGATCAACATACTTACTTATCTCTAAATACATACATTATTAGTTTTCTTGCTTTTTGTGTAGTACTTACCTTATGGCTCCTGAGATGTCGCCCGAGGTTGGACTTCCACTGGTACACCTTCCCGCAGCGCGGACACGGGTAGCGGTTCTGACCCTTGTGGAGGACACTGCACACAACATACACATGTTATATGTAGGTACTTGCAATATATAATATAAAGACAGGCCTGTTGGTCTAGTGGTTAGTGACTCTGACTGCTAAGCCGGAGGTCGTGGGTTCGATTCCCAACCAGGACAAATGTAATGTGATGAGCACGATCATTTGTTCTGTGTCTGGGTGTGATTTATCTATAATATACGTATATATTTAAAAATATATAAGTTTGTCTATCAGCTGTCTGATTACCATAACACAAGCTCTGCTTAGCTTGGGGTCAGATGGCCGTGTGTGGATATTGTCCCAAGATATTTTAGATATGTTACAGTCATAGTGATTAATGAGCGATTATACATAATGACTAGTCATTATGAATAATAGCTAAATTCACTAGACCAGTGTAATAAATTAATCACATTATCTAGTTATTATTCATAATATCGTGTCAAAGTTAGCCAAAGTAATAATACGGTCTTTATCTTAGGTTCACCCTTGTTTGATCGAACAACGTTTGATATAATATTACTCAATCGAACAACGTTTAAGAAAATCATCACTTTGTATAATGTCGTTTGACATAATTTTCAGTTCGTCGGAATATTTATTTGCTATATCAACATTTGCGCTAATGATCAAAAGGTATAATGTTCATTTGATATCCACACTCCTGCCTAAAAAAAAACTTAACCTAACCTAAATTAGGTGAGGTTAGGTTTTTTTTTTTAATTTGTTAAAATCTATGTTTATTTGAGGTGAAAATATTATCTTATATTATATTTTAATTGTTAAAATAATCTTTCTGATATGTATGCTTAAGGAAAATTGAAATACAAATTTATTCTTAAACGAATATCTACTTGTTTTATCACTTTAATCCAATTCTTTGAAGATATTATGTATAATAGCTAGTTAATGTGATTAATTTTGTGTGAATTATCACTTTATCCAAATTGAGTAGATATTATTCATAATAGCCAGACAGTATACATAATATCTAGATTAATCACTTTGGCTGTAACAGATATATTTTATATTAGGTCGGGGAAAAAAGTCTTTTCGCATTATAGTATGTATGAACTTGTAATAAAATCTTTTTAGCTATAGTATTTGTATCTGGCTGGTTTTGGTATAATTGAAAGTTAAAATTTTAAAGAACATTTCCAAATTCTAATATTATTAGAGAGAGAAAGATTATATTACAAGTTCATACATACTATAATGCGAAAAGACTTTTTCCCCGATCTATTATATCTTAGCACTTTTATTTGATAAAAGAGGGCCGGACAAAACAGTCCCTGATACCAAAAAGGACGTAACATATGTCATTAGAAAGGTCCTTCAATACGATATAATAACGGCCGCACTAAATACCACAATTTCGTAGCTTAAGATCGTTCTATGAAAATAAGCTTTTCATATCGCCATAACTTTTTTCACACAGTGATTTGAAATGAGCTCCAATTTTAACTATTATAGGTCCTCTTTTGACAAAGATACAAGAAACAGATAACATTTTTCTCCAACATGTATGATTCTCCCAGTGTTGCTATTATTATTATTATTTCTAGCCTGAGTACTAGTCCCACTGCTGGACAAAGTGCCTTCCTACTCTTCTTCCACTTGTCTCTCTCAAGAGCCACGACTGACCAGTTAGATAGAAATGAATCCAGGTCATCTCGCTATACAGTGTTGCCATACTCACTTCTACACTCATGGAGCTGTGATAGCTTAGTGGCAAGACCGTAGGACTGCTAAGTCAGAGGTCTTGAGTTCGATCCCTACGGCGCGCACCGACTTTTCGAATTGTTGTGTGCGTTTAAGAAATAAATATCACAGCTTCCGTGTTTCATAAGGCACGTAAAAATGGGGGTCCATAATCTCTCGCCGGTTGTGTCGGATTACCGATCCCATCGCGCTATGAAAGTAAAGGAACAGAGAGTGCCCCTGTGTTAGCACACGCTTGTGCACTATAACATGTCCCGCGTAGCTGGCTGGTGTCATAGTAACACTGGCCGCCGTGGCCGAAATCGGTCGGACCGCTATTATTATACTCACTTCAAATGATACTTGTAAGTCTTCCGTGAGCTGAAGTGTTTCCCGCACTCGGCGCACTGCGGCCGCTCCGGCAACACTTCCTTCACGGCCTTCGTAGTGCCGTTCAGTCTTTTAGTCTGAAAGAAATATCAACATTTAAACATTGTGAAATATACTAGCTTTACGTGCGACTTCGTCAGCGTGAATGTTGGGTACAGCTACAAAAACATTACTCCCCTCAGACGCAGTCGGGTAAAAAGTAACTCTATGTGTTATACTTTGACGACTTCGCGACTTCGTATGCCGAGTAAGACTCTCGCGAAAACTAAGATATGTCCAAAAAAATCGGTTGTAAAAAATATGTTGGCCGATTGTCAGACCAACCTGATATGCACACAAAATTAATTAATAAAAATCGGTAAAACCGTTTTGGAAGAGTATGGTAAATAACATTATGCCACGAGAAATATAAATAATAGATTATACTGTAATACTCTCAAATAAAATATAAACTATCACGTATAAAACAAGACTATCCCATACCTCTTTAATACTATCCTTCTCCTCTTCCTCTACGTCCTTCTGTAAGCAGTCTTCTCTATCCATATTATCTTCTCCCTCTGACTTAACACCATCATCTGACACGACTGGGGATAGCTTTCTCTTCTTAACTCTTATTTTCTTCTTAACAGGAGTTTTCTCTACTGCTTTAACTTTCTTCTTAGGCTTTTCTTTAATTGGCTGGAAAATTAGATTTTTTGTGGTTATTAGTGTGATGTATTAAAATGTATGCCTATGTTTGAGTCTGTTGGTCTAGTAGTTAGTGGCCCTGACTGCTATACGGTCACGGGTTCGATTCCCATCCAGGACAAATATTTGTGTGATGAGCACGATCATTTGTTCTGTGTCTGGGTGTAATTTAACTATAACTAGCTGACCCGACAGACTACGTATTGCCCCAATCGATAAATAAAAGACCTAAAATTGTCTTGAAAATGAAAAGGGCTGTTTTTAGATTTGATTTTTTCTCACCTTTTAAACTTTCCCTAAGCCTTCACGAACGTTTCAAGACCAAGGTAAGATATGTGTGTAATTAGAAGTATATAAGCAAGTTCATCAGTTATCTAATACTCACAACACAAATTACTCTCGAATACTCTACTTAACTACTAAAATGGTAGAAATGTTGAAGAACACTTACCTTGGCAACCTTCTTCTCCCGTCCCTCCCTCTTCTTCTTCACCGGTTCCACATCCAACTCATTAGCAAACGTCTCCGGCTCACAGTGTGTGTCTTCTGCTTTGATAGCGAGCTGGTCTTCTAAGTATGTGTCATCTATCTCCAGCTTGACTTGTATGTCTGGGTAGCTTGAGGTGTGTATGTGGTGTTGTTGTAAGCGTGGTGTGACTGTGTGGGGCGGTTTGGTGGCGGTCTGTGGGGTAAAAGAGAGGAGTTGTTAATAAATAATCCAGTCTATATACGTTTCACTGCTGGGTACAGGCCTCTTCCCTATAGGGAAGGTTTGAGCACAACACGCTAGTTCACTGCAGATTGGCGATTTGAAAAAGAAGAAGAAAATACATTTAATTGCATAATTTCAGATTCAATTTTTTTGGATTCCAGGTTTCCTCACGACAGGTGACTTGTTAATATAGTATTTACTAGCTGCACCCTGCGGCGTTACCCGAGGTTTGACCATACAAATCAGAGCTCTTTTTTACCTATAAATTTTCATAACTTCTTTGTTTGCCAACCAATGTTAATAAAATAAAGTTAAGTAATAAGTAATACCTGTGCATACTCCAGGAGTTCCGTGTAGGACCTCTTCACCTGCTGCTTGAAGAGTTGGAGACGACGCAGCAACGCGCGGCACTCCCAACACACGCGGACGCACAGCTCCGACACATCATATACCTGTGTAACACAGTTTGTAAAGAGATTGTAGGTAACATAAAGTGTTTGTGATATTCATGAAGAATGCATTGAATTTATATGAAGTCTTGTGAAATTAATCATATTACGTGATTGTGATAACAAGAAAGGAAGGAATTCTTAATGAGAAATTTAAGCGAGGTAAATAGGTATAAATCCGTAAATCATCATCATCATCATTCCCCTGCCTTTATCCCAATTATTATTATTAAAAAAAAAATCCGTAAATGTGCCTAATATAATAAAAAGTTGGTAGCAGCTTTTTTGGTATTAAACCTATGATGATAATTTTATTGAAATTGATGAGGCGATTAAGGAGTAATAATATAACAAACTATTGGTTTAACAAAAGTGTAGTAAACATTAAAGCAGGAATTCATATGTTTCTGTTGTTCTAAGAGATTTTGTGCATTCTTAGACAGAGAAAATAATTTTAAAATGTATTATTAATGCTAAACATTTGTTCGATAAGTTTATATCGTAATATTTTGACGTTAATCAGACAAAGATGAGAGTTGCGATTGGAGAATACAACGACAAACAATAAACAATTTTGTTGACTAAATATACAATTGTTCAGTAACAAAAATAACTGCAAACTGTTGTGGAAGGTTTTATAAAGTCAATTAAACCTATAAATAAGGTAACAAACCTGCATTTCATTCAAAATTTGTGAATACAAATGGTAGAAACCAGTCTCGCCGATAAAGTACAAATTTCGGCCCGAGCACAGGCAAGCTGTGCATAAATCCTCCATGGTTACCTCTAGGAATGTTCTAATATTTTAAATAATACTGTTGGAATAAGATTTAATGTAAATTTACTGAAAAATCAATCAATTTCTGGTTTTATTTATGCAGTAGCGTCAAGCGTCTATATATGACTTTGACGTTTAAAAGTTAGCTCAAAGTTGCTGGTGTTACCAATATGTGCATTTTAATTTATCATATGTTACCATTAAGTAGTACTCTAAGTTCTACTAATTTCAAAACGTACTTTAATATTTTTCATTTATAGTATTTTGTTATGTATACAAATATTATGGTGGAAAACTTATTAAGGGTTAAAGGGAAAATAAAATAAAATATTAACAAATTTAAGTAAAAATCTAATAGTCCATAAAAACCTTTGTACAGCCTTTTCCGAATCATGTATTTCTACCAAAAGTTTGTTTACATAAATTTTTAAATTAATAAATAAACACAGTCATATTTTTTAGCGAAAACACATGTACTTAGTCTACTTAGAGTGATCGTGACAATTTAAGCACGTAAATTCATCTTGATCTTACGTTTATCTGAATAGAGCCCAAACTAAATCTATTTATCTGCGTAATCTATCTCCTTAATATTATCGTCGCAAAATTGAGTACAAGTTCAAGGTCACAATGTGTTTGTGGTACCAAAGAGTCTCGGTATGTTTACTTTCGTCCATTCGTACACGGACCCACCGCGGTGATTTCTTCTATTTGTTCTATAAAAAAAATGTTCTGAACCAAATTTAAAGATTCTGATTTCTTAGCAAATACTCTGTAAGTTTCGATTGCCTTGCGAGTATTGGAAAATTGCGGCAAAGCGGCTGTATCTTTTGACTGTGTTAGGTTATAAGTTTGATTTTTTTTTCACAGTTCAAAGGGACAATTCTCACGCGTTCCTGAAAAAAAGCCCTCGGCAAACAGACAGACAGGCAAAGATATCCCATATAAGTTTCGTTTTTCCTTTAGCGGTTTAAATCCTCAAAAAAACTTTTTCTAGTATGACTAATCGCCAATGCCGGTAAAACCAGTGTGAAGTATATAAATAACTCAGTCGGTCGTGGTTCAGTGCTGGACGCAGGCATCTATTAGGTAAGTTACGTCACAACACTCTCCTCTGCTTTGCTATCATCACACAGACTCAGCAATCTTTCAAGTACCAGGTATATATTTAAAGTATTTACACAGTATAATAACATTTAAAGTATGACGTCTCATACACTGCACGGATAGCCGAGCGGTATAGATCACCACGCCAATTACCACAGTGCGCGACATGTCGCGGGTTCGATTCCCGTGTAGGATAAAAGCTTGTTCTGAGTCAAGGTGTTTCTTTGCATGTGAATTTAATGTCTGTGAAAACCCCCGCGATTAAAACACTTAGTGCGGGAGTCGATATACAAAAAAAAAAAAAACAAAAAAAAAAACAAGCCGGCACAACAAGAATTATGTGTACGCTATCGGTTCGTCGAATATTAAAATACATCGATTATATGTGCATATTTCTGTGGTCGTGAGCGTGGCGCAC
Source organism: Chrysodeixis includens (assembly GCA_941860345.1). Taxonomy (NCBI): domain Eukaryota; kingdom Metazoa; phylum Arthropoda; class Insecta; order Lepidoptera; family Noctuidae; genus Chrysodeixis; species Chrysodeixis includens. The sequence continues at coordinate 10,186,170 of OW796110.1, read as the reverse complement.
TAAAGAAAAGACGGTGTGTCGTTAATGTAATTAAAATACTGGTGTATACTTGTGGAGGTGGCCCTCAACAAATCCGTGAAAAAAGGCTTGCTGTTTTACCACGCGGCTGTAGGCATTTATTTTCAGAGACGGTAAAGTTTTACTACTGTATTCATTTATACTATAGTTTTTTTCGAATAGACCCCCCTAAATACGTCAAAAGATAGGTAATCTTGTTACAAACACTTGAAGTTTATTGATAAGATATTTAAAATAACTTCTATTTTTAAAATGCACTTTGTTACTATTTTTGCTAGTTCATTTTAATGTCAAACTGTGCGCGGGTAGAAACTGTTGTGAAATTTGAAATTAAGTGAGTGTTGCAAATTAAATAAATGTGAAAAAAAGCTAGGCTAATATTAAATTTTATTAAAAACTAGCTGTCCCTGCAAACTTCGTTTCGCTGACAAAAATAATATGAAAACTATCATTTTATTTATGACGAAAAATCCAAATATCTTACGGAACCCTATTTTTTTTCCAAAATAAAATATAGTCTATGTTACTCGTGGATAATGTAGCTTTCGAATGGTGAAAGAATTTTTAAAATCGGTCCAGTAGTTTTTGAGCCTATTCATTACAAACAAACAAAGTTTTCCTCTTTATAATATTACTAGAATCCGCGCGCGGCTCCGCCCGCGTGGTGCGTTAACTCGCAATAAAAAGTAGCCTATGTCACTCAGTGAAGATGCGGCTTTTTAATGGTGAAATAATTTTCAAAATCGGTTCAGTAGTTTCAGAGATTACCCATTACATACTTACAAATTTTACCTCTTTATAATATTAGTATAGATAAAGTGTAGATATGCTTTAATTGCCATTTTTAATATAGTTACGTAAATGCGATGAAGTTATACATGACTACAGTTATCTATACTAATATTATAAAGCTGAAGAGTTTGTTTGTTTGTTTGTTTGTTTGAACGCGCTAATCTCAGGAACTACTGGTTCGAATCGAAAAATTCTTTTTGTGTTGAATGGACCATTTATCGAGGAAGGCTTTAGGCTATATAATATCACGTTGCAACTATTAGGAGCGAAGAAATAATGGTAAATGTGTAAAAAAAACGGGGAAAATTTTTCATCCTTGAGGGCTTCTGTTGCGTGCGCTGCGAAAACGGTTCAAGATACACACAATATATGTATGTAAGAATTATTCCTATTAAAATGATCTAAAAAAATGTCCGCGACAGTATATGTCTATCTTTTAAGATTAACTCACTAGAACCGTTTTTATGGTAATCAAATTCGATCGAAATTAATGCATCAACGCACAGCCCAAACTACTGGACGGATCGGGCTGAAATTTGGCATGCAGGTAGATGTTATGACGCAGGTATCCGCTAAGAAAGGATTTTGATAAATTCTACCCCCAAGGGGATAAAATAGGGGATGAAATTTTTTATGAAACTTTGTCAAAATTAAACCGATCGGGCTGAGACTTTACATGCACATAGGTACTCTAATGTAGGCATCCGCTAAGAAAGATTTTGATAAATTCCACACCTAAGGGGATGAAATAGGGGATGTTTGTAGAAATCTTAGATTTTTGACTAGCCATGACTATAAACAAGTCTCAGGGGCAAACTCTCAAATTTGCGGGTATTGACTTGAGAGAACATTGCTTCTCTCATGGGCAGTTCTATGTTGCTTGCTCACGAGTAAGTTCTCCCAGTAGCTTGATAGGTTTAGCGCCAAATGACAAATTAGTTAAGAATATTGTGTACAAGAAGGTTTTGTAGGCCCTAATTTTTACACTAACTTGCTAAACAATAATACTTCTTAACGCGTGCGAAGCCGCGGGCAAAAGCTAGTATTATAATAAAATTAGTACCTAAATTCATCCTACAAGTAGTTTGACAATTTTGACGAGCCTGGTAGGCTAGTGGTTAGTGGCCCTGACTGCTGTGCCGGAGGTCATGGGTTTGATCCCCACCCAGGACAAATTTTTGTGTGATGAGCACGATCATTTGTTCTGTATCTGGAAAAAACGTCGCACCTTTTAAACCTTCCCTAGGCCTCCACGAACAATTCAAGACCAAGATGAGATAAATCCGTTCAGCCGTTCTTGAGTTTTAGCGAGACTAACGAACAGCAATTGATTTTTATATATAAGACTAGTTGACCCCGCAGACTTCGTACTGCCCCAACGATAAATAAAAAAAAGTCGCACCTTTTAAACCTTCCCTAGGCCTCCACGAACAATTCAAGACCAAGATGAGATAAATCCGTTCAGCCGTTCTCGAGTTTTAGCGAGACTAACACGAACAGCAATTGATTTTTATATATAAGATATAATTGGATTTTCATATTTTCGTTAGTTAAAATGTGTTTTAAAACGTCTTTTTAAGTGTACTGAGAAAAAAAAATGTTTTGCAGGCAAAAAATTACTAAAAAGAAAAATGAAGAAAATATTTCTAATTTTACTGATCATCAAAATATGCTATGCGGTTGAACCGCGAGTGGACCCTCTGGTGTCAACCGCGGGCGGCTTGATCCGAGGCCTGCGCGCGGAGGATGGGGACTACGACATGTTCCTGGGGATACCCTACGCCGTGGTGGACGAGAACAACCCATTTGGGGTGAGTTTGAATGTTGTACTTACAAGATAAATTATAAAACGATCGGGCTGGTTTGCCTGATATGTGTGAGGCCTCGCAGAGGAGCAGGTCTTAATCGACAGAGCCAACTGCAGCTGCCGCCATTGGCCGGCGATCTTGCGATTGAGGTATCTTACATACATTGTCTCTAATTTCTCGTCCACCACATTCCAGCCGGCCTCACCACACCCCGGCTTCAGCGCGCCGTTCGACGCGCACCACGACGGCGTCCACTGCGTGCAGACATCTGGCAACACCGTCAGCGGCACCTTACAATGCTTGCAGCTCAACGTGTACGCACCGAACAAGGCCAGCTCCGCGCGCACCTTGCCGGTCATAGTCTACATCCACGGCGGGGCCTTCGTGCGGAACCACAAGGGGAGGTCCAACCTGTCTCCGAAGTTCTTGATCAAACACGATGTTATCATCGTCAGTATTAACTACAGACTGGGTCCGTACGGGTTCCTGTGTGTCAGCGAGCCGGGGTACAGCAACCAAGGCCTGAAGGACCAGCTGCTGGCCATACAGTGGGTCAGAGACAACATCGCGGCATTCGGAGGAGATGTTAACGAGATCACGTTTATGGGACAATCCGCTGGAGCGATGAGTTTGGATATACATATGTATACTAACGAGAAATTGGGTAAAAGAGTGATCTTACATAGCGGTAATGCTTTAAACGCTTGGTTGGTTTTACCACAAAACGATAGTTTAGCGATCGAAGTAGCTAAAGAAATTGGCTTCACTGGCGATGGTATTAAAGAGGCATTAGACTACCTGAGCAGCGCAGATCCTGCAGAAGTTGTCAAGACGATTGAAGGTCTGAATACAAGCAGAAACCCCATCACAAGACCGTGTGTAGAACCAGCTGGCGAGGGTGCACTCCTAACAGACTTCCCTGAAAACTTAAAACCGAAAGTCAAAGGAATGGAGATCATAATAGGACACGCGAATAAGGAAATTATGTTCCTCTTCCCAAACTCTGACAAAAACTTTTACAGGAATTTCAAATTCGGTCAAGAATTAGTTGGAGGTTTTGACGGCGTCTACGATGAGGATATCGTCAGACAGTTTTATATTGGTGATGAGGAACCTGGAGAACATTTACAAGACGTCATTCTAGACTACGGATCAGACTTTATGTTTGTGCACCCCACAGAGAGAACTATAGACAGGTAAATTTATTTATCTGGCAGGAATCCCATTTAGTTTAAATCTTAGAATAAATGTTATTTGAAAGACAGCGTGCTGCTGGGGAGTTTGTTGCGCCGTTTCTTCTCCCGCAGCGAGAGCACAGGAAGCGGTGAAGGGTGGGCGATTGGGTGCTGTCTAAAATTTAAATTTTTTTTACATACATACATAAACGTCACGCCTCTTTCCCTAGGGGGTAGGCAGAGATCACATCTTTCCATTTGCTACGATCCTGGCATACCACTTTAGCTTCATCCACACTCATCAATCGCTTCATACACGCCCGTCGGTTAAGGGTACTCCAGACCTGACCTTTTTTAGGACTTTGTCATTTTTTATAAATTTTGACGTTCAAAAAGTGCTACATTGTAACTTAATTTGAATAAATGACTGTTGATTTTGATGTTAGGTATCTGGAGGCTGGCGCGAGGAGTGTGTATCGCTTCGTGTTCTCGTACGAAGGCGGGAGGAACAGGAACAAGCATCGCATGAACCTGACGTCGGCGGGCGCTGCGCACGGAGACGACCTCGGGTACCTGTTCGACATGGACATGTTCCAGGACCAGGAGATCAGTGGCGACGATCAGGAGATCATTGATGTCATGACACAGATGTGGACGGATTTCGTTAAATATGGGTGAGTGTTACTGTGGAAATTTGGTTGTATCATCCTTTAGTAGATCACACACTTTGCGGACTAGCCTCGCCTATCTCTCGTCTCTGCCTGAGCAACGCGGCAACGTGGCCGCCGCTACTTCAGGTCACGTGGGTCACAATCTAATCGAACATCACTAACAAATTGTATGACTCCTGTTATTTCTAGACTACGGATCCTATCCTTCTTAGATTCATTCGACATTCTATTTTTATGTGCATAGGTACGTATTTACAACAGTGCACCATATACCGTCTTCTTGACGGATGGATAGGAATCCATCCAAAGGTCGTCTGGAAGATATCGCTATTAGCGACAAGACCGCCATTGTACCCTTACTGTACATAATTTACTTTGTCACAGCTGTAACTACGGTGTACAATAAAGAGTATTCTATTCTATTCTGTGAGCTGTTTTTCAGCCCGTTATTCTACAGATAATTTCCTCTCTATATTTGGAAATTGTATGTAAGTTTGTTGATGCAATATGTGATATATCCCCCGCAGCGACCCGACCCCCTCGCCGCCCCCCGCGCTGGGCTCGGGCTGGCGCGCGGTGGGTGCGCGGCGCTGGTGCCTGCACGTCGGCGCGCCGCTCGCGCTCGCCAGCCGCCCCGCACACCGGGACATGGCCTTCTGGGACCTCTACTATGAGCTGCACGGGGGACATGTGCTAGGATATAAGCCTTAAGTGATATTCAATGGATCTTGCTTGAGATTGTAAATAAATTATGTTTTACCAAATTATATCAATATACTTAGTCGTTTTTTTCATTTACCTATGACGAGTTCTTCGCCTGCTTAAATACGACAAAACCATTAAAATGTGATAATTTAGTTTTAAATTACTCGCTGTAACACTCGCATCCTTTGCCCTCTCATCGTCATTCCCCTGCCATTATCCCAATTAATATTTGGTGTCGGTGCAGCATGCCACCTTCTTCGACACGGTCCTATTTGACGTCATCTCGCAAGTCACACCAAACTGAATTACTCCATGTAGATAAAAAATCTCTTCGTATTCGCCTTCACAGGAACCACGCAGGAACACATCCTTTGACCTCTATAATAATACTATTGGTATAAAACCTATGAAGATAAATTCTTCTTGCGTAGGGTCTTATACCTGCTTGGGTAAAATTTGGATATTTTGCATTCAGTGTTTTATTTTCTATATTGAACTGATTAGATAACCCCGCAGTGGTTTTACTTTTATTATAAGCGAAGACGACATTTGTCTTAAAGATAATTTTAAAATAAATAGATTATTTCCTTATCAAAGATCTTTAATTGGTAGAATCTATTTTTACAATGAGTTCAAATGTCCTTAATTCGTTGAAAGTTAAAGGAGAAAGTTTTACCTACTTACAAAGATGTAATGAAGTCCTTTCATGAGCATGATTCATACTTAAATGATATAACGGTTTACTCAGGCTTATTTATCGGGATAGCCTGACTAACGCTGGTAGATGCACCCACTCAACCAGCACGGGAGCGCGGACGATGACGATGCTGCCGGCGGATCCCCCACTCGCGCCACCCGCGACGCCAGCGCCTCCCTCGGCGCGCGCGCGACGCAAGCAGCGAGATGCGCGGCAGCCGACATCAGTTCGACTCGCGACCTCGTTGCCGCGTCAGCTCATGATTAAGGACTCCGGTTGGGTCCGAAACTAGTCCCGCTATCCCGATAAATACGCGTGAGTAAGCTGTTATATCGTATCCTCACGAAAGTTACTATAAAAACATCATTTATGAAGCTGGGATGTTTTTTTAGGGCTTGTATCCAATGACATGTTCCCCATGCAGCTCATAGTAGAGGTCCCAGAAGGTCATAGCTTGGTGTGCGGGGCGGCTGGCGAGCGCGAGCGGCGCGCCGACGTGCAGGCACCAGCGTCGCGCCTCTACCGCGCGCCAGCGAGACCCCAGTGCGGAGGGCGGCGAGGGGGTGGGGTCGCTGGGGGACGATACATGTTATAAATAAATATTCCTCAACATTCCGATGATGGTTAGCGATTCTAGAGTGGAGACAGCGTCTTGATAAACCTAGCGTGGGACGTCCTTTGGCCAGATGGCGGGATGACTTACACAAGAGGGTTGGCAGCGACTGGATGCATAAAACAGCAGACTGGGCTCTGTGGCGTACCTTGGGAGAGGCCTATGTCCTAGCCTATGGCGCTGGCGTTGCGTCGCCGTTGTTGTTCACAAAAACGTTGAACTGACGCCGTGGCGACGCAACGCCAGCGCCGCGCACACTCGGCGTTCGGTAGGCGGCCAGCGCTGGCGTCGACGTCGCGCGGACGCTGGCACGACGATGACGCTCGAAAGACGCTAGTGTGGGGGGTCTCTTAGTGAGCTGAAGTGGCAGCAGTTATGTTATTGAGGCGGAGGCGAGAGAAGGGCGCGTCTAGTCGGCGAAGTCTATAACCAAATTTCCATAGTAACACTCACCCATATTTAGCGAAATCCGTCCACATTTGCGTCATGACATCAATGATCTCCTGATCGTCGTCGCTGATCTCCTGGTCCTGGAACATGTCCATGTCGAACAGGTACCCGAGGTCGTCTCCGTGCGCAGCGCCCGCCGACGTCAGGTTCATGCGATGCTTGTTCCTGTTCCTCCCGCCTTCGTACGAGAACACGAAGCGATACACACTCCTCGCGCCTGCCTCCAGATACCTAAGATCAAAATATAAAGTCATTTATTCAAATTAGGCTACAATGTAGCACTTTTTGAACGTCCAAATTGTAATAGACAGCAACCCATCGCCCACCCTTCACCGCTTCCTGTGCTATTGCTGCGGGAGAAGAAAGGGCGCAACAAGCTCCCCAGCAGCACGCTGTCTTTCAAATAACATTTATTCTAAGATTGAAATTAAATATCGTGCCAGATAAATAATTTTACCTGTCTATAGATCTCTCTGTCGGATACACATACACGAAGTCTGATCCGTAGTCTATGATGATGTCTTGTAAATGTTCTCCAGGTTCCTCATCGCCAATGTAAAACTGTCTGACGATATCCTCATCGTACGCCGCATCAAAACCTCCGAGTAATTCGTCACTAAATTTGAAGTTGCTATAAAATTCTTCATCAGAGTTTGGATACGTAGACAACATTTCCTTATTCGTGTGGCCTATCATGATATCCATTCCTCTGACTTTCGGTATTAAGTTTTCGGCGTATTCCGTCAATATAGCGCCATCTCCTGCTGTTTCTAAACATGGTCTTGTGAAGGGATTTCTGTCGTTGTTCAGACCTTCAATTGTTTTCACAACTTCTGCAGGATCTGCCCTGCTCAGGTAGTCTAACGCCTCTTTTATACCGTCACCAGAGAAGCCTAATTCTTTAGCTACCAGAATTGATAAGCTATCATTTTGTGGTACAATTAACCTCGGATTCAGACCGTTACCGCTGTGTAAGATCACTCTTTCACTTAATTTCTCGCTTGTATACAAATGTAGATCCAAACACATCGCTCCTGCGGATTGTCCCATAAGAGTTATTTTATAAGCATCTCCTCCGAAAGCCGCGATGTTGTCTCTGACCCACTGTATGGCCAGCAGCTGGTCCTTCAAGCCTTGGTTGCTGTAGCCAGGCTCGCTGACACACAGGAACCCGTACGGACCCAGTCTGTAGTTAATACTGACGATGATAACATCGTGTTTGATCAGGAACTTCGGAGACAGGTTGGCCCTCCCCTTGTGGTTCCGCACGAAGGCCCCGCCGTGGATGTAGACTATGACCGGCAAGGTGCGCGCGGAGCTGGCCTTGTTCGGTGCGTACACGTTGAGCTGCAAGCATTGTAAGGTGCCGCTGACGGTGTTGCCAGATGTCTGCACGCAGTGGACGCCGTCGTGGTGCGCGTCGAACGGCGCGCTGAAGCCGGGGTGCGGCGAGGCCGGCTGGAATGTGATAGACGAGAAATTAGACAAAATTATTTAAAACATACCTTTTGCCGATCAATTGCTGCAGTTGGCTCTGTCGGCAATGTCCTGCTGCTCTATGCGAGGCCTCACACAAAACAGGCAAACTAGCCTGATCGTTTAATTATTTAACTTGTACTAGAGACACGCCCTAGCTTTGCACGGGCGAAATACTAATGTATTACACATAAAAACCTTTCTCTTGAAAACAGCTTCAAAATTCGTTTCATAGTTTTAAAGATTTAAGCAGACATACAATTGGATAGTGACAGCGACTTTGATTTACACTATGTAGTAGCGAAGTTCAACATTAAAACTCACCCCAAACGGGTTGTCCTCGTCCACCACGGCGTAGGGTATCCCCAGGAACATGTCGTAGTCCCCATCCTCCGCGCGCAGGCCTCGCAGCAAGCCGCGCGCGGTGGACACCAGGGGGTCCACTCGCGGCTCTCCCGTGCAGCATTTGATGATCAGTAACACTAGAAACAACTTCTTCATTTTTTTCCTTACTTCACTTTTGTACTTTGTCACTTACAAGTTTTTAAGGTTGCAAGTGCACCTGCACAGTTCTTTATCGAATTACCATTTGACAAAACATCTGTTTCTGATAACTTATCGAAAAAAGATAGTTATTATTTCAAGTGTCACCTTACTAATAGATTCGCGCGGCTTTGCCTGTAACGTTTAACTATACCTAGCAGAAGTCGTTTTAGAACCGCTTATGGGGCAATTTCCGATAAAATATTTTGTACAAGCAGTAGCCCGCGCCTTTGTCATAGAAACGATCGGTTATTGTTGCGAAAACATAACCCTCCTCTGACGCAGCAGATTATAAAGTAGCCTATGTGTTAATCCAGAGGACAGCTAACTCCATACCAAATTTCTTTGAAATTGCTCTTGCCGTTTGAGCGTGATAGAGTAACAAACATCCATCCATCCATACTTACAAACTCTCGCGTTTATAATATTAGTAGGAAGTGTATATGTTATGGACCAAGTGATAAATTCGGCAGTATACATAATGCCCGGGCACTATGAATAATGCCCAGAATCATCGGGCTAAGTGATTAATTACTATCTTAACTTCATTATTATCATATCACTCGGTCATTATTATATTGCTAAATGATAGTTGGGCAATTTGATACTAATGCTATATTTAAGTTGCATCAAGCGCTAAATAAACCATGGCTGCAATTGGGGACACCGTAAGAGTTCGAGTTCCAATGTTGATTGCGGTCGTAATGATGGAAGAAATAAAAAAAAATCTAACCTAACCTAACCTAAATTAGGTGAGGTTAGGTTTTTTTTTTATTTGTCAAAATCTATATTTATTGAGGTGAAAACTATCATTTAGCAATATAATAATGACCGAGCGATATGATAATAATGAAGTTAAGATAGTAATTAATCACTTAGCCCGATGATGCTGGGCGTTATTCATAGTGCCCGGGGCATTATGTATACTGCCCGCATTAATCACTTGGTCCATAACATATAGATTACAAATGTATTACGAGTAGGTATATCTTATCCCAACAAAATATAAATGTAAAAAAGGAAAGCCAAGTTCAATAAAAAACCTATGCTTGGTTGTGTGCTTCGCCGCAAAAAGAATGGAGATCTAAATGAGTGCCAAGCTCTGTATAAAATTCAAATATTTATTTATAAGAACAAAATAACATTATAAACAAGTATAAAACTCTATTTCTATGTTTTATTGGATACTTTTAACTATTGCTGTTTTTAGGTTTCCGTACCCAAAGGGTAAAACGGAAACCTATTACTAAGCCTCCACTGTCTGTCTGTCTCCAGGCTGTATCTCATAAACTGCTCAAAAATAGCTAGAACGCTAAAATTTTTACAATGATGTATTTCTGTTGCCGTTATAAAAACAATAAAGGTGTTATTTTCGTATTTTTTTGCTCAACATTAGAAACGATACGTAACAGGTAGACGTTTCAAATGTTTAAAGATGATAGTACGGAACCCTTTGTGCGCGAGTTGAACTCGCACTTGGCCAGTTTTTTAAATGTGAGGTCTTAAAATAGGTAAGATTTGACTTTGATAATCGTATCTAGATAATCTTAGAACATCTCAGTTCAGATAAGAATATTAAACTTGACGGATGAACTAGAATGCATACTCTTATAAGTACACGTAAAAGTAAAAAGCAATTTAAGATCATTTTTTTAAACAGTAACAGATAATCTTTATAGTAAACGGCTTCAGAATGAGAGATGATTGACCTTCAGAACGTGATAAAAATCTATTTGCAATAGAAGCGTCGAGTGCTCGTGGGTCGTGACTTGCCATTTTTTTGTGAAACACCTGGGAATTACCGAGCTATAAGTAGATTAGAACATATTTATTTATTTGGATATCCAACAAAAATAACACTATACAAGCATACATATAATTATGAATAGCACAATATACAATATCCTATGCTTTCTTAATTATAGAAAATCACATCATGTGCAAAAAAAGTAACAAAGTCAAACACTATTCATTAAATTGATGATATAAAAAAATAGCGCAATAAGCATTGAAAACGGCTTATTGGACGATTCGCACGAATTTAACTCGCACAAAACGTGCGAATCGACTCCTTTAAAACATACTATTTTTTCTGTAGTCGATTCGCACGATTTTCATTTATTGGCGTGCGAATCGACACCCTCACAAATATGTAGTAGGCTATTCGCACACATGCAATGCAGTTAAGATAAAGTACACTTGAGCACAGAAGTAGTAAGGTCAAATATGTTTTACTCGTAATAGATAGAAAATAAAAACACAATCTATCAACAATATCTGTATTAAAATTAAAACTAAGTACTAAACATCTTCTAAGCTCGTGGTTTGAGGATTAAAAATGAGCAAATATCGATCACAGAATAATAAATGTCACTAACAAACTACTACTCCACTAACCACGTAATAAAAAATAAAAGTACTAAAAATTTACTTTTTTTTTTACTTTACTCAAACATTTACTTTTTTAATAAAGTAAATATCTGCTGTTTAAACTTCGATTATTTTTTAATTTTATTTCAGTGATGGCTGAATACGACAGTACTTGAATTTTTTTAAACCTTAAAATGAAATGTGTGCGAATAGCCTACTACATATTTGTGAGGGTGTCGATTCGCACGCCAATAAATGAAAATCGTGCGAATCGACTACAGAAAAAATAGTATGTTTTAAAGGAGTCGATTCGCACGTTTTGTGCGAGTTAAATTCGTGCGAATCGTCCAATAAGCCTTGAAAACATATGAAACGAAGCATTACATTTTGCTTGTGATTTCCTCAACTAATATAGTCTTGAAAATTGCCAATTTTTTTTTTAACTAACTACGACGTACAGTTTCACCCTCGTTCATTTTTTTTTTTGACAGTTATAGATCCAGTCAATTGCGAAACGGGACTTCGAATGCCTGACGCTAAGAGTTCCGTACAAAAACCGACGGCACAGATAGCCGAGAGGTACATAGGATCACGCCAGTTACCACTGAGCGAATTGTTTTGTCGCGAAATTTACCTTTCTAAAGCAATAGGAGAGGTCCTATTGCTTTGTTTTGAAAACATAAGGTGAGTTTCAGAATTTCGTATGTTATTTCTACCATTCTACCATTTTTCCTTAACTGGTATCCCCAAGAATGTCAATGTCATCACGTCTTAATGTCAAAATAAACTGACATAGCACAATCGTTATCAATTGAGCGACTGAATATTGTAATATTATAGAAATAAAAACAAATAATGACTGAAATAGTGTTAAAATAATAGTTTAAAGACAAAATGGCGTTTCCTAAAATAGATGGTTATGTAGTGACGGAAAAACTCGGTTCTGGAAGTTATTCAACTGTTTATAAGGCTTACACGAAGGTACGTTTTTTATCTAAACAAAGAAATATATCTATGTAAATAATGAGGTTTTATTTATTTAATACTATCTTTGTGCTGTACAATAAACTGCCATGATCAAATACTGTGATTACATATCTTTTTAACGAGCACAAAGATCTTAAAATACTAAAATGTTAAAAGTTTAAAGTATTCACAAACTATAAGAATATTTCGCCATACGTCGTAGTCAATAACTAAAATTGCATAGATAATTCAATCAATAACTTTCTAAAACAGTAACTTATAACTTAAAAAACAAAAAACGAAACATGAATAACTTCAAATTGTTATCAGCATACTAATATTAGTCATTAAATTCGTTGGAATTGAGGAAAATTAAGCAAAAAAATCATTTAACTTCTAAAAATTCATTAACCTACTGAATAATTCTCAGGTGTACAGGTTTTCTCATGAATATGTCCATTTTACACCTTTCCAGTTCTTTAACCTACTGATTAATTCTTAGGTATGCGGCCTTTTTATGAAAATGTCCATTTTACATCATTCTAGGTGGGAGCCCGATCTATTGTAGCAATAAAATGTGTCGACAAATCCAGGGTGAAGCACTCAGGGTCAGCCGTAGACAATCTGATCACGGAGATAAGGCTGTTGAAGTCCCTGACACACCCCCATATTGTACATATGAAGAACTTTACATGGGATGACAAGTAAGGCCCTGGTTTTATGAAATACTACACATCTGCAATACTAATGTATTATACCTATAAGCCTATAAGCCCTTTTAAAATATTCCATATATAAAAAAAAAATAGATAAAATATCCAATGCATAGTGCTCATAACACAAGTTACTTTTATATACTTAAGTATACAAAGGTAACTTAAGACTAGATGATGTTTGCGTGAATCATCATCTTCCTGCCCTTATCCTATTTCACTTGGGGGCGGCGCAACACGTCTTCTAGACATGTTGCTTAAAGTTTTGGCTATGGTTTTATAGTCGGCCGCCTACCTGACACTATCACTCTTTTGGGATACGATTGTTGGTTGTTTACCCGCCACCATTCGGGTGACCCAAGGTGCTTGGTACAGTGCACTGGGTCTTAAGGTCCATTAGTCGCCTTTTACGACACCCAGTGGAGGATATGGGGTGGTGCTATTCTTGATGTCCGGACACCACACGCTGTTTGTGTGAATGTTGAGGAATATTTATTTTCAACCAATTACAATCTACTGCAGGATATTTTCCTCTCACATTACTATTTATATATTTTCAGAAATATCTACATTATAATGGAGTATTGCTGTGGAGGCGACTTGTCGAAATACATCCACAGATATGGAAGGGTCCCGGAGAAACAGGTTAGTATTACATTATTATCTCTTTTAATTCACGGGCTAACTTCAAGGGAAGAAACCCAGTCCTTTTTAAAGACTTACACGGGGACACAGGTCCAACATGCAGAAGCCTTGTTGAGATCTTTAATCTAAAATGTCATGGGGCACCTACCAAGGGCCATCCACCCCTGCTCTATGGAAGAACAGACATGGACGGCCAAAGGTACAAGACAGTTGTAATTTTTTTTTTTTTTTTTTCCTAGCCTATTGTGTCCCACTGCTGAGCAAAGGCCTCCCCCAAGTCTTTCCAAGTTTTTCTGTCCTGCGCCACCTCGAACCAGTCCTGTAAATTATGGAAATTAAACTAAATACATACATATTATAGATAAATTACAACCAGCCACAGAACAAATGATTGTGCTCATCACACATACATTTGTCCTGGGTGGGAATCGAGCCCACAACCTCTGGTATAGCAGTCAGGGCCAGTCAATGTCTATCCGTATGTTTTTATGCAGAATTGTTTTTTTTTAAGTTATTAGTGCTCATCAGGCTCGCACTTGACCAGTTTATTTTAAAGTATGTAATTTTTTATTTCTTTTGGTTCCAGGTTTTATATTTTCTACAACAATTGGCTTCAGCGCTCAAGTTTTTAAGAGAAAAAGGTGAGATAACAACACCAGCCTGTAACTGTCCCACTGCAGGCCTCTTGTACAGAGAATGAGCATTGATCACCACGCTTGTGAGCTGCCCCACGGTGGGGCGCCATTAAGATTGCCTTATATCCTATATCTTTATATTATTTGTAATTATTTCAGGTGTAGTACATATGGATTTAAAACCACATAACCTACTACTACACAAGGGATCTGATGGCAAATATATGTTAAAAGTAGCAGATTTTGGGTAAGTGATTGTATAATACCTACATTAATTAAATTTTACTGCTTCTTTCTATTCCGTCACATTCCGCCCAACTCCTCCACACTCCGCCCGAGTCCTCTCAATTTCACCCGACTGTTTTCCACGCCTCTTAAGTTTGTCCGACTCCTCCCAACTCCACCAGATTCTCCCTCCCTCCATCCGACTACTCTTCTCTCCTCTTAATCCTATTATTATATTTATTGCTCCTCACCACTTTACCCGACTCCTCGACACTCACCCTCTTAATTCCGTCCGACTCCTCACTCTTCCCTATTTCACCTCGCACCTTCGCACTTCGCCCAACTCCTCCTCACTACCAACACATAACTCTATCTCCATATAACTTTCCCCGCAGTTTCGCCCAACACATGTCAGTGGAATGTTCCCGCTCCGTGCGCGGCTCCCCGCTGTACATGGCGCCCGAGATGCTGCGCGGACACTACGACGCCAGGGTCGACCTGTGGAGCGTGGGTGAGGCCATACACACACATACATACATACATACATATTCTGTTCGTAATGTATTAGGGATGATGACAGGGTACGAAAAGAAGAAATGTTATTAGTCCGTAGGATAGATAATTATGAAATATTAGAGACGAGTTTTGCGTTTATTTGAACAATAAAAAATACCAAAGACAATATTAAAGTTCAGGAGAGAAGGCAAAACATGACGTCACGCGTAGGTTTGAATGACTGTGCTTTGGTTTATTTTTGTTTGTGGGACTAAAGATAAAACTTAGCCAATATTATTCATTAAACTACATAAAGGACATAAAAATAAGTTGTCATCATCCCTGTTAATTCAATTAAAAACAACAAATATGTTATTTGACTCATTTTTAAGGAGGTCTAAAGGAATTGGGTACGGGACAGGCTTGGGTATTAAAAAAACTAATTAGTCCGTCAGATAGACTTCTTATATTTCGCTTTAGAATAAAAAATGAAGATACATTGTCTTGAAATCTCGTGTGACGTCACATCTCGGTAGACTTTACTGACAAGTGACGTAACCATACAATCTCATACATTTGCCTGCAGGTGTGATAATGTATGAGTGCCTGTTCGGTCGCGCGCCCTACTCCTCGAGCACATTCAAGGAGTTGGTGGACAAGATACAGAAACAGGCGCCAATTGAGGTAGGTTGTAAGGCATGTAAACATGTGTGTCCTGCGCCTGATCCCTCTCCGGTCGTGTCGGATTGCCGTCCCATCGGGCTACGAGAGTAAAGGAACAGAGAGTGCCCCTGTGTTAGCACACGCTTGTGCACTCTAATATGTCCCGCGTAGCTGGCTGGTGTCATAGTAACACTAGCCGCCGTGGCCGAAATCGGTCCGGAGATATTCCTGTTGTTGAATTTGTAAAGCAGTGATAGTCTAAGTGCATGACGTAGCTATCGGTAAATGCGATCTGCCAGGACTCGCCCAAATGGGAGGTTGGGATCCTAAGACTGGGTACGTATATTAATAATTTTAAACTTTCGCGACTTGTACACATATTTTAGACGACAAACGGGTCTTATTCGCAATATAATGACTGCACGGATAGCCGAGTGGTATAGGTCACCACGTCAGTTACATATGTGCGTGTCGCGGGCTCGATCCCCGCGTTGGACAATAATTTGTGCGTTTCACAATTTTTTGTTCTTAGTCTGGGTGTCTCTGTACATGTGCATTGAATGTTTGTGGAACCTCCTGCGATATAAGGAATAAATTTCTTAATGCGGAAGTCGGTAAAAAAAAACAGTATTTCTTTTCTCCCGACGTTTCGGCCGAATTGCACCGACCGTGGTCACAGGTAGACTGAACTAAAAAGAAATATTGGATTATATTGCGAATAAGACCCGTTTGTTGTCTCGCAAAGAGTGTGACTTGCGAGATGACGTCAGATAGGAACGTGTGAAAGAAGACATGCTGCGTCTAATAATTGAGATAAGGGCAGGGGAATGATGATCGCTATAAACCAGCCTCTATACCTACCACTGCTGGGCACAGGCCTCTTCCCATATAGGGAAAGTTATTGTCAGGTTATTAGACCCGTCTGTTGTCTTAATTAAGCTGCTATTAGTTTCAAAACAGTTTCCTCTTATCACGAAAGTCACACCAAACACTTCCCCCAACAGATTCCTCCCAGATCGTCGATATCCCCTGGCTGCCAGGACCTCCTCACGCGCCTGCTGCAGCACGACCCTGACAGGAGGATCACGTACGAGGAGTTCTTCGCGCATGAGTACCTGGACCTAGAGCATATGCCGTCCAAAGAGAACTATGAGAAGGTAGGTGAAAAACATGTCTTAGATAAAATTGACGGGCCTGTTGGTCTAGTGGTTAGTGACCCTGACTGCTAAGACGGAGGTCGTGGGTTCGATTTTCACCCAGGACAAATGTTTGTGTGATGAGCACGATGAGCACGAACAACAGGCCCGTCATGTATGTAAATTGTCCATTAAGTTTAATTTCATGTATGTTGTTTATACATATTAAAAAGAAACAAGGGACCTAATATAGAACCCTGCGGGACGCCACATGTTATGGGTTAGGCTTCACTTTGCTTGACTGTTAAGTTTACCTACTTGTGACCGATTTCTTAAGTAAGGCTCGAGCATTTTTAGAGCATATCTGGTAGTATTAGCGAATTCCAGTTTCTTTAGGAGTAATTTGTGACAAACCGTATCAAAGGCCTTCTTTAGGTCAATAAAAATACCTAGGACTATATTTTTACTATCTATGTTTTGTTTAATTTTGGTTACAAGATCAATAGTAGCTGAAGTACTATAACATCCTGCTTTCGTATTAACAGCTTGACGCAAATTCGCGTATAATGAAACATTATACATTCGACTTAAATCATCAACGTTTACAGTTCACATTTAGTACATAGCATAACTACAAGGTGCGCGTAATGTAACGTTAAGGTACAAGCGAATGCTCGCGGTAAAGGAGCAACTTTATCACTAACTGCTACTTGTTGCTTTCACTGTGGGAGAAAAAACGGCGCAAGAAACTCTCCAGCACTCTGTCTTTCTTTTACATATTTAACAAATCTCTTAACTACTGAGCCCAAGGTCAACAGAGCATACGAATCACCTAATTGTATGTGTCGCCGAGGCGAACGGGATAGGTATAAGCAGAGCATTCAGATGGACTTCATCAGCCATATTGAATGTCTTGTTTGAAATAAAGTCTTCGTTACATTGCTTGATTGAATGGCGCGTTTCTGTTGAATAGTTCTTAACGATTTGAAACTTTTGCGATTTGTACAAATATTTTAGACGACAAACGGGACTTGTTCGCGAAATAAAACGATATCTTTTCTTCCGACGTTTCGATCGACTTGCACCGACCGTGGTCACGGGGTGGACTGGAACATAGAAGTTCTGTTGGTATAGGTCTCCCATCCATTCTCTTATGTGTCTCTCTGTATGTGTGACCCCTTGTCCCGCTTGCTGGCAGTAGTGTATGTATGTACGTGTGGCTCGCGGTCCCTCAGTGGGCTCCCCTGTGCGCGCGCTGGCAGTAGGTCTGCTCAGTAGCGTGTGTATCTCTCTGGTGTGTGACAGGCAGTGGCCCTCATCAAGCGGGCCGTGTCGGCGGACGCAGTGGGCTCCCCTGTGCGCGCGCTGGCAGTAGGTCTGCTCAGTAGCGTGTGTATCTCTCTGGTGTGTGACAGGCAGTGGCCCTCATCAAGCGGGCCGTGTCGGCGGACGCAGTGGGCTCCCCTGTGCGCGCGCTGGCAGTAGGTCTGCTCAGTAGCGTGTGTATCTCTCTGGTGTGTGACAGGCAGTGGCCCTCATCAAGCGGGCCGTGTCGGCGGACGCAGTGGGCTCCCCTGTGCGCGCGCTGGCAGTAGGTCTGCTCAGTAGCGTGTGTATCTCTCTGGTGTGTGACAGGCAGTGGCCCTCATCAAGCGGGCCGTGTCGGCGGACGCAGTGGGCTCCCCTGTGCGCGCGCTGGCAGTAGGTCTGCTCAGTAGCGTGTGTATCTCTCTGGTGTGTGACAGGCAGTGGCCCTCATCAAGCGGGCCGTGTCGGCGGACGCAGTGGGCTCCCCTGTGCGCGCGCTGGCAGTAGGTCTGCTCAGTAGCGTGTGTATCTCTCTGGTGTGTGACAGGCAGTGGCCCTCATCAAGCGGGCCGTGTCGGCGGACGCAGTGGGCTCCCCTGTGCGCGCGCTGGCAGTAGGTCTGCTCAGTAGCGTGTGTATCTCTCTGGTGTGTGACAGGCAGTGGCCCTCATCAAGCGGGCCGTGTCGGCGGACGCAGTGGGCTCCCCTGTGCGCGCGCTGGCAGTAGGTCTGCTCAGTAGCGTGTGTATCTCTCTGGTGTGTGACAGGCAGTGGCCCTCATCAAGCGGGCCGTGTCGGCGGACGCAGTGGGCTCCCCTGTGCGCGCGCTGGCAGTAGGCCTGCTCAGTAGCGTGTGTATCTCTCTGGTGTGTGACAGGCAGTGGCCCTCATCAAGCGGGCCGTGTCGGCGGACGCAGTGGGCTCCCCTGTGCGCGCGCTGGCAGTAGGTCTGCTCAGTAGCGTGTGTATCTCTCTGGTGTGTGACAGGCAGTGGCCCTCATCAAGCGGGCCGTGTCGGCGGACGCAGTGGGCTCCCCTGTGCGCGCGCTGGCAGTAGGTCTGCTCAGTAGCGTGTGTATCTCTCTGGTGTGTGACAGGCAGTGGCCCTCATCAAGCGGGCCGTGTCGGCGGACGCAGTGGGCTCCCCTGTGCGCGCGCTGGCAGTAGGTCTGCTCAGTAGCGTGTGTATCTCTCTGGTGTGTGACAGGCAGTGGCCCTCATCAAGCGGGCCGTGTCGGCGGACGCAGTGGGCTCCCCTGTGCGCGCGCTGGCAGTAGGCCTGCTCAGTAGCGTGTGTATCTCTCTGGTGTGTG
Organism: Chrysodeixis includens; assembly: GCA_941860345.1. Taxonomy (NCBI): domain Eukaryota; kingdom Metazoa; phylum Arthropoda; class Insecta; order Lepidoptera; family Noctuidae; genus Chrysodeixis; species Chrysodeixis includens. Next base: position 10,166,753 of record OW796110.1, on the reverse strand, counting down.
ACAGGCAGTGGCCCTCATCAAGCGGGCCGTGTCGGCGGACGCACTGGGCTCCCCTGTGCGCGCGCTGGCAGTAGGTCTGCTCAGTAGCGTGTGTATCTCTCTGGTGTGTGACAGGCAGTGGCCCTCATCAAGCGGGCCGTGTCGGCGGACGCAGTGGGCTCCCCTGTGCGCGCGCTGGCAGTAGGTCTGCTCAGTAGCGTGTGTATCTCTCTGGTGTGTGACAGGCAGTGGCCCTCATCAAGCGGGCCGTGTCGGCGGACGCAGTGGGCTCCCCTGTGCGCGCGCTGGCAGTAGGTCTGCTCAGTAGCGTGTGTATCTCTCTGGTGTGTGACAGGCAGTGGCCCTCATCAAGCGGGCCGTGTCGGCGGACGCAGTGGGCTCCCCTGTGCGCGCGCTGGCAGTAGGTCTGCTCAGTAGCGTGTGTATCTCTCTGGTGTGTGACAGGCAGTGGCCCTCATCAAGCGGGCCGTGTCGGCGGACGCAGTGGGCTCCCCTGTGCGCGCGCTGGCAGTAGGTCTGCTCAGTAGCGTGTGTATCTCTCTGGTGTGTGACAGGCAGTGGCCCTCATCAAGCGGGCCGTGTCGGCGGACGCAGTGGGCTCCCCTGTGCGCGCGCTGGCAGTAGGTCTGCTCAGTAGCGTGTGTATCTCTCTGGTGTGTGACAGGCAGTGGCCCTCATCAAGCGGGCCGTGTCGGCGGACGCAGTGGGCTCCCCTGTGCGCGCGCTGGCAGTAGGTCTGCTCAGTAGCGTGTGTATCTCTCTGGTGTGTGACAGGCAGTGGCCCTCATCAAGCGGGCCGTGTCGGCGGACGCAGTGGGCTCCCCTGTGCGCGCGCTGGCAGTAGGTCTGCTCAGTAGCGTGTGTATCTCTCTGGTGTGTGACAGGCAGTGGCCCTCATCAAGCGGGCCGTGTCGGCGGACGCAGTGGGCTCCCCTGTGCGCGCGCTGGCAGTAGGTCTGCTCAGTAGCGTGTGTATCTCTCTGGTGTGTGACAGGCAGTGGCCCTCATCAAGCGGGCCGTGTCGGCGGACGCAGTGGGCTCCCCTGTGCGCGCGCGCTGGCAGTAGGTCTGCTCAGTAGCGTGTGTATCTCTCTGGTGTGTGACAGGCAGTGGCCCTCATCAAGCGGGCCGTGTCGGCGGACGCAGTGGGCTCCCCTGTGCGCGCGCTGGCAGTAGGTCTGCTCAGTAGCGTGTGTATCTCTCTGGTGTGTGACAGGCAGTGGCCCTCATCAAGCGGGCCGTGTCGGCGGACGCAGTGGGCTCCCCTGTGCGCGCGCTGGCAGTAGGTCTGCTCAGTAGCGTGTGTATCTCTCTGGTGTGTGACAGGCAGTGGCCCTCATCAAGCGGGCCGTGTCGGCGGACGCAGTGGGCTCCCCTGTGCGCGCGCTGGCAGTAGGTCTGCTCAGTAGCGTGTGTATCTCTCTGGTGTGTGACAGGCAGTGGCCCTCATCAAGCGGGGCCGTGTCGGCGGACAGCAGTGGGCTCCCCTGTGCGCGCGCTGGCCGCGTATCGTGCGGGGTTGGCGCTGCTGGTGCCGTGCGCCGCGTGTGAGACAGACTCGCTGCGCCGCGCCGCACTCGCCGCCAAGCTCAACCGGTACCTACACACACACCACTACTAACACAAGCATCATCATCATTACACACATCCTACACACTATTATGTAATTTATTGTGAATAAGATAAAATCTTGTACCTAAATTATGTTGACAAAATATATGTAATTTGTTCGGAAGGGGGACATCTGTCTGACAGGATACCCTAGTGCAGACACCAGTCTCCCACAAAGGATTGATACGACATTACTTGTTATGTACAATAGATTTAAGGTACCTTTGTGGAAGAAAAATAAATAAACATTATTATCATATTCCCCTGTCCTTCTCCCAATTATTATTTGGTGTCACAGCATGTCTTCTTCTTCCACATGTTCCTATCTGACGTCATCTCGCGAGTCACACTCTTTGCAGCCATATCATCTTTCACACAATCCATCCATCGTTTCTTTGGTCGTCCTCTTCCCCTATATCCATCCACATTCATGTCCAGCACCTTCCTTACCACGTGATTCTCTCCTCTCCTCATGACATGCCCATACCATGACAAGCACAGAGTAATAATAATGTCCGGAACCATTTTGGCTAGTGTTACTATGACACCAGCCAGCTACGTTACATATTATAGTGCACAAGCGTGTGCTAACACAGGTGCACTCTCTGTTCCTTTACTCTCATAGCCCGATGGGACGGTAAGACACGACCGGAGAGAGATCAGGACACACATAAAACAGTTATATAGCTAACGTATCGTCGCAGGTATATGGACAGAGCGGAGGAACTCAACGACTTGCTGAACAGCGCTGACCAGACGACGCCAGTGCCTCAGATACATAATGGTGAGTGCTGTCACACTCATGTAAAGTATAATTGATATCGCTATATGTTGCTTAAAAAACCTGGCCAAGTGCGAGTTGGAAACGCGCAAGAAGGGTTCCGCAGTATTTTTTCTTTTTTTTTGATAATGTTTTTCATATTCAGCCAAAATTTTACTTTTTTTTTCATTTTTAATATTTGTTGTTTTAGCGGCAACGGAAATATATCATTTATTTTTTGTAATATACAAGTATACATTCTGTGTAAATGACTCATGAATCAATAGTTTTTTATTGTTAAATACTGTTCCTGAAAAATTTTGTACTGAAAAAAGTGAACGAGAATTGTTTTTTTTGCACGTTAACCCCATGACTTACGGTGATATCGTCATAATAAAAAATAATCATGATACCATGATGTATTAAATGAGATACGTTTGAAATCTGTTGGTGGGTTGGGACGATTTTTTGCGTGGTCATTTAAAGCCTTTTTTTAAAGAACTTTGTTTATAACAACTCGCACATCATCATCATTCCCCTGCCCTTATCCCAATTTTTACTTGGGGTCGGCGCAACACGTCTTCTAGACATGTTGCTTAAAGTTTTGGCTATGGTTTTATAATCGGCCGCCTGCCTGACACTAACCCTCTTTGGGAATGCGATTGTTGGTTGTTTAACAACTCGCACATACAGTATCAATTGCCTACCGTCCTATTCCTATTGTATAACCACCCTTAGGACATGTTATCAACTCTCCTCACATTATAGGGCCGTCGAGTCAGGCAGTTAGTTGTAACTCCTCGTGCGGCGCGCAGACAAGCTCCCGAGAGGACGTCGCGCACACAGACAGCGGACAGACGGACACAACGCACGAGACGGAACATGTGAGTATGTAGCTGTGGGAAGACTGGACAATATCCACACAGGAAAGTCCTAAAAAAGGGTCAGGTCAGGAGTACCCTAAACCGACGGGCGTGTATGAAGCGATTGATGGGTGTGGATGAAGCTAAAGTGATATGCCAGGATCGTAGCAAATGGAAAGATGTGTTCTCTGCCTTATACATACATACATATACATACATAAACGTCACGCCTCTTTCCCTTGGGGTAGGCAGAGATCACATCTTTCCATTTGCTACGATCCTCAGCTTCATCCACACTCATCAATCGTTACTGGGATGACGGGAAAAAAAAGAATATCTTGGGTCAATATCCACACACGGCCATCTGATCCCAAGCTAAGCAGAGCTTGTGTTATGGTAATCAGACAGCTGATACACATACATGTACAGGGTGACTTCGAAGTCGTGGGCAATATTTTAAACTAAGACACTATTAATGACACTAACTGCGTTAGGGCTACTTTTACGCAAAAAAATTGTTACTTAGATATTAAAAATGTAATGTATACTTAAATAATAAGTAACATACTACCGTAATAAATTATTATTGAAGAAAAAAAACAAAACTAATCAGATAATGCCAATGATCTAAAGTATCAAAATATTTAAACGCGGCCGTCGCATCATCCACGGCCGCGCGGAACTTAGAAAAGGTAATAATCTACATTATTATTATTTTTTTTTTACGTCCATTGTTGCAACTAAAACTAGTAATGTAAGATATCACCTAGCCCTTGAACAGTATGTGTATATTGACAAGTGTATGACATTTTGACATGTGGACGGGCCTGTTGGTCTAGCTAGTGGTTAGTGACCCTGACTGCTAAGCCGGAAGTCGTGGGTTCGATTCCCACCCAGGACAAATGTTTGTGTGATGAGCACGATCATTTGTTCTGTGTCTGAGTGTAATTTATCTATAGTATGTATGTGTTTAAAAATATATAAGTATGTTTATCATTTGTCTAGTACTCATAACACAAGTTACTATCGTATACTTAATTTGAGACTAGATGGCGTTGTGTGAATGTTGAGGTGTATTTATTTGCTAACAGAAGCAGTCCGTTCCCCCCGCGGCGTCGAAGCCGCACCTGCTGCGGCGTATCTTCGGCCGGCAGCCATCCATACCATACTTAGACAGCAAGGACTGTAGCATCACAGTGAGTATTCATAAACTAACCTATACACGTCCCACTGCTGGGCACAGGCCTCTTCCCATATAGGGAAGGTTTGAGCATTGATCACCACGCTAGCTCACTGCGGATTTCAGATTACAATATTTAGAATCCAGGTTTCCTCACGATGTTTTCCTTCACCGTTTGTCAGTAATGTCTTAGAATTATTAAGAAAGTACATATTTTATAACTTTGAAAAAGTCACATTGGTACTTGCCTGCGCTGGGGATCGAACTTGCACCTCGTGCATACAAATCCATACATAGAACCGCAAGGCCACCACGACATCGTGAGTATTACAGGAGTTAAGCTGCCCTAAGTAAGGCCGCGAAGTGGTTGGGTGAGCGCACTCGGACTGTGGACTCGGGTTATTCAGCTGGTTCTTAAAAAGAAATCATTTTTTGATGAGAAACATTGGATTTCAAAAACATTTTTTTTGTCAAATTTTGTACGGTATGAACTACATACACGAATCATGGAAACGTTACCATTTTTGTGCTTGCGTGTAGAATCGTCAGGCAACTAAGATTTTCTAATACAATTTAAGATTAAATTCCTTAGTGCGTTAATCATGTAAAAAGAAAAAAAAAGAAAGAATTCAGTTTTTCAAGAGATTTTTTAATCAAATTTTGTATCGAATGAAAGTAACTACATACCACGAATCGTCACGCATTTAAGCTTTCCTAATACAATTTTAATTTATATTTGTTCAACAGGCAGAAGACACAACACAGGACAAGACTAAACCGGCATCAGATAACGACGGGTGTAGGATTACATGAAGACAATACTCCAATACAAGGAACAAATACTAAGAGGAGATGTCCTAAGCAACTGTGCATATAGATACAAACATAAACGTCACGCCTCTTTCCCTTGGGGGTAGGCAGAGATCACATCTTTCCATTTGCTACGATCCTGGCATACCACTTTAGATTCATCCACACTCATCAATCGCTTCATACACGCCCGTCGGTATAACAACAATAAAAATAAATATTAAAAAGTTTCCCTATACAATAAACGTGTTTTCTCCGTATTTTTTTGCTCAATATTAAACACGGTAACAGACAGACGCGTCAAATTTTCACAGAATATGTACTTGCATATATCCTTTAAAAATAATAATAAAAACTACTATCTAATATTCAGTGTTTTTATCATTAATGAAAGAAATGTCTGTTGAAAAGTTTCTCTACTCAATTTAAAATGTGTAAAATTTTTTGAATTAAAGTTAATGTTTACTTATCTGTATACAATTATCTATGTGCCTTTATAATCTTGCCTATTTGTAATATAATATAGGTATTAGGACAAGTCTGTAACTGTCCCACTGCAGGCCTCTCATACAGAGAACGAGCATTGATCACCACGCTTGTGAGCTGCCCCACGGTGGGGCGCCATTACCGAAGCTGTTAATAACACCAGCCTGTAACTGTCCCACTGCAGGCCTCTCATACAGAGAACGAGCATTGATCACCACGCTTGTGAGCTGCCCCACGGTGGGGCGCCATTACCGAAGCTGTTAATAACACCAGCCTGTAACTGTCCCACTGCAGGCCTCTCATACAGAGAACGAGCATTGATCACCACGCTTGTGAGCTGCCCCACGGTGGGGCGCCATTACCGAAGCTGTTAATAACACCAGCCTGTAACTATCCCACTGCAGGCCTCTCATAACATCTTGAGATTTAAAAGACATGCAATTAAGTCATAAGTAATTTAAAATATGTTGTTTTATTTTGATTTTATGTATGTATACAGGGTGTAAAGAAAATACTCATTCAAAAATACAGCTTCTGTGCATGAAACTGAACTATTTTCTCGAAGAAAGCAAGTCTGTTAAAAAATAAGGATTCCATACAAATTACGATTAGTCAGGTGATAATTTTGTATGGGAAAGCCATGATTTTTTTTCTAAATAACCGACTTCTACGCAGGCGAAACCGCGGGAAAAAGCTAGTTTAACATACTCTCGAGCATTTCCTTTACACCTTGCTTAATTACAATGTTTGGGACAAACATTTGAGTATGTCACAAATGTTGGCGACACTGTTGGCCATACAATTGTTCCAATGTTTGTTATTTTCTATTTTAATATGTAAACGCCTGTGATTCTCGTAATAAAGTATAGTTTTGTTATTTAAATACTTGTTTTGTTTTTAACCTACTTCATAAAAGGAGGATGCTCTCTCAATTTGAATGTATTTGTAGACCTTTTTTTATTTACAATAATAAACCAGCCTATACACGTCCCACTGCTGGGCACAGGCCTCTTTCCCTATAGGGAAGGTTTGAGCATTGCTCACCACGCTAGCTCACTGCGGATTTCAGATTCTAATATGTGGAATCCAGGTTTCCTCACGACGTTTTTCTTCACCGTTTGTCAGTAGTGTCTTAAAAGAATTAAACTTTAAACAGCTAGATTGATTTCGATATCATTTTGCGGGCAGCTAAGCAGTTTAACTGATGTAGGGTAAAGGAAGGTACGAATAATACACTTTAAAATAATAATTGCAATATATTTATTCTACAACGCATTAGGCTACTAGCGTCATATAACTTTAACTATACCAACATAGAGTATTAAACAAAGATAAAATTATATACAAATGGATAGTCCTATTATTAATTTTCAAACTATACTACCAATGTCATAAAATCAAAGGGCCTACCAACCACATCTGAAAGTATTATTATGGAGGTGTTCTTGACCGATTAGTGTTACTATGACACCAGCCAGCTATGCTACATATTATAGTGCACAAGCGTGTGCTAACACAGGTGCACTCTCTGTTCCTTTACTCTCATAGCGCGATGGGACGGCAATCCGACACGACCGGAGAGAGATCAGGCACAGGACAATTTTACGTGCTTTCCGAAATATGGAAGCTGTGATATTTATTTCTAAAATGCACACAATATTCGAGAAGTTGATACGCGACTTGGGAATCGAACTCGAGACCTTTGATTTAGAAGTCCTATGGTCTTACCACTAGGCTATCACAGTTTCAAGTCCAATAATATTACTTTCTAACGTGGTGGTAATTTTTCAAAATTAAATACATTTTTAGTATGTGCTAATAAGCAAAGCAACTATCAATATACCTATTCAGATTGTTGACAACAATAAATTAGACTATCTAACATAGTATAAAACAAAGTCGCTTCCCGCTGTCTGTCCCTATGTATGCTTAGATCTTTAAAACTACGCAATGGATTTTGATGCGGTTTTCTTTAATACACAATGTTTCAAGCAAGGTTTCGGTATAATTCATAAATATTACTTCATTAAATAACGTATGTAAATCATTTATATTCAGTCCCAAATTAAAGAACAATAGTAATTTATCTATTAATATGTATTTAGAAATATATAAGTATGTTTATCAGTTGTCTAGTACTCATACCACAAGCTATTTAGCTTAGCTAGAAACTAGATGGCGTTATGAATGTTGAAGAATATTCATATATGACAAACCATCACTTTTGACAGACAGTTGAGTTGATGCTTGCGAATATGCACACCAACGCCCTCATGTTAATGTCATCCACGTGACGAAAGATCCTTGTAGCTGTATAATAGGTCAGGGAAAAAGTCTTTTCGCATTATAGTATGTATGAACTTGTAATAAAAATCTTTCTCTCTCTAATAAAATTAGAATTTGGAATTATGTTCTTTAAAATTTTAACTTTCAATTATACCAAAACCAGCCAGATACAAATACTATAGCCAAAAAGATTTTATTACAAGTTCGTACATACTATAATGGGAAAAGACTTTTTCCCCGACCTAATATACAAAACTGGTTTTATTAAGCATTTCTACACATCTCTACTAACTTCTTACTTCTCATTCTCACTTTCTTTCCTCTTTTTCTTCTTCTTCTTTTTACCCTTCTTCGTTTCTTTACTCATGTCATTAAATTTCAATAACTTTTTATACATTTTCAGTAATAATTTCGCATCTTTCTTTAAATCGCCCGGAAGTACGGGATCTACATATTTTGTGGAACCTTCTAGAGTATTATAATGGTCTATGGTACCTTCTACTATCTCTGGTTCTTTATTTTCTTCTTCTTTTTGTTTTTCAACATCTTTTTTCCTCTCCGCTAGTTTATTTTTCAGTTCAATGTTTTTCTTTCGTAACGCATTTAGTATACTAGCTGTATTTAAGACTTTTTTCACTTTTTTGCTGTCTAGATACCGATCTTTCCACGATATATTTTCTATATCTTTGTAATCTTCTTCATTGTCTTTGGTCGAGTCTATTTCGTCTATTTTAGCTGATAGAGCTTCTATTTCCGTAGCTGTTGGATCCATAGACAAGATTTCTTCGCAGACAGAGGAATCATCAGAGAGTTCTAATATTTCATAGATCTCTTCGACATCATCAGATAGACTGTCATTGTCTATGTCTATCCTATCATCATCTTTGTTAAATTTAATACTTTTCGACGAATCTTTCCCTCTATTGTCTATAGTAACAGATATATTAATTTTCTCTTTATCTGTGTAAAAATTTTCGTCGTTTCCTTCACGAAAATCCGTTTTCGAACATTTCCTCTCTCTTTTTGACTTTTTATCTTTTTTCTTCTTCTTTTTCTTGCTTTTTGTTTCTTCGTCTGATATACAGAAGACTTCTGAGCTCTCTCTGTCCGATATCTCTCCTTCCGACTTTTCTTTTTCAGTATCTTTTCCTTTTTCTACTTCTACTGTATCTTTTACTTCTTCTTCTACATTAACCACTTGTAATTCTTCTTTACTTACTTCTACAGGTAATTCTACTTCTTTTTCTTCTATTTCAGAGTTTTCTTTATCTTTTTCACTAACTTTTACCGCATCATTTTCCAAATCTTTTGAAAGATCTTTCACTACTTCTTCAGCAACAACTTTTTCACTTAGTATATCTTCTTCACTATCTTTTATAACATCAACGTTATCTTTTAATTGAGACTCCGTATCTTTTTCAACAGGAACTTCATCTTTTTCTACAGAAACCTCATCTTTTTCAACACTAACATCTACATTAACCGTTTCCTTTACTTCTACATCTTCTATTTCCTTCTCTTCTTTTCCTTTATCTTTTACCTTTGGAGAAGACTCGCGACTACTATCTGAAGAATCAGAGCTCACATTATCATAGTTCTTTCTGTCCAAATCTTCTAGAAGATCCATTTTCTCCGTATCAGATAATTGTAAAGTAATTTCATCTGTATCATCGTAATCTTTGCTTATCTTTTGTCTTTTCTTCTTCTTTTTAGCTTTATCTTTACCTTTTTCTACGTCTGTATCTTTTGTAACTACAGTAGGAGGTGTAGTGTTTGTATGTGTGTGTGTGTTATCTTTTTCTGTTCCTTTACCTTTTCGGTTGAGTTTTATCTTTTGTGTTGGTTTCTGTGGCGCGATTACAACTAAATCGTTGACTCTTTTAATTGTTGTTTGTGGTTGGGTGTCTTGTGACATTTCTGAAATAAAAGATAGCGTTTTATAACCAACAGTAAAAAAGAGGGTGTATGTGTCACAGTATTTTTATGTAGCTAATTTAAATGAAGAATGATTTTCAATGCAAAGCGGTTTTGAAAACAGCCAGGCTATGACGAAATATAAAAATAATAATAAACCAACCTAAACACGTCCCACTACTGGGCACAGGTCTCTTCCCATATAGGGAGAGGTTTGAGCTATTAATCACCACGCTAGCTCACTGCGGGCGATTTCAGATTACAATATTAGGAACGAGACCTTTGACTTAGCAGTCCTACGGTCTTACCACTAGGCTATCACAGCTTCTAGAAGAAGCATAGGCATACATACTAGCAAATTATGTATAGTCATGTATCTTTTATATATTTTTTGTATGTATTGCTTCTCTCTCTTTGCACTATAGTAGTAGTATAAACTTGTAATAAAATCTTTCTCTCTCTAATAAAATTAGAATTTGTAAATATATTCTTTAAAATTTTAACTTTTAATTATACGAAAACCAGCCAGATACAAATACCATAGGCAAAAAGATTTTATTACAAGTTCATACATACTATAAAGCGAAAAAACTTTTTCTCCGACCTAATAAATCAGTTGCAGTAGATTTCTTACACGAAATTTCTGAAGCTGTTACGGAATATACCTGATACTGTATAGCTAAACAAAAAATGATAGAGATAATTTGAAAGAGAATTTCATGATTTCATAAATCATTTGACTAGGACTTAAACTTCGATTGTTTGGTTGTGTATACATGTGTTTGCTCGTGACTGTACTGTAGGAGTCTTAAGTCCAGAAGCAATTTCACAAATTTATGGCATCAAAACAAGTGGCGCTTACGACCTCTTTACATAACAAATACACATTACATTTTGCACACATACACGGTTCCCGCACTCTTTCATCATTACCTAGTCAGAAAGAGCGCGATATAACGATAATGCTACTGGACTTATGGCTCCAGACTGTACCTAATAAATAAGCATAAATAACACTCACGTCTGTTCAGTTCGTGTAGCGCGGGCTTCTCATCCTCACTACTGATCTCCACGACCTCGGGCGGCTCCTCCTTGATCTCCACCTCACTCTCCGACGAGCGAGGGTCCACGGGGACAGACGCAGGTGGTGGCTCTAAGGAAGCAAGTGATAAGTTTCGTGAGGATAATGCATACAAAGTATTTTCTTTTCATTTTTCTTAAAGACGACTCCCGCATTAAGTAATTATTAGTGATTGAACCCCTCCAACTGGGATCCAGAGACGTTAGTTGAAATGCACAAAGACATCCAGGCGCGTCGCACCCATCTAATAACAGGCATAAAAAAAGAAATCTTCTGATAGACCGTGTAACATAATTAACGCACATCCTGAAACTACTTTGTTCAGAATACGATAACAGAATCCATTTCATGTATAAAAGTAAATCGATTTTTTTTTAGCAAACAAATATTTAGAATAATTAAATTGTAGACACTATTTTCATAAAGCAGTCGACGTAACTACGAAAATGAGCCTTAAGTCGATGCAATGAGGCTCATAAGGCAATAGGCTATAAGTAACGTATTGAGCAATAGGGCGCCCACGCGTTTTGCCAATTATTTGTACAAATTATTCTGACAATATGTAATAAAAACAAATATCTAAGCAAATGATAAAAATGTTTCAATACATTAATTGTGGATAAAAAAGGATATTCTTTTTGGGGTGTCTGTGGATGTGCGTTATTTCCGTTACACGTTGTATATAAAAATCAATTGCTGTTCGTGTTAGTCTCGCTAAAACTCGAGAACGGCTGAACGGATTTATCTCATTTTGGTCTTGAATTGTTCGTGAAGGTCCAGGGAAGGTTTAAAAGGTGAGAAATAATCGAATAATTGAAATCTTTTTTTTTCCTATACAGAAGTTTAGGTCCTTTATTTATCGATTGGGGCAGTGCGAAGTCTGCCGAGTCAGCTAGTTTAAAATAAAAAAAACCACCGAAGTATATTTGCCGACATTCGGTTAATCTCCCCACTTTCACCGGCCACAACTTTAAATCGGTTCAACTGATTTTCATCAAACAAAATCTTAGAAATCTTAGACATTGTCTAAGAACACTCGCACATAAGTCACCTTTAATACAAATAAAACTAAATTGAAATCACTGCATCCGTTCGGGAGTTATGATGCCACAGACTGACAGACACGTCAACTTTATAACACCCCTCTTTTTTGCGTCGGGGGTAAAAATAACACCTTTTGGCTAAAATATGAGGTTTGTAGACATGAGGACTATAGCTATGAGGTCTGTAGCTATGAGGTCTACAGCTATGAGGTCTTTAGAAATGAGGTCTGTAGCTACTCACTGCTGGCCTGCTCCTGCTGCAGCTGTGCCCGTATAGCCCTCGCCCTCGCCTGCAGCTCTAACAGCTCGAGCACGGTGAGTCCGGCGCGCGAGGCTCTGTTCTGTTGCGTGTCGGAACCCTCGCCACTGGCTGAGCGTTTGCGTTTGGATTTAGATTTGGATTTCGATGAACGGTGTTTGTGCTGAAACGAGAAAGATTTAATTGTAGATTACTTAAATGTTATAACGGTTTACTAGAGCGTATTTATCGGTTTAGCGGGACTAGTTTCGGACCCAACCGGAGTCCTTAATCATGAGCTAATGAGTCGGTCGTCAGTTCGACTCGCGACCTGCCGCCGCGTCAGCTCATAATTAAGGACTGAGTGATTCTCGTGATTAAGCTCAGTCGTGATTAAGAGCCGATGATTAAAACTTAAGTAGGAATCATCCTCACGAAAGTTATTATAAAAATATTAGAAGCTTCTTTTTTGTTATTTGCCTAGTTTCTTTTTTATTATTTAGCCTAAATAAGATCCCACTACTGGGCAAAGGTCTCCCCTTTCTCCTTCCAAAGCTCCCTGTCTTTTGCGATTTCTGACCACGTGCAACCTGCATATCTGCATATCATCATATCATTTGCCTAGTTATAAAGTAAGGGAATAACAGAGCCTCACAGGGAACTAAAGGCATTTGTATACCTAATGAGACTCGACATGCATTATATGAGAGCATGTCAGAATAGGTCAGTGGGTTATGTTTGTAAAGGCGAGTTCAACTATTACTCTATGTTGTACTTAATACTCAATTATTTATAGTAATTTATGTAATACAGAACAGGATTATTATACACTTACCTTTTTCTTCTTCGAGCTAGCCTGGCTCAGTATCTCCTCGTCTGAAGATATGCTGTCCAGGGATATGGTCTCCAGGTTTTCCGGTGGAGGAGATGGGCTGGACGACTCCGTGTCGGACGGAGGGTCTGCTCCGTCCAGTATAGCACAGAGACGCTTGGAGCTTATGCCTAATAACTGGAAGAAAGGATGATGTTAATTATTACATTGTGTTTGAAAGTCAGATAGACATTTTTTTATGCTATGTAGACTGTATTGAAATCATTAAATAAATAAATATACCTCAACATTCACACAACACCATTTAGTCTCAAATTAAGTATACCTAGTAATCAAGTAACTTGTATTGACAGATACAGACTGACTCATATAGGAATGTATGGAAGAAGACATGCTGCGCCGGCACTAAATAATAATTGAGATAAGGGCAGGGCAATGATGATGCTTTAAATCAGCCAGATTTTTACATAGCTGGAAGAGATTTGAAAGCAATCTGCTTTCCTCGTCGAATGGGTCTGTGTGTAGTCCTTAAGTATATGTTTACAGTTAGTACAAAGATAAAAAAGAGTTGTTCAGCCGCACTATTAGATTCTGTTACCCATTTACAAGATAGTAAAGGACGGATAAACGGTTTCTCTATAACATACTGGTGTTAGGCAGAATCTAATGAGTCTGTAAACCCTTACACAAAGCTTGGGATAAAGATATACTTAAGATTACAGCGTAAACAAAACGTAAACGTAACCTAAACTTCTTTCACATTATAAACTTATTTAAATAAATAAATATCAAACCTCTTCGGTGCACAGCTCCTGTAGGTCATCTATAGATATATTCCTGATACAAGCCGGCGCTATGGCCTTCAATTCCTTGTATTTCATTACTGAAAATACTTGATGCATTAATTCTACCCGATCGTGTATGTAATATGCTAGATCATGGGTCTCGGGGTCCGGAGCCTGCGACGTAGAAGTCTCTGGCTTCTCGTTTTTGACTTTATGCCGTTTTACACGCTTCATGTTTATCAATTTTCACTTAAATTGTTGTAAAAATGCTAAACCTAAAACAAATTGGTCTTAACAATTATAATCCAAATAATTTGAAAAGTAAAAAAAATAAGCTTTTTCATTCAGAAAATGGACTCTCTAATTTGGTAGGATTATTTGTCATTGACGTTTATTATGACAGATAATAAAATGCGTTCAAAGAAGTTGGAAAATGTGTCAAACGGAGATTCTGACTCTGTGGTCAATAAAATATTCTAGATTAAAATAAAGTCTGCTTTTGTTTTGTCTCGAAGTGTCAGTCAAAATTTTTTGTTGGTTCCGTGAACATCTACCAATCCTGGAATGAGATAAAAATTTTAATATTTTTCGGTATTCATTGGACAAAATGTCACTGGAGGAGATATTTGATTGCTACGTAGATAGGGCTATTCAAACTGTCTTCAAATCACTCCTGTCGGTATTTTGTCCCAGGGTATCGAACTTACCACCTATTAAAAAGTTGAACAAAAGGTACTGTCTGGAAATTAAAAGTCCTTGGATTTTACAACACCACATTTTATTGGAGATTGGTAACTGAACGCATTGTATTTAAAATTCGCGGTACAGTACATGTCAACAAATATGGCGGTCGAAAAACTGTATGAAAGTGATAATTATTTGGTGGTTAACAAGCCGTTTGATATGTATATTAACTCGGACGATGAGTACGAAAAGGTAAGGGAGTCATGTTATTAAGTATTGCTAAAACAACATCTTTCACAGGTTATGTTTTTCCGATGCATAGATGCTGTGATAGTGATGGGAAAGAACGACACTTTAGTATCGACAAATTATTAGTAGGTTTTGTAATCTATGTCCATTAGTCGATATTCTGGAATCCTTCTACGAATTATAATTTGCTAAAAACAAAACACATCGTGTGTGATATTCCACGATAGTAAGTTATTCACAATATTTATCTAAATGTCACCGTAAATTAATTTCTTTGTATGCAATGAACAATGAAAGTAATTTACCACCTTTAATACAAGTAGTTAATATTTATAACAGAAATTATTCGCCAATGACTGTACACACTTTTATTGTAATTTTATTAAGCTGTTCATATTTTTTCATTAGTTTTGTTCAAGCCATTACCTACTTACATGGCCTTATTGCCCGTTTAGTTGCATATTGGATATAATACTTATACATCTACATCTAATATTATAAAGAGGAAAACTTTGTTTGTTTGTAATGAATAGGCTCAAAAACTACTGGACCGATTTTAAAAATTCTTTTACCATTTCGAAAGCTACATTATCCACGAGTAACATAGACTATATTTCATTGTGAAAAAAATAGGGTTCCGTAAGATATTTGGATTTTTCGTCATAAATAAAATTATATATAGTTTTCATATTATTTTTGTCAGCGAAACGAAACGACGACGAACAGCGAAAAAAACGAAAGTTTGCAGGAACAGCTAATATTCTATACTTATTCTAAAAGGTCGGGGAAAGAGTCTTTTCGCATTATAGTATGTATGAACTTGTAATAAAATCTTTCTCTCTCTAATAAAATTAGAATTTGGAATTATGTTCTTTAAAATTTAACTTTCAATTATACCAAAACCAGCCAGATACAAATATTATAGCCAAAAAGATTTTTTATTACAAGTTCATACATACTATAACGCGAAAAAACTTTTTCCCCGGCCTAATATATTATTTTAAACGAACAATCTGCCATTCAGAAACAATTCAATCCTACAACTCTTCTATCCCACAACGTGGCCTTTTACAGAACACAGTGACTTACCACATCGCGTCGCCCGATTCGCACCTGTCCTCCTCTCTTTGCCCGCTACACTTTGTGCAACGGTTGGACTACGCGACGAGTGGCGTGCTCTGCATCGCTAAGAACAAGTCGTCGGCGGCGCGAGCTGGCCAGCTGTTCGAGAAGCGACTCACGAGGAAGTATTACTTAGCTGTTGTCCGAGAGCATGTGACGTTTGAAGTCGCTGATATTGAGTTTGATGTTGGTATGTTGAAGCTTTTGATTTTTTATGTGGAAATAGATGCATAATTTGTGGGATGATGTGGATAGATTGTGGCAAGTGACAGGGAATTATTTGAAACAGGGTAGCCTTTGCCTAGCAAAGCTGAGCTAAGAGAATACCCAAGAAATCGACAACCACATTTATTCTCTTATCACCAGCAGTGGGACACTATAGGCTAAACAAAAAGTCATTTCATTTGGAGAGGTCTATCCCAAATTGTATCTTAACCTCAACTCGACTTCTACTTTTTGACTGGCCTGTTGGTCTAGTGGTTAATGGCCCTAACAGCAGTTATATACCTATACTTCTGGTATATCAATACCAGAGGTCGTAGGTTCAATCTCATCACACAAACATCCTGGGTCCCCACCTAGAACAAATGTTTGTGTGATGCGCAAACGTATAACAACTAACGATGTATGAATATTGCGAAATATTTATTGACCAAGTAACAAGTCTATAACCTTCGTGTAGGTATAGACCAGTCCACAGCGGACTCGAGTCACCGCATGTCCGCGCTGACGACGAGCGAGCCGACAGACAAGTGCCTGCACCCGCGCCGTGCACACACGCGCGCGCTGCGGCTCGAGCGCGGCTACTACGATAACTGTCCTGTCTCCGTCATGTTGTTGAAGCCTATTACAGGTGGGTGGAAAAACATAATACGATTTTAAACTTTCGCAACTTGTACACATATTTGAGACGACAAACGGGACTTATTCGTCCATCCGTGACCACGGTCGGTGTAACTCGATCGAAACGTCGGGAGAAAAAAATATCGTATCATATCGCGAATAAGTCCCGTTTGTCGTCTAGAAAACATAATTCGATAACTGTATCCCCTCAGGTCGCCGGCACCAGTTGCGAGTGCATTGCAATGCGATAGGGCACACCATCCTCGGTGACTATACATACAGCGGCTGCCGGGATAACATGCCGCATAGGATGTTCCTACACGCTACTAGGTAAGTACCGTCCTACTAATATTAAATGTAAGCTAAATAAGATAAACTTGGATTCCAAATATTGGAAACTGAAATCGCCAATCCGCAGTGAGCTAGCGTGGTGATCAGTACTCAAACCTTCCCTACATGGGAAGAGGCCTGTGCGCAGCAGTGGGACGTGTTTTGGCTGGTTTATTTATTTATTTTATTTTATAAGCTAAAAGTAAGGAACTAGGTCCGTTTTGAAATCCGGCCAGGCAGGCCTAGAAACGACCTGCTGGTCTGTTGGGTTCGATTCCCACCCAGGACAAATGTTTGTGTGATAAGCACGATCATTTGTTCTGTGTCTGGGTGTAATTTATCTACAATATGTATGTATTTAGAAGTATATAAGCAAGTTTATCAGTTATCTAGTACTCGTAATACAAGCTCTGCTTAGTTTGAGACTAGATGGCGTTTCAATGTTGAGAAATAGTTATTTATTATTTATTTAATGTTTTCCCTCAGGCTAGTGTTACCACTCGAGCAGGAACCCCTCGACATCCAGACAGCCGAGCCGTTCTTTTCGGACGCTCGCTTCAGCGCCGCTTGGAGGCCGGAGCAGGCGTACTACAAGTACCGCACGCAAGACGACTTCAACGCTGTGTGCGAAATATTAGACAAATCCTATGTTATCGGTGTGCAGTATAAGATGTTTAAGATGTAATTAAAAAATAGTCAACGTATGAAGTGGTTTATTTTTGGTGTTTTGCTAATACTCTCGATAATTTGTGTCTTTAGCTGCCGAAATTGGAACTAAGGCCGGGACTCTACTAAAGCGGAAACGAGACGGTCGGAGATTTTTTATAAAGAAACAATAGAATTCTGTTATTGATATATCTCCTCTCCGATCAGGTTCAGTAGAGGTCGTTTGTTAAAACAGTTTTTGTCAATCTGTAGTTTGCAGTGTCGTTAGCCACTCCATTGTCGGTATCACTCACGTGATCTCGGAACTTGAACTTCGTGAACGGAAACAAAATGTATAATTACACAGTGGTTTTGGCAAAATCGCTGTACCGCGCCTTAGGAAAGTACGGCGAGGTAGGGGTTGGGAAAAAAGTGCATGAGTTCACATGCGATCGATTTTGTCGGATCGATTTTACGATATCAAGTTATAATTCGGAGGCACGAAAAAATAAAAATATTAAAAATTTAAATTGGTTAATTACTTATAATAGACTTTTATCGACTAATAAATTGAAATTCTATCGAGATAAACCTATGTGACTCCCTATCCCTACCTGTCACTTTAGATGTTGACAGCTTTATCAAAACATTCGGCGTTTCCATCGATTTGTATTATTGTTACTGTGTTTTCGATATTAACGACAAAACGGATCAAATTCCTTTATTAGACATGGAATGTTCAGAGGAAGAGACTGATCCTTTAGAAGGAAGTTCGTTCAATATAGAAGTTACAGTAAAGGCAGAAATAAAGGAAGAAAATGAAGAGGACCACTTCAATACCATGTAAATACACCTTCATTTGTTAGAACTCTTTTCTTTTTGCAGGCTCTTGGCATTATAAGGATTTTCCTTTGCGTTTTATCTAATCTTTTTAAGAATACCTATGTATCTTTGTACCACTTTTTAACATACAAATTGTAGTAAGCTGAAAGTTCCAAAAGTATTTAACCCAACATAAATTAAAGTTCACAAACAAGATTTCTAAACTCCTTGTTTTAATAAATCAGTAACTTTTTATTTATGTATTAGCTATGTAACTTTTAATAATAATTTATAGCAATATTGATTTTACTAAATTACTATTTAGGCCCTCTTCGTCTTTTCCAAAATTATGTTTGCCCGACAGAACCAGATAAGATCAACTTAACTTGTTTTATTTTTTACCATCTCTGTAACTTAAGGAATGCAATAAATAATTAAGTATTGAGTATAACTTACAAGTTCACTAGTGACTTGCCCCACCAAAACACGAGGGCAATACTGATGCATTTTAAATATAAACCTTACTCTTGAAATAACTTCATTTCTGCTAAAAAAAACTGTATCGAAATTCATGGCATAGTTTTATAGAACTAAGCACTATACCACTTTACCTTCCCTATAGTGCACAATTTATATTCACGCACATATTCCCACACCACGCACAATAACTTACAAACTACAATGAAACTAACAGATAGATACATTAAAAGAAAAGGGATCTTACTTCCAGGGCCTTACTAGAACTCGCACAATGTGTGCAAACCAATCAAGAACCAATCGAATTCAACTCAACAGACGCAATGATAGACACAAAAACTGGCCTAATGGTGTGCCTACACTGCCTCGAAGACTTCGACTCCAACCTCCTTTCTGAACATATGATATCCACACACAACTACCGGCGCGTTCTCTTCAAATGTAACAACTGTCAAAGCACATTTCAAGAACGAAACTTACTAATTATACACCGAGAAGAGTGCAGACCGGAGCAAAAAGTCCGTAAACGAAAAACATTTCAGCAAATAATGAGAGAAGTCGAAGAAAAGTATTTTTTAGACGAGCAAGATTTATTAGAGCCTGTAGCGTGCCCGATATGCTTGTTAGAGCTACCAAAATACTGTTTAAAGGAACATTTATTGAATGAACATCGGAAACCTGATGTTATTCTGACGTGTGGTCGTTGTAATCGGAATTTTAAGTCGAAATTGACTTTGAGGGAGCATGTTAAGTTGGTGCACGAAGCGATTGAGGATTCGGAGGAGTGTGAGCTCTGTGGCCAAAAGTTTAGGTCTCTAAAGTACTTGTCAAATCATAAGAGGAATGTTCATCCTACTGGTATGTGTAGCTATATCAATACAATTTTTTTTAAGTTTGAAATGAAGTTACATTACAATCTAACAATCTTGTCGGGCCTGTTGGTCTAGTGGTTAGTGACCTTGACTGTTTTACCAGAGGTTGTGGGTTCGATTCCCACCCAGGACGAATGTTTGTGTGATGAGCATGGTCATTTGTTCTGTGTCTGGGTGTTATTTATCTATAGTATGTAAGTATTTAGCAGTATTTAAGTATGTTTATCGGTTGTCTAGTACTCATAATACAAGCTCTGCTAAGTTTGAGACTAGATGGCGTTGTGTGAAAGTCTTCGAATATTTATTTAAAAAGAAAACAAAAAGTTACAATCTATCAATCAGCTACATGTATTATAAATGTTTCATCATCATCTTCCTGCCCTTATCCCATTTTTCTTGAGGCTGGCGCAACACGTTTTTAGGGTTCCTTACCCAAAGGGTAAAACGGAACCCTATTACTAAGCCTGCGCTATCTGTCTGTCTCCAGGCTGTATCTCATAAACCGTGATAGCTAGAAAGCTGAAATTTTTACAAATGAAGTTTTTTCGTTGCCGCTATAACAACAAATACTAAAAAATATCAAACAAAATATAATTAAACGTATTTTTTCAGTAAGACGGTAACATGTAGACGCTTTTTCTATGATAGTACGGACCTTTCGTGCGAGTTCGACTCGCACTTGGCCGGTTTTTTAGTATAGTTTCTGTCTCATCACACATTGAACTGTATTATGAATAAATCTGATGCATAAAAAAATCTCTTTCAGGTAACAAGGTGCACAAATGTTTAGTCTGCGGCAAAGAGTTCAAGAGCCGTCTTTGCTTACATCAACATACTAAATATGTGCACCCGCCGGAGTCAGCCTCAGTGGAATGCCCACACTGTCCTAAGAAAATCTTTAAGTCGCGCATCAATCTCACACAGCACCTTAAAGTGGCACATGGGTGGAAGAGGAAGTAGAGTGAAGCTGGGCAAAAAATATTTTATGCCCACTGCTGGGCAAAATGTTAGGCTACATTTTTAATGCGCCTGTAGTTTAGAAAAAAAATATTTTATGCCCACTGCTGGGCAAAATGTTGGGCTAGTTTTGTTTAGCTGGGAAATTGTTTGGGTAAATTTCTGTTGAGCTCATAGTTTGGGCAAAATTTATTTTATGCCCACAGCTGGGCAAAATGTTGAGCTAGTTTTCTTTAGTTGCGAAAATGTTTGGTTAAATTTCTATTGAGTCCTCTGCTGGGGAAAATTTTGGGCTAGTTCTTTTTTGCCCACTGCTGAGCAGCGTTGGGCCAATGATTTGTTTGACAGATTGTTAATCTCCCAATACTGGGCAAAGGTCTGCTTTCTTATAGAGGATAGATTATTGATCATATTATGTAGTATTGTTATAAAATATTTTTATTATTTAATAACTATGTTTAAGTAAATTCCAATTAAAAACGTGTAACATAATTAACGCACATCCTGAAACTACTTTGTTCAGAATCGATAACAGAGTCCATTTCATTAATAAAAATAAATATTTTTTTTTACCAAAAAAATATTTAGAAATAATTAAATTGTAGACACTATTTTCATAAAGCACTCGAAGTAAACGAAAATGAGCCTTAAGTCGATGCAATAAGGCTATAAGGCTATAGGCTATAAGTAACGTATTGAGCAATAGGGCGCCCACGCGTTTTGCCAATTATTTGTACAAATTATTCTGACAATATGTAATAAAAACAAATATCTAAGAAAATGATAAAAATGTTTCAATACATTAATTGTGGATACAAAAGGATATTCTTTTTGGGGTGTCTGTGGATGTGCGTTATTTCCGTTACACGTTGTATAAGTTGATCTAGTCGTTAAGTGTAAAATTAAAGCTATATTAATATTTCCTATTTGTAAATACTTTTATATTTGTGACTTTGTTAATAAGTAAATCACTTTAAAATAGTTTTTTCTTTGTATTATTTCACAACCCAGGCGAATGTACCTAGTTTAGAATAGCAGAATTTATTATTTGTAAAACATAGGTAAACAGAAAATACAGATCTTAAGTGAAAGTAAAGACAGAGTGCTATGTTTTGTCTTTGGTAAGACGTAATAATGTGTCCAAGGTCCGGACCGATGTCGGCCACGGCGGCTAGTGTTACTATAACCAGCCAGCTACGCGGGACATATTATAGTGCACAAGCGTGTGCTAACACAGGTGCACTCTCTGTTTCTTTACTCTCATAGCGCGATGGGACGGCGATCTGGCACGACTGGAGATCAGGCGCAGGACACACATTTTGACGTGCCTTCCGAAACACGGAGAGGCATACAAAATCTAAAAAAGAAAATATACAAGAAATATAATTCGGTTAAATGAAAATATAGATGCAATCTGTTGCAAAGATTTTTTTAATTTTTGACAAGGAAAGCTTTTTATGTTATCAGGTATTTTATTGCATGTAAAGCGAGGCAAGTCTTCTTCTTAGGCGCGACTCCCGCCATTGTCGGCTTCGGTCACGGGTGCTCCACGGTTGATACAATCATGCGCGTGAATGCCTTGGCGGAGAGTGCTGAGTCTCGGGGCGAAGTGGTACTGGCGGTGTCTCTGGACATCGCCAATGCGTTTAACACCCTACCCTGGAATTGCACTGCATTAGGGAGGCACTCCGATACCACGGAGTGCCGTCCTATCTCCGCCACACGGTCGGGGTCTACCTTGCCGAGAGGCAAGTCATCTACCCGGGTCATGATGGTTGAGATCGGCGAGAGACAACGTGCGGTGCTCCACAGGGGTCTGCACTGGGCCCTCTCCCAGAACATCGGATACGATTGGGTGCTGCGTGGCGCCTTCCTCGACGGCGTTGTCGTCATCTGCTGACGTCACGCTCGTTACTGCGCGAAGGAGGACGTACCGCGACGCAGCTGTCCTAGCGACGGCAGGGGGTGCGCAAGTTGTTCAAAGGATCCGGCTTCTGGGCCTGGAGGTGGCCCTCAACAAGTCCGAGGCCCTGTGTCTTCACGGGGCTCGGCGGGGTCCACCTGCAGGCTCACTCATTAAAGTAGAAGGCGTTCGCATTGCCGTCGGGGTGACGATGAAGTATCTTAGCCTCGTCCTCGACAGCAGATGGAACTTCGGTCCACACTTCTAACCAAGGACTGGGGGAGTCCGACGTCCGTCACTACGGCCGAAGTGAGCGTGTAGTGGCAGTTCCTACACGTTTACCGGGAGGAGAGACTCGCCGATAGAAAAGGGTGCAATTACAAATCTAACAATAAAGGACAGTTCAACACCGCGAATAATAAAAAAAATCTATTAATTAATTGTAGAATCTAAGTAACTTAAAATGATGAGGAAAATGATAATCATTAAAGCGCAAAAAGAAATGTAATAACGACATAATCTGGTGTAATATTTTGTATGATTTCCTTAAAAAGTACGTTAAGTACTTACTTTTTTAAGGAAACTTTAAAAATAACTACTGCTGACGATTAATATCGCTGGTATCTGCGTCCGAAATTAGTTTGATAGTACCTTGAAAACGTATAAAAACTAAAATCGTAATCAGTTCGATACACCGCGCCAGCAGGATCACCAGTGATAAAAAAATCTTCAAATGATATTCATATAATAAATAGTAAATAAATATTAGAAATGAAGAGTCTAGTTTTAGTTCTGCTGATTGTAAAATGCATCGCTGGCTCAGCAGTGCCCAGAGATCGTCCTCTGGTGAGCACTCCGAAGGGGCAGATACGAGGAGTGCGGGCAGAGGATGGGAACTACGACGCGTATTACGGAATACCGTACGCGTTGGTGGACGAAGCAAACCCGTTTGAGGTGAGTTTATTTTTGTATTAATTACTCAATAACCTGTGCAAAAATCGTCAATCGTATGCAGACCAAACGTTTGAAACGTTTCAAAAATAAGGCAAGAAGTCATCAACCAGTCACAGGTTCGAATCGAGTCCACTGTCATGATTAAATGATTTCAAAGATAAGTTCAAATATTTAAGAGCTACAATTCAGTTACAATGGGTCTGCTGAAACCATTCTTTCTCTCAATCTTACTCAGGCCTCCAAAATACGTCATTTTTATCCGGTTGAGTCATTTTATTGATATTTTTTATCTGATAGATTTATTAAATTTGATAACTGTCAATACAGCCTAATGTAATCTAATTAATTCGTTATTTTCCAGCCCTCGACACCACATCCTAACTTTGAAGGCATATTCGAAGCTAATACCAAAGATGTAGCATGCATCCAGGCAGCCGTAAGTGGCGTCACTGGCGTCGTACAATGTTTGCAACTCGACGTATATGTACCAAACGCACGCACGTCTACTGGACCAATGGCAGTTATGGTTTTCATACACGGTGGAGGTTTTTTTGGAGGAAACAAAGCAGAAATGTCGCCGAGATTCTTACTCCAACATGACGTCATCTATGTCGCTATCAATTACCGTTTGGGCTTGCATGGCTTCTTATGTTCAAGCGAACCTGGATTAAAAAACGTTGGTCTAAAAGACCAGGTCCACGCTTTCGATTGGGTCAAAGAAAACATAGCAGCCTTCGGTGGGGATGCTAACAAGATCACTATCATGGGTATGTCAGCTGGTGCGATGAGTATCGACTATCAGTTCTTTGCCACTGAAAATTTAGCTCAGAGAGCTATCCTTATGAGCGGCACTGCTATGCTGACATGGAATAATGCAGAAGAAAATGATGACATACCTATTAACGTAGCTAAAGAACTTGGGTTTACTGGAAACGATGTTACAGGAGCTATAAAATACTTAAGTGCACAAGATCAAAAGAAAGTTGTACGGGAAGCCAACCGCTTGCATTACCTGACTAATGAAGAGGGGTACCCGGTCACGATGCCTTGTGTTGAAGCCGCATCAGACAACAGCATACTGACCGACTATCCGGTAAACTTGCAACCGAAAGTCCGTGGAATGGACATCATGATTGGCACAACAAACAAAGAGGTTATGTTTATGTATCCAAATGCTGATAATGTAGAGTTCTATAGAAGTTACTCGTTCGAAAGTGAATTATTGCTCGAGTTTGATGAAGCCCATAGCGTAGATACCGTCAGACAATTTTACATCGGAGATGAACAACCAAACGAGAACTTACAAGACGCCATATTAGATTACGCATCAGACATGGGTTTCGTTCATTCCGCTGAGAGGACTGTTGATAAGTATCTCAATGCTGAAGCGAACAGTGTTTACAAATACCTGTTTACATACGAAGGTGGTAGAAACTTGGTTAAAATAGTTCTTGGTTCAACTGCGACAGGCGCCAGTCATGGTGACGATGCGGGATATGTTTTCGACTCACAATATCATGCGGCCATTCCAATGACTGAAGCTGATCAGAGAGTGATTGATGCGATGACGAAAATGTGGACTGACTTCGCTAAATACGGGTGAGTGCAGTATAAGAACACGTTACTATTAAATTTAATAGACAGATAGGTTCATAGACATTTATTCAGTACAAACAAAGAGTATAAACACAAAGAAATTGACAACAAAAAATAAACAAGTGGGTAAAAAATGTAAACAGCCACGACATTAAAGGCGACACGACAATAAAAATCTTTTATTCTTTACAGAAATCCCACGCCAGTGCCGACAAACTTGATCCCGGAGTGGAAGCCGATCGACAAGGACCAGCGGCCGTACATGAACATAGGCAGTCCTATCAGAGCTGAGAGCCGCGTGTTCAACAAGAGAATGGCTTTCTGGGATCTGTACTACAAACTCCATGGACACAAAGTTAAGGGTTTCAGACCCAGTGGAGACAATGAAGAAGAAGTTACTACTCCAGGGGATGAAGTCATTGAAGAAGGGTCTACCACTCCCGCGGGAGATAGTAATGAGGACGCACCCAGTGGAGGCAATAGTGTTGTGCCTTTCACACTTTTATCAATAATCACATTATTTGTAAGTTTACTCAGATAAGAAATTAAACAAAAAAAGGAAACACTCGACTTTTTGTTTTCTTTTAAGACGTTCCATGACCAAATAGGGAAAGTCCTAAAAAAAGGGTCAGGTCACGAGTACCCTAAACCGACGGGCGTGTATGAAGCGATTGATGAGTGTGGATGAAGCTAAAGTGGTATGCCAGGATCGTAGCAAATGGAAAGATGTGATCTCTGCCTACCCCCAAGGGAAAGAGGCGTGACGAATATGTATGTAATAAGGCATAGACAGAAAAATAAAAGAAAAATTTCATTTATTTGCTCATTGGATCTACATTTCGTCATTGCGGATAGACTCTCATACACTTAGCATATCAAGTTCTGTTATATCCATAATCATAATAAACTAGCTGTTGCCCGCGACTTCGTTAGCGACAACAAAAAAAATGGAATGAAAAATAGATGTTGGCCGATTCTCAGACCTACTGAATGCATATACAAAATTTCAAGAGAATCGGTTCAGCCGTTTCGGAGGAGTATGGCCACGAAAACTGTGACACGAGAATTTTATATATTAGATATTAGCTTTAATAGGTCATTCTTTATCATCGACATCTGAATCCAGTGTCTTAATTTACCTAAGTCTCGATTTGCCAAATAGAGAAAAGCATTTGACAGTGGTAGTAGTAGGTATTTCAACAAGTAGTGTACTTGTTAAAATACCATGGCTTGTCTAGATCCTTGCTAGACCCATAAAAATCTGATGTTATGCCATCAGCCACAGGGTCGTCGCGCTCGTCGCCGTCTTTAGAAATAACTTCATATTTTATTTTTCCAAATGCGTTTTGGGGTGCCTCAAGGAGGGGACCTAGGACCGGTTTTTAGAAGGTTAAGATTGAGCTTTGAAAGCTTAAGGACGCGACTTGCGCAACCCAGCGCGAGGCACGCCACTATAGCCGTGGTAAGTCCCTGCATGCAGGAGTGGATCAGCTGAGGGCACGGGGTACTCACCTTTCGTGCGACGCAGGTGCTGACCGGGCATGGATGTTTCAGGCAAAGTGTCCCGCGTGGGTCGTCTCGTTCTACGAGGGAGTAATCTTCGCAAAGGAGACAGCCGAACGGGAGAGGGAGGCACTGAGCCTTCTCCCGTCCCGCCGACGGCGCGCTGGCCGAAGGAGGATCCACTACCTCCATAACCAGAGGTCGACGGACTAAGGACTGGGGGAGTCCGACGTCCGTCACTACGGCCGAAGTGAGCGTGTAGTGGCAGTTCCTACACGTTTACCGGGAGGAGAGACCCGCCAATAGAAAAGGGTGCAATTACAAATGTAACAATTAATTACATATCAACACTCATCATCATCATTCCCCTGCCCTTATCCTAATTATTATTATTTGGGGTCGGCGCAGCATGTCTTATCCATGCTGCTGAGGTTTTGGCTGTATAGTTTTACGGCCTGCCGCCTGCCTGACACCAACCCTCCTTGGGAATGCTGTTACTGGTGGTTTACTCCCCACCAGGAGGTTGACCCGAGGTGCTAGGTGGTATGCACCGGGTCGTAGTATACCTTAGTCGCCTCTTACGACACCCATTGGTGGATATGGGTCAGTCCTATTCGCACCGGGAACTGCGCGGTTACATATCAACACTGCGAACAATAAAAAAAATCTATTAATTAATTATAAAATCTAAGTAACTTAAAATGATGAGGAAAAAGTTAATAATTAAAGTGCAAAAAGAAATGTAATAACGACATAATCTGGTGTAATATTTTGTATGATTTCCTTAAAAAGTGCGTAAGTACTTACTTTTTTAAGGAAACTTTAAAAATAATTACTGTTGCCGATTAATATCACTGGTATCTGTGTCCGAAATTAGTTTGATAGTACCTTGAAAACGTATAAAAACTAAAATCGTAATCAGTTCGATACACCGCGCCAGCAGGATCACCAGTGATAACAAAGTCTTCAAATGATATTCATACAATAAATAATAAATAAATATTAGCAATGAAGAGTCTAGTTTTAGTTCTGCTGATTGTAAAATGCGTCGCGGGATCAGCAGTGCCCAGAGATCGTCCTCTGGTGAGCACTCCGAAGGGGCAGATACGAGGAGTGCGGGCAGAGGATGGGAACTACGACGCGTATTACGGAATACCGTACGCGTTGGTGGATGAAGCTAACCCGTTTGAGGTGAGTTTATTTTTGTATTAATTACTCAATAACCTGTGCATATATAGTCAATCGTATGCAGACCCTTAACATGTGTTAATCGTTACAAACTCTTCACGTTTCAAACATAAGGCAAGAAGTCTTGGACCACAAGAGAGTCACAAGTTCGAATCTAGTCCTCTGTGATGATTAAATGTTTGAGTTCTAGAGCTACAATTTAGTATCGTGGTGGCCTCGCGGTTCTATGTAAGTAGTTTGTATGCCCGAGGTGCAACTTCGATCTCCAGCGCAGGCAAGTACCAATGTGACTTTTTCAAAGTTATATGTACTTTCTTAATTACTAGCTTTTGCCCGCGGCTTCGCACGCGTTAAGAAGTATTATTGTTTAGCAAGTTAGTGTAAAAATTAGGGCCTACATAACTTCCTTGTACACAATATTCTTAACTAATTTGTCATTTGGCGCTAAACCTATCAAGCTACTGGGAGAACTTACTCGTGAGCAATGTTCTCTCAAGTCAATACCCGCAAATTTGAGAGTTTGCCCCTGAGACTTGTTTATAGTCATGGCTAGTCAAAAATCTAAGAAGATTTCTACAAACATCCCCTATTTCATCCCCTTATGTGTGGAATTTATCAAAATCTTTCTTAGCGGATGCCTACGTTATAGTACCTATGTGCATGTAAAGTCTCAGCCCGATCGGTTTAATTTTGACAAAGTTTCGTAAAAAATTTCATCCCCTATTTTATCCCCTTGGGGGTAGAATTTATCAAAATCCTTTCTTAGCGGATACCTACGTCATAACATCTACCTGGATGCCAAATTTCAGCCCGATCCGTCCAGTAGTTTGGGCTGTGCGTTGATGCATTAATTTCGGTCGAATTTGATTACCATAAAAACGGTTCTAGTGAGTTAATCTTAAAAGATAGACATGTACTGTCGCGGACATTTTTTTAGATCATTTCAATAGGAATAATTCTTACATACATATATTGTGTGTATCTTGAACCGTTTTCGCAGCGCACGCAACAGAAGCCATCAAGGATGAAAAATTTTCCCCGTTTTTTTACACATTTACCATTATTTCTTCGCTAGTAATAGTTGCAACGTGATATTATATAGCCTAAAGCCTTCCTCGATAAATGGTCTATTCAACACAAAAAGAATTTTTCGATTCGAACCAGTAGTTCCTGAGATTAGCGCGTTCAAACAAACAAACAAACAAACAAACTCTTCAGCTTTATAATATTAGTATAGATTATAAGACACTACTGACAAACGGTGAAGGAAAACATCATAAGGAAACCTGGATTCCAAATATTGATATCTGAGTGTTTTTGATCCGGTTGAGTCATTTGATTGATAATTCTTATCTGATAGATTTGAATTTGATAACTGTCAAGACAGTCAAATATAATCTAATTAATTCGTTATTTTCCAGCCCTCGACACCACATCCTAACTTTGAAGGCATATTCGAAGCTAATAACAAAGATG
Organism: Chrysodeixis includens; assembly: GCA_941860345.1. NCBI lineage: Eukaryota > Metazoa > Arthropoda > Insecta > Lepidoptera > Noctuidae > Chrysodeixis > Chrysodeixis includens. Next base: position 10,137,243 of record OW796110.1, on the reverse strand, counting down.
TAGCATGCATCCAGGCAGCTGTAAATGGCGTCACTGGCGTCGTACAATGTTTGCAACTCGACGTATATGTACCAAACGCACGCACGTCTACTGGACCAATGGCAGTTATGGTTTTCATTCACGGCGGAGGTTTTATTGTAGGACACAAAGCAGAAATGTCGCCGAGATTCTTACTCCAACATGACGTCATCTATGTCGCTATCAATTACCGTTTGGGCTTGCACGGATTCTTATGTTCAAGCGAACCTGGATTAAAAAATGTTGGTCTAAAAGACCAGGTCCATGCCTTCAATTGGGTCAAAGAAAACATAGCAGCCTTCGGTGGGGCTACTGACAAGATCACTATCTTTGGTATGTCAGCTGGTGCGATGAGTATCGACTATCAGTTCTTTGCCACTGAAAATTTAGCTCAGAGAGCTATTCTTATGAGCGCCACTGCTATGCTGACATGGAATAATGCAGAAGAAAATGATGACATACCTATTAACGTAGCTAAAGAACTTGGGTTTACTGGAAACGATGTTACAGGAGCTATAAAATACTTAAGTGCACAAGATCAAAAGAAAGTTGTACGGGAAGCCAACCGCTTGCATTACCTGACTAATGAAGAGGGGTACCCGGTCACGATGCCTTGTGTTGAAGCCGCATCAGACAGCAGCATACTGACCGACTATCCGGTAAACTTGCAACCGAAAGTCCGTGGAATGGACATCATGATTGGCACAACAAACAAAGAGGTTATATTTAAGTATCCAAATGCTGACAATGTGCAGTTCTATAGAAGTTACTCGTTCGAAAGTGAATTATTGCTAGAGTTTAATGAAGCCCATAGCGTAGATACCGTCAGACAATTTTACATCGGAGATGAACAACCAAACGAGAACTTACAAGACGCTATATTAGATTACGCATCAGACATGGGTTTCGTTCATCCTGCTGAGAGGACTGTGGATAAGTATCTCAATGCTGAAGCGAACAGTGTTTACAAATACCTGTTTACATACGAAGGTGGTAGAAACTTGGTTAAAATAGCTCTTGGTTCAACTGCGACAGGCGCCGGTCATGGTGACGATGCGGGATATGTTTTCGACTCACAATATCATGCGGCCATTCCAATGACTGAAGCTGATCAGAGAGTGATTGATGCGATGACGAAAATGTGGACTGACTTCGCTAAATACGGGTGAGTGCAGTATAAGAACACGTTACTATTAAATTGAATAGACAGATAGGTAAAACATTTATTCAGTACAAACAAAGAGTACAACTAACAAAACACAAAAAATAAACAAGTGGGTAAAAAATGAAAACAGCCACGACATTAAAGACGACACGACAGTAAAAATCTTTTATTCTTTACAGAAACCCCACGCCAGTGCCGACAAACTTGATCCCGGAGTGGAAGCCGGTCGACAAGGACCAGCGGCCGTACATGAACATAGGCAGTCCTATCAGAGCTGAGAGCCGCGTGTTCAACAAGAGAATGGCTTTCTGGGACCTGTATTACAAACTCCATGGACACAAAGTTAAGGGTTTCAGACCCAGTGGAGACAATGAAGAAGAAGTTACCACTCCAGGGGATGAGGTCATTGAAGAAGGGTCTACCACCCCCGCGGGAGATAGCAATGAGGACGCACCCAGTGGAGGCAATAGTGTTGTGCCTTTCACACTTTTATCAATAATCACATTATTTGTAAGTTTACTCAGATAAGGAATTAAACAAAAATAAAAACGCTTTTGGACTTATTTTTTCTCAGGAAATTAAAAAAAAAAAATCATTTATATGCTCATTAAATATACACTTTATCATTGCGGATAGACTCTCATACACTTAGCACATCATGGTTTTCAAATTAGGTTCTGTTACATTCATAATCGTAATAAATATTAGCTTTAATAAGTCATTCTTTATCATCAACATCTGAATCCAGTGCTTAATTTACCTATTTTTTCCTTGGTGAAACGCTAATGACTTCAACCCACGCCGAGGGCACGGCGTGGGGATATGTCGGACTCCCACCGACTAAAAACACCCCGGGCTCCTTCTCTTACCTAAGCTAGCGTCACTGGATCGCTCGCGCATGCGCTACCTGACCCTGACTGAGTACTTAATTTACCTAAGTCTCGATTTGCAGAATAGAGAAAAGCTTTTGACTGTGGTAGTTTGTACTTGTTAATATACCATGGCTCGTCTAGATCCTTGCTAGACCTATAAGAATCTGATGTTATGCCATCAGCCACAGGGTCGTCGCGCTTGTCGCCGTCTTTAGAAATAACTTCATATTTAATTTTTCCAAATGCGTTTTGGGGTGCCTCAAGGAGGGGACCTAGGACCGGTTTTCTTCAAAGCTTAATCTTAAACTTAGAGGGCTACTTTATTAGTAAATAGCCGGAAAACGATGGCTGGATGGACTTTCGACAATTGCACAAAGTATAGCAATGGAATCAAGTTAACAGGTGAATCACTATGAGAGTCACTCACACAAACACTCGGAAGCTGTGATAGCTTAGTGGCAAGACCGTATTACTGCTAAGTTAGAGGTCTTGAGTTCGATCCCCACGGCGCGTACCGACTTTTCGAAGGTTGTGTGCGTTTAAGAAATAAACATCACAGCTTCCGTGTTTCGGCAAGCACGTAAAAATGTGGGTCCTGCGCCAGACCTCTCTCCGGTCGTGTCGGATTACCGTTCCATCAGGCTATGAGAGTAAAGGAATAGAGAGTGCACCTGTGTTAGCACACGCTTGTGCACTATAATATGTCCCGCGTAGCTGGCTGGTGTCATAGTAACACTGGCCGCCGTGGCCGAAATCGGTCCGGACATTATATTATATCGGACTCACTAGTTATCTGAGCTGCAAGAGGACGACCCTCTCGCACCGTCGCAGCGGCGCTCTAAAGGCGGCGCAGAGGACAACGGATCGCACACCACATCAGAAACAGATTTGACAGAAGTTACATAACATAAACCAGCCTATATACGTCCCACTGCTGGGCACACTCGAGGCCAAATCCCTCGCGTCGCTTTACAAGTGGCGTGGAGAGGCCCGAGAGCGGGGTGAAGGACCGCTGCCGCCGAGAGTGGTCGAGGCTAAGCGGTCTGAGCTCCACCAGGTCCTAGTGGCTGAGTGGAGGACGCGACCTGCGCAACCCAGCGCGGGGCACGCCACTATAGCGGTGGTAAGTCCCTGCATGCAGGAGTGGATCGGCCGAAGGCACGGGGTACTCACCTTTCGTGCGACGCAGGTGCTGACCGGGCATGGATGTTTCGGGCAAAGTGTCCCGCGTGGGTCGTCTCGTTGTACGAGACAGTAATCTTCGCAAAGGAGAAAGCCGAACGGGAGAGGGAGGCACTGAGCCTTCTCCCGCCCCGCCGACGGCGCGCTGGCCGGAGGAGGAGGGAGGCCGAGACTGATCCACTACCTCCATAACCAGAGGCCGACGGACTGAGGACTGGGGGAGTCCGATGTCCGTCACTACGGCCGAAGTGAGCGTGTAGTGGCAGTTCCTACACGCTTACCGGGAGGAGAGACCCGCCGATAGAAAAGGGTGCAATTACAAATGTAACAATAAAGGACAGTTCAACACCGCGAATAATAAAAAAAATCTATTAATTAATTATAGAATCTAAGTAACTTAATATGATGAGGAAAATGATAATCATTAAAGCGCAAAAAGAAATGTAATAACGACATAATCTGGTGTAATATTTTGTATGATTTCCTTAAAAAGTACGTTAAGTACTTACTTTTTTAAGGAAACTTTAAAAATAACTACTGCTGACGATTAATATCGCTGGTATCTGCGTCCGAAATTAGTTTGATAGTACCTTGAAAACGTATAAAAACTAAAATCGTAATCAGTTCGATACACCGCGCCAGCAGGATCACCTGTGATAACAAAGTCTTCAAATGATATTCATATAAAAAATAGTAAATAAATATTAGCAATGAAGAGTCTAGTTTTAGTTCTGCTGATTGTAAAATGCATCGCTGGCTCAGCAGTGCCCAGAGATCGCCCTCTGGTGAGCACTCCGAAGGGGCAGATACGAGGAGTGCGGGCAGAGGATGGGAACTACGACGCGTATTACGGAATACCATACGCGTTGGTGGATGAAGCAAACCCGTTTGGGGTAAGTTTTTTTTCTATTATTTACTCAATAACCTGTGCATACATAGTCAATCGCATACGGATACTTAAAAAGTGTTATGGTTTAGAAATCTAAAGCCAGCGCCACAGGTTTGAATCTAGTCTTCTGTAATGATTAAATCATCATCATCTTCATGCCCTTATCCCATTTTACTTGGGGTTGACGCAACACGTTTTTTTCTTTTATTCTTCCCTATCAGACGTCTCTGATGATTAAAGGTTTTCCAAAATAATTTCTATAATTTGAGAGCTACAATTCAATAACTCTGGGTCTGTTGACTATCCTTCTCGGTGCTCGCGAACCAAGTTTACTCAGCCCTCCTAAATACGTCATTTTAATCCGGTTGAGTCATTTTATTGATATTTTTTATCTGATAGATTTATTAAATTTGATAACTGTCAAGACAGTCTAATGTAATCTAATTAATTCGTTATTTTCCAGCCCTCGACACCACATCCTAACTTTGAAGGCATATTCGAAGCTAATAAAGAAGGCGTATTGTGTATCCAGGCCGCCGTAAGTGGCGTCGCTGGCGTCGTACAATGTTTGCAACTCGACGTATATGTACCAAACGCACGCACGTCTACTGGACCAATGGCAGTTATGGTTTTCATTCACGGCGGAGGTTTTATTGTAGGACACAAAGCAGAAATGTCGCCGAGATTCTTACTCCAACATGACGTCATCTTTGTCTCTATCAATTACCGTTTGGGCTTGCACGGCTTCTTATGTTCAAGCGAACCTGGATTAAAAAACGTTGGTCTAAAAGACCAGGTCCACGCTTTCAATTGGGTCAAAGAAAACATAGCAGCCTTCGGTGGGGCTGCTGACAAGATCACTATCATGGGTATGTCAGCTGGTGCGATAAGTATCGACTATCAGTTCTTTGCCACTGAAAATATAGCTCAGAGAGCTATCCTTATGAGCGGCACTGCTATGCTGACATGGAATAATGCAGAAGAAAATGATGATATACCTATTAACGTAGCTAAAGAACTTGGGTTTACTGGAAACGATGTTACAGGAGCTATAAAATACTTAAGTGCACAAGATCAAAACAAAGTTGTAAGGGAAGCCAACCGCTTGCATTACCTGACTAATGAAGAGGGGTACCCGGTCACGATACCTTGTGTTGAACCCAAATCAGAGAGCAGCATCTTGACTGACTATCCGGTAAACTTGCAACCGAAAGTCCGTGGAATGGACATCATGATTGGCACAACAAACAAAGAGATGATTTTCATGTTCCCAAATGCTGATTATACAGAGTTCTATAGAAGTTACTCGTTCGAAAGTGAATTATTGCTAGAGTTTAATGAAGCCCATAGCGTAGATACCGTCAGACAATTTTACATCGGAGATGAACAACCAAACGAGAACTTACAAGACGCTATATTAGATTACGCATCAGACATGGGTTTCGTTCATCCTGCTGAGAGGACTGTGGATAAGTATCTCAATGCTGAAGCGAACAGTGTTTACAAATACCTGTTTACATACGAAGGTGGTAGAAACTTGATTAAAATATTTCTTGGTTCAACTGCGACAGGCGCCAGTCATGGTGACGATTTGGGATATGTTCTCGACTCACCATATCATGCGGCCATGCCAATGACTGAAGCTGATCAGAGAGTGATTGATGCGATGACGAAAATGTGGACTGACTTTGCTAAATACGGGTGAGTACAGTATAAGAACACGTTACTATTAAATTGAATAGACAGATAGGTAAAACATTTATTCAGTACAAACAAAGAGTACAACCAACAAAACACAAAAAATAAACAAGCGGGTAAAAAATGAAAACAGCCACGACATTAAAGGCGACACGACAGTAAAAATCTTTTATTCTTTACAGAAATCCCACGCCAGTGCCGACAAACTTGATCCCGGAGTGGAAGCCGGTCGACAAGGACCAGCGGCCGTACATGAACATAGGCAGTCCTATCAGAGCTGAGAGCCGCGTGTTCAACAAGAGAATGGCTTTCTGGGATCTGTATTACAAACTCCATGGACACAAGGTTAAGGGTTTTAGACCCAGTGGAGACAATGAAGAAGAAGTTACCACTCCAGGGGATGAGGTCATTGAAGAAGGGTCTACCACCCCCGCGGGAGATAGCAATGAGGACGCACCCAGTGGTGGCAATAGTGTTGTGCCTTTCACATTTTTATCAATAATCACATTATTTGTAAGTTTACTCAGATAAGGAATTAAACAAAAAAAAACAATTTTGGACTTCATTTATTTTCTCATTGGATGTAATTTATCATTGCGGAAAGACTCTCATACACTCGATACATCAACGTCCACATCATGGTTTTCAAATTAGATTCTGTTACATCCATAATTATAATAAATATTAGCTTTATTAAGTCATTGTTTATCGTCAACAGCTGAATCCAGTGCTTAATTTACCTCTAAGTCTAGATTTACGAAATAGAGAAAAGCATTTGACTGTGGTAGTTTTGTACTTGTTAAAATAAGAATAAGAAATTTATTACCAAAAATATTACATTTTATGTTATCATTAGCCCCGAACTAGACTAAGCCTGTATCTTGGGCGCTAATTTAAAGAGGGTTTACCTATACAAATTACTAAAAATCCAAATTTGATTTAAGAAACGGGCCTAAAATCGAACCCTGGGGTACGCCCATTCTTACCAAAGACCCGGATGAAGTTACACCGTTAATTCCTACTTTTTGCTATCTGGTCGACAAATATGACAATACTAGTTATAAGGATTGTCCTCGTAATCCGTAGTAATGCAGTTTAAGGATTAGAGTATTATGGTCAACGCAATCAAAAGCCTTGGAGAGATCACAAAAAATGCCTATGGCATCCTGTGAACCCTCCCATGCTTCTAATATATGTGACATCAATCTGGCCGCGGCGTCGGTCGTCGACCTTCCTTTGGTGAAGCCAAACTGACGATCAGGAAAGATTTTATATTTACTAAAATGTTACATCATTTGATCTAAAACCATTCTCTCAAATGTCTTACTAACAGCAGGAAGTACCGAAACTGGTCTGTAGTTAGATGGATCATTCTTGCAACCAGATTTGAAAATGGGAATGACTTTACTGTGCTTCATTAAATCAGGAAAAGTGCCACAGTCAACACAGTGATAAAGATTTTTGCAAGAATTGTTAGTTCGTCAGATAGATTTCCAAAAATATTGGATTAGAATTTTTTCTTTTATCTCGTTAACAAAAAAAATAAGATGATACCGTATGTTGAAATCTCGTGTGACGTCATATACAAGTTATTTTGTACTGGCAAGTGACGTTGGTAGTCCCCACTTCCACACTTTTCACCACCTTTGTTGTGTTTTATCTTTGTATTTTTTATTGATTTAATAAAGTAAAAAATACGTATACAATATTTTTTTGAAATCTATCTGACGGACTAGGTAATTAGTTTTTTTTGTCTAATATCTAATGGCACAAAATATAGCAATGGAATCAAGATAACAGGTGAATCACTATGAGACTCACTAGTTATCTGAGCTGCGAGAGGACGACCCTCTCGCACCGTCGCAGCGGCGCGAAGTTACATAACATAAACCAGCCTATATACGTCCCACCGCTAGGCACACGCCTCTTCCCCTATAGGGAAGGTTTGAGCATTGCTCACCACGCTAGCTCACTGCGGATTGGCGATTTCAGTTTTCAATATTTGGAATCTAGGTTTCCTCAATATGTTTTCCTTCACCGTTTGTCAGTAGTGTCTTAGAATAATTAAAAAAGGACATAAAAGTTTGAAATAGTCACATTGGTACTTGCCTGTGCTGGGGATCGAAATTGCACCTCGTGCATACAAATCCATACATAGAACCGCAAGGCCAACGACACGACACGACACAACAAGAAATATAATTCAGTTTAATAAAAATAAAGTTCAGATTTAATTTAAAATCTCATTTACTTACTTCTTCATAAATGGCACCAACTTCAATCAGTTTCAAACTGATATGATATTTTCGGTTATTTTTTAGTTTTTACAGTTGTTGGTATTGAAATCGGCTTTTAATTTTTTTTGTTAAAGTTAATTATGAAGTGTTATATATTATACATTTTTATGCACTGCAAAAACCGGCCACGTGCGATTCGGGCACAAAGGTTTCCGTTCTATCCTATACAATAGAAAATCCCGTTTGTTGTAGGCATACAAATTTTTAGTCTGTTAATCTACACGTTTATAAAGATCGAGTAAAAATTGCTTAAAAATTACGTTCGTTGGACTCCCTTAATATATTTTTTATTTGTAGTATTTGTTGTTATAGCGGCAACGAAAATACATCATTTGTAAATATTTCAGCTTTCTAGCTATCACGGTTTATGAGATACAGCCTGGAGACAGACAGCGGAGGGTTAGTAATAGTAATAGGGTTCCGTTTTACCCGTTGGGTACGGAACCCTTTTTTTTGTCGTAGGAAATCATCAAATGATCCGGCCCGCTGTGGGTGCAGCGGGAGGGAGTGTCAGACTGTTACTGACTAACACCCACTATGTTTCTTCTGGAGCCCTTTGAGTGCCGGGCGAGCGGTAACTCTCACGAACATCCCGCAGCCCCGGCAGGGGGGTACGTAACCCTAAAAAATTATTATTAATTTAATTAATTCTACCGATCGCAGATTCTTATCTTTTTTGAATTCCGTTAAAATATTTATCAATAAACAGGTGTTAATAAATCAAGGATGATGCCTTTGTTGTATTGTGTCACTATTATCAAGTTTATTATCTTTAAATAACAATATTACATGATTATTACGAACGTTTTGTGCGTCATAATGCTAATACTGCAAGATTTAGACGATGATTAAAACTAATGTTACTGCGGCACTTATAGATCAAACGGGAACTGTTTTACTTGATACCAGCTAGCTAGGGCCCGTCCATTAATCAAGTTGATTTTAAGGTTGCGTACCTAAAGCGTAAAACGGAACCCAACACCACATTCGGTGCAACTCGATCGAAACGTCGGGAGAAAAGAAATTGTTTTATATCGCGAATAAGTCCCATTTGTCGTCTAAAAAATGTGTACAAATCGCAAAAGTTTAAAATCGTTATTCGTATAATCTAACAATAAGAATCTAGGTCCTTTTTGAAAGACTACATGAAGACACAGATCCATCACACAGAGGCCTTGTTTAGAAAGAATGACCATTAATTACCGCCCCTGTAAAATCAAAATCAAAAGTCATTTATTCAAATTAGGCTACAATGTAGCACTTTTCGAACGTCAAAATTAGCTATAATAGACAGTACCCCATCGCCCACCCTTCACCGCTTCCTGTGCTATTACTGCGGGAGAATAAACGGCGCAACAAACTCCCTAGCAGCACGCTGTCTTTCTTGTATTGTTAGCAATAAAACTAATAATTTACAAAAATAAATGACTTCCATACAAAGATGTCGTTATAGATCATACAAATTAATGGCACAGTCAAACATTTTGTGGAAACATTAGAAACATTCTACGTACTTACTAACGCAAGTGCTTCCGCCCCGAATTCTATACATTTCAATGTACTAAGTACAACAGTGGCAGATGATAATATGACCAGATTCTACCTAAACCTGCACCGTGTGGTGTCCGGATATAAAGAATAGCACCACCCCATATCCTCCACTGGGTGTCGTAAAAGGCGACTAATGGACCTTAAGACCCAGTGCACTGTACCAAGCACCTTGGGTCACCCGAATGGTGGCGGGTAAACAACCAACAATCGCATTCCCAAAGAGGGTTAGTGTCAGGCAGGCGGCCGACTATAAAACCATAGCCAAATCCATTAGCAACATGTTTAGAATAAAAACATGTTGCGCCGACCCCTAGTAAAATGGGATAAGGGCAGGAAGATGATGATAATGATGAATAAATCTGTAGAAAGGTCAATTCTGTACATTGAAAATATTGAAAAAATACATAGCAGGGGGTGTTACTGGATCGATACCAAACCCAAATATGTGTTTAAACAATTTTTCGTCTGTTTGTCTGTATGTTCAGACATCACATGAAAACTAACGGTTCAATTTCGATGAAACTTGGTATGATTATACCTTATTATGCTGGGCATAAAATGTGATACTTTTTATCCAAAAATCTTAATTTTTCAGAATTACTATGAAAAAAGTACTTACTACAGAACGCGAGGTCAACAGCAGTAGCATAGAGGGATCACATTAATTATTATAGACCTAGTCGTATTTGGGTCCAATAGATAATATTTATAAGATAACCGTGCAGTTCCCGGTGCGAATAGGGCTGACCCATATCCACCAATGGGTGTCGTAAGAGGCGACTAAGGTATACTACGACCCGGTGCGTACCACCTAGCACCTCGGGTTAACCTCCTGGTGGGGAGTAAACCACCAGCAACAGCATTCCCAAGGAGGGTTGGCGTCAGGCAGGCGGCCGGTCGTAAAAATATACAGCCAAAACCTCAGCAGCATGGATCAGACATCCTGCGCTAACCCCAAATAATAATAATTGGGATAAGGGCAGGGGAATGATGAGATATTTATAAGATGTCATTGTCAGAGTTACTCAAAATGGAAAAATAAACCATCCACGCGAAGACCGACATCCGCGCAGACGGAGTCGCGGGCGGAAGCTAGTTATAAATAATGGATTGACATGGATATCTATCGCACAAAGGTCCTAATAATAATATCATTGATTTCATGAATCACTACATTATAATTCTTTACATTTTTTCCTGTTCAAGATAAATAATATTTTAATCTATTATCTATTTTGTTTGAATTAATTACCATGATAGCACTTAAAGAAGACACAATAAAATATATAAATTAGTTAGATTTGTTGTGTCAACATGACTACTGGTATAAATAAAGTGGTTTTGACACGACATCCGAAATGAAAAGTTTAGTTTTAATTCTGCTGATTTTAAAGTCCATCGCTGGCTCAGCAGTGTCCAGAGATCGCCCTCTGGTGAGCACTCCGAAGGGGCAGATACGAGGAGTGCGGGCAGAGGATGGGAACTACGACGCGTATTACGGAATACCGTACGCGTTGGTGGATGAAGAAAACCCGTTTGAGGTGAGTCCTGATTTATTTCTAAAAATAAAATAAACCAGTCCATATATGTTCCACTTCCATTAATTGACAATAATATATTCCTTTCCATAATTAAGAAAGTACAAGTCCCGTTTGTCGTCTAAAATATGTGTACAAGTCGCGAAAGTTAAAATCATTAAATGAATAGCTGTTGCCGGCGACCGCGTCCACGCTTTTTAACCAACTTTAAAAGGGAGGCATATGAGCTTTTTTTTTAAGCGAGAAATCGAGGAAAACTTGAATTTTTCTCGCGGTTTCTGAAAACGGGACAATTTCGTGTCCCACAGTTCATTTCGGGGACACCGGGACTCGTAAGTGAGAAAAAAACGGTTTATTTGATAAAAACATAGATCTAATAAGATAAAGAATTCGTTCAATTCGTGACGCACTGTATGCGATAATGATTAAAATACCACACACGTCGATACCAGATATAGTGATTATACACCGTGACTTTTAGGTCGTTTTAAAAAAGCAGCCCAGTTCATGTATCCAATGACTAGTAAACGTTTATAATAAAAAAATATGTTTTTTTTAAGATTTGAATGAATAAAAATATTATTCATTATTATGACACAAGGCAGTTTTACGAACACTCTGTAGTGAGCGCGGTCCGAACCTTGTGCCAAAGGGGCCGCGCGGGCGGCGCGGCGGCGTCTTATCACAGGTCATTCACCTTAGCGTAAAACAGCTGTCTTACTATTGCAATCATAATGTTCGCAGTAAGTATGTAGCATGTATCTTCAACAGTTTGATACGTAAACATTTTTAACAGGATGTTTCATATTTCCAATGTATTATTTATTTTTTTCATGCATATTATTTTAATTAATGATAAAAAAATTATATTCGCGCCTAGAGGTATTTTATGACGGATACATTGTGTGGACGACTTTTTTAAAACGACCTAAAAATCACGGTGTATAATAATTTATTAGAAACTAGCTGGCCTGGCGGACTTCATACTGCCCCAATAGATAAATAAAAGAAAAGTTTAGAAAAGAAATATCGTATTATATCGCGAACAAATCCCGTTTGTCGTCTAAAATATGTGTACAAGTCGCAAAAGTTTAAAATCCTTAAATGTTTATTTGCCAATTCTAAATGTAATGTCATAAAAAACATTTGTTGGCTTACCTAAAAATAAATAAATGACTTGTAATTTTCCAGCCCTCGACACCACACCCTGACTTCGCAGACATATTTGAAGCCGATATAAATGACGTCAAATGCATCCAGGCTTCCAACGGTGACGTCACAGGCGTCATCCAATGCCTCCAGCTCGACGTATACGTACCAAATACACCCACAACTTCTGAACCTATGGCAGTAATGATTTACGTGCACGGTGGTGCTTTCATAACCGGGCACAAAGCAGAATTATCACCAAGATTCTTAGTCAAACATGACGTGATAGTCGTCGCTATCAATTACCGTTTGGGTTTACACGGTTTCTTATGTACAAGTGAATCTAGATTAAAGAATACTGGACTTAAAGATCAGGCCATGGCTTTCAATTGGGTCAGAGACAATATAGCAGCTTTCGGTGGTGACGCTAATCAGATAACCATTTTTGGAATGTCAGCTGGCGCGATAAGTATAGACTATCATATACTAGCTACTGCAAGGTTAGCTCAGAGAGTTATCCTAATGAGCGGTACTGCTTTGACCACATGGGTTCTTGCTGAGGAAAATGATGATATACCTATTAACATAGCTAAAGAGCTTGGGTTCTCTTTTGACAGTGCTATAGGTGCTATAGAACTCCTAAGCACAGCAGATCCCGCTAAAGTCGTGGCGATAGCTGACAAGTTACATTACCTTGCTAACGCCGACGGCTATCCAGTAGCAATGCCTTGTGTTTCCAAATCAGACTTGATCATTCTAACTGACTATCCAGTAAACTTGCAACCGAAAGTCCGTGGAATGGACATCATGATTGGTACAACAAACAAAGAGGTTATGTTTATGTATCCAAATGCTGACGATTTAGATTTTTATAGAAATTACTCATTTGACACTGAGTTACTGTATGAATTTGATGAACCGCATAGCGTTGATACTGTAAGACAATTTTACATCGGAGATGAACAACCAAACGAGAACTTACAAGACGCTATATTAGATTACGCATCAGACTTGTCTTTCGTTCATTCTGCTGAGAGGACTGTGGATAAGTATCTCAAGGCTGGAGCTAAAAGTGTTTATAGATACCTGTTTACTTACGAAGGTGATAGGAACTTAGCTAAAATGGGTCTTGGTCTAACTGCGAAAGGCGCCTGCCATGGAGATGACCTGGGATATTTATTTGACCTGCCTGTATTAGCGGATGTCCCGATAACTGAAGGTGATCAAACAATTATTGATGCGATGACGAAAATTTGGACTGACTTCGCTAAATTCGGGTGAGTACAGTATAAGAAATCATTATATCATAATAATTCTTCTTTCACACGTTTCTATCTGACTTCATCTCGCAAGTCACACTATTTGCAGCCGTATCATCTTTCACACAATCCACCATCGTTTCTTTGGTCGTCCTCTTCCCCTATATCCATCCACATTCATGTCCATCACCTTCCTTACCACGTGATCCTCTTTCCTCCGCATGACTTGTCCATACCATGACAGCCGGCTAAAACGAAGTTTTTCTGTTACCGGAGCCACTTTCAAACTTCATAAGAAATCATTAAATAATAGTAAATAAATATTCCTAAACATTCACACAACGACATCTAGTCTCAAGTTAAGCATACTTAGTAGTTTGTGTTATGAGTACTAGACAACCGATATGTATATGTACTTACTAACGTACTTAAGGAAAATAATTTGTTATTTTTATCTAGACCTGTCTAATCATTTTTATTTTTATAATAACTTTCGTGAGAATGATTCATAATTAAATTATATAACTGATTATTCACGCGCATTTATCGGGCGGCGGGGTTGCTACCGCGCCTCCGCGTCAGTTCATGATTAAGGGCTCCCACACATAAACACGTTACGACGTCGCGTCGTACAACGATGCGGCGTCGTTTCACGATACGATGTCGTGTCGTAGAAATCTACGATGAGCATCGTAAAAAAACACGACATCGTAACGTAATGTGCCACGCACGATATACGGCACGATGCCGTCGATACAGTGAGGTGGTGTTTTAGTTCGTTCCGAAAAATGGACCGCACTAGACGCATTCTGCGGGACGCTGCTCGACTAGGGTAATTAAATGATCGACTTCAATAACATCCGTCATCTTTGAATTTTGAATAACAACTGCGCAGGATTGCATCGTGACGTAGATTTCCACGACGCGACGTCGTATCGTGAAACGACGCCGCATCGTTGTACGTTGCGTCGTCGTAACGTGTTTATGTGTTTGAGCCCTAAGGACTCCGGGTCCGAAACTAGTCGGGCTATCCTGATTAATACGTGTGAGTAATCCGTTGTATAATTTAAGCATTTTTTATGATTGTCAAAGATTTGCAAAAGCTAACTAAAGTATAACATTATCATCTTCCTGCCCTTATCCCATTTTACTTGGGTTAGGCGCTTTTTCTTTCATTCTCCTTTATCAGACGTCACACTATCATTTACCTCTTTTTCATTCACATCATTCCTAATATAATCCATTCATCTTTTCTTTGGCCTTCTCCTTACTCTCCATCCATCAAAATTCATACTTATTCATCTCCATACCAAGACGATATCCTTTCATTTTTTCTGTAACAGGTGCTAGGTTTAAACTTCCCCTTATAAACTCATACCTTACTTAATCTAACAAAGCCTAACTAATAAACCAGCCTATATAAGTCCCACTGCTGGGCACAGGCCTCTTCCCCTATAGGGCAGGCTTGAGCATTGATCACCACACTAGCTCACTGCGGATTGGCGATTTCAGATTTCAATATTTGGAATTCAAGTTTCCTCACGATGTTTTCCTTCACCGTTTGTCAGTAGTGTCTTAGAATAATTAAGAAAGTACATATAACTTTGAAAAAGTCACATTGGTACTTACTTGTGCTGGGGATCGAACTTGCGACTCGTGCATACAGATCCACACATAGAACCACAAGGCCACCACGACATTTACTTTTGTCTTTTTTTGTTACAGCAACCCTACTCCTCAACCATCAGATTTGATCCCAGATTGGGATCCAGTGGAAGGAAACCAGCGGCCGTATATGAACATAGGCAGTCCTGTCAGACTTGAAAGTCGAGTATTCAATGATAGAATGTCTTTTTGGGATGTGTATTACAAACTCCATGGACATAAAGTTCGCGGTTATGGTCCTAGTGGAGGACAAGAGGACATTCAAGATGACTATGAAGATGACTATGATGATGATTATTACAATGGAGCGTCAAACATTGTACCTCTCACACTTAAATCAATAATCACACTAGTTATAACTTTATTTTTATTCAGATAACTAAATAAAATATTTTTTAACGTTACCTTTTTTTTCTGAAACCTACGACTTATACCCATACGGATTCGCATCCCCGGCGTTAGTGTAAGTACCTTAAGTCAAGTTTGTAAAAGAAATAATATGTATTGTTTTATGATGCTGTGATAGCTTAGTGGCAAGACCGTAGGACTGCTAAGTCAGAGGTCTTGAGTTCGATCCCCACGGCGCGCACCGACTTTTCGAATGTTGTGTGCGTTTAAGAAATAAAATTGCACAGTTTCCGTGTTTCGGAAGCCACGTAAAAATGTGGGTCTTGCGCCTTATCTCTCTCCGGTCGTGTCGGATTGTCGTCCCATCGGGTTGTGTCATAGTAACACTAGCCGCCGTGGCCGGAATCGGTCCGGACATTATTATTATCATGCAATTCAGAATTTACCTCTTTAAGTAGATGTTGTTCTTTCATTTTTTTACGTCCATATCTTTATTCAAATATGATCTACGTCTTGAGTCCCTTAAAATAGACCTAATTTGTAAATGTCAATATATTTCGTAAAATAAAAGATACGTTCCGATTTTTTTGACATAGAATGTAATATGGATGTTTTAAATGCTTTTATTTCCTTGTACACGCAAATATAATTATAAGAAAACAATCAACGCTATAGGTGTCATTGTGTGTTTAATCCCTTTATATAAGCTAACAAAGTATATTATTGCTAAAAGTCTGAAAGCTTGGTAATCCCATTGTCCCCTGCCGCATGGTATCCACTAGGTCTAAAACCATGAACCTTATCTCCATGGAACTCATAATACAGGTCCCAGAAAGCCATTCTCTTGTTGAACACGCGGCTCTCAGCTCTGATAGGACTGCCTATGTTCATGTACGGCCGCTGGTCCTTGTCGACCGGCTTCCACTCCGGGAGCGAGTTTGTAGGTACTGGCGTGGGGTTTCTGAAATAAGAAACAAAATCTGATTCAAATAAATGTAATGTAGGTTGTTTTTGATCAACTAAAAGTAACATAACATAATTTTATCGAAGCCGAAAAAATTCAAGAGCTGGAAATTGTAAGTTTGGATATCAAATGGGAATGATATGACGTAGTTGATTCTAGAAAATCTTAGTCTGCCATAAAAAAAAACAGTAGAATGAAGAAAAAGAAGAGTTTCTATATCTCGCGAATTATGTATAATATAATGATGACGCCAGCAGAGCGGAGCTTTCAAATCTTTGTGCCAATCGGCCGGCGTAGCTGCCATAATATTGGTATGTTCTTTGTTCTTTAAACAATAGGCCTTAGCAAGAATTTCTCATACACTGAATTCAATCGTAACAAATGTATTGTTTTCTTATACTCTACTCACCCGTATTTAGCAAAGTCAGTCCACATTTTCGTCATCGCATCAATCACTCTCTGATCAGCTTCAGTTATCGGAACGCCCGCGAATAAAGGTGGATCAAAAACATATCCCAAATCATCCGCGTGACTGGCACCCGGCGTAGTTAACCCCAAAAATGCCTTAACATAATTTCTATCACCTTCGTATGAAAACAGGTATTTATAAACACTTTTGGCCCCAGCATTGAGATACTTATCCACAGTCCTCTCAGCAGAATGAACGAAAGACAAGTCTGATGCGTAATCTAATATAGCGTCTTGTAAGTTCTCGTTTGGTTGTTCATCTCCGATGTAAAATTTTCTAACAATATCAACGTCATAGGCTTCGTCAAACTCATGCAATAATTCTTGATCAAACGAGTAACTTCTATAGTAGTCTACATTGTCAGTAGTCGGGTATACAAACATCATTTCTTTGCTGGAATAACCAATCATGATGTCTAGACCCTGGACTTTCGGTTGTAAGTTTACTGGGTAGTCGGTAAGAATGTTACTGTCTGATTTGTGTTCAACACAAGGCAATGCAACTGGATAGCCATTTGCGTCAGCTAGATAATGAAACTTGTCAGCTGCCGCCACAGCTTTAGCAGGATCTGTTGTGCTTAGGTATTCTATAGCACCTTTGACATCGTCACCAGAGAACCCAAGCTCTTTAGCTACATTTATCGCAACTTCATCATTTTCTTCAGCAAGTAGCCATGTAGTCATAGCTGTACCGCTCATTAGAATAACTCTTTCAGCTAAGTTTTCAGTTGCGTAAATATGATGGTCTATACTCATAGCTCCAGCTGACATACCGAAAATAGTTATCTTGTCATCTTCTCCACCAAAGGCTCCTATGTTATCTTTTATCCATTTGAAAGCAAGGACTTGGTCTTTAAGTCCAGCATTTTTGAGTTCATTTTCACTTGTACATAAAAATCCGTGTAAGCCCAATCTGTAATTGATAGCGACCACGATGACGTCATGTTTAAGTAAGAACCTTGGCGATAATTCCGCTTTGTGTCCCGCGATGTAACCTCCACCGTGAATGAAAACCATGACTGTCATTGGGTCAGTAGATGTGCGTGTATTTGGTACATATACGTCTAACTGCAAGCATTGAATGACGCCAGTGACGTCACTGTTAGCCGCCTGGATGCATGCTACGCCTTCTGTATTGGCTTCGAAGATGCCTTCAAAGTCAGGATGTGGTCTTGAGGCCTAGAAAATTAACAACTATGTTAGAATAGGACCTTTGCACATATCAGATTTAATGTCTGACAGATAAAAAGTAAGCCAGGGTCACGCAGTGCATGCGCAAGCGATCCCGTGACGCTGGCTTAGGTAGTAGAAGGAGCCCGGGGTGTTATTAGTCGGTTGAAGTCATTAGCGTTTCACCACGGCCAAATAAAAAAAAATAAAAAGTAACCGGTGAATCAGAAGATATTATCACTATAAAACATGATGAATAAAGATCGCCATAAAGATGTGATCTCTGCCTACCCCCAAGGGAAAGAGCCGTGACGTTTATGTATGTATGTATAAAACATCTGTTTCAAGATATCCTTAGCTCATTCAAGCCGCCTGCAGACATCGCAAGGCATGCGTCGCGAATGGTTTATCCCGTATAACTTCCAAAAGAGATAAAAAAAAAAAAAATTGCGATATTTCTGTGTGGTGTCCGGATATAAAGAATAGCACCACCCCATATCCTTCACTGGGTGTCGTAAAAGGCGACTAATGGACCTTAAGACCCTGTGCACCAAGCACCTTGGGTCACCCAAATGGTGGCGGGTAAACAACCAACAATCGCATTCCCAAAGAGGGTTAGTGTCAGGCAGGCGGCCGACTATAAAACCATAGCCAAATCTTTAAGCGACATGTCTAGAAGACGTGTTGCGCCGACCCCAAGTGATAGTTAGAATTTACAGAATGACATTTGCATATTTATTCGTTATTGCCAACTCATTCAACACTGTCCAACCATCTGGCACTCCTATTGATCCGATTAGATAAAGTAATCAGATGGATGTATCTATATAATTAGGTGATAGTTGATAAGAATACCATAATCTATCGTGAGAATGTTTTCCATAATAAAGATTAAATTTGCGGAATCAGCGAAAACTTGGATTTAAATAATAAAAAAGCCACGTAAAAATGTAGGTCCTGCGCCTGATCTCTCTCCGGTCGTGTCGGATTGCCGTCTCATCGGGCTATGAGAGTAAAGGAACAGAGAGTGCACCTGTGTTAGCACACGCTTGTGCACTATAATATGTCCCGTGTAGTTGGCTGGTGTCATAGTAACACTAGCGGCCGTGGCCGACATCGGTCTGGACACCATCATACCATATACGGGGTACATACATCGAAATATATTTTTTTGTCTGTCTGTTAGTTCCCACTAATCTCTGAAATGGCTCGACGGATTTGGATAAGACATTGGCAGGTAGCTGGTGTAGTTACTAGTAACTTAGGTTACTTTTGTATTAGAAAAACTCCTTTATTTCGATCAATAAACTAAATAACTTTTTTGTTAATTTCTACAGCTTGTTAAATAGAAACTGAACTCACCCCAAACGGGTTAGCTTCATCCACCAACGCGTATGCTATTCCGTAATACGCGTCGTAGTTCCCATCCTCTGCCCGCACTCCTCGTATCTGCCCCTTCGGAGTGCTCACCAGAGGGCGATCTCTGGGCACTGCTGAGCCAGCTATGGCCTTTACGATCAGCAGAATTAAAACTAAACTCTTCATTTTTAATATTGAGTAAAGACTACTTGATTTGAACACTAGTTGTTCTACTTTCGCGACGTATCGAACTGATTTAATTTTCGTCTAGTATGTCCTTTTATGGTTCTTTATATCAATGCAATTAACTAAAATGAAATAGATAATCAATTATCATTTATCTTCAGCAGGAAATAATTGGGAGATATGATAGTGATTCGTCAATTCATGGGGATAATTATACCACATCAAATTTAATGGCTAGACATGAATGTGGATGGATATAGGGGAAGAGGATGACCAAAGAAACGATGGATGGATTGTGTGAAAGATGATAATAATATGGCTGCAAAGAGTGTGACTTGCGAGATGATGTCAGATAGGAACGTGTGGAAGAAGACATGCTGCGCCGATCCCAAATGATAATTGGGGTAAGGGCAGGGAAATGATGATGATATTAATATTGGTTGTTCGTCTTTGAGAGCAGATTTTTATCTTGATCCATAGCTAGAGACCCGCCTCAGCTTTGCACGGGTGTTCAAATATGATGTATAAGTCTTTCTCTTGATCTTGTGGTTAGTGGCCCTGACGACGGAGATCAAACCCATGATCTGTTGTATAGACCAGAGGTCGTGAGTTTGATTCCCGCCCAGGACATATGTTTTTTTGTTGAGACGATCGTTTGTTTTGTGTCTAAGAGTAATTTATCTATAATATGTATGTATTTAAAAAATATATATAACGGCGAGAGGCGCCGGTATCAGGATGGACCATTATTACGTGGGTGGTTGGGCGAGGTTTAAGAAATAAGCGTAGTTCACAATCACAATCAAGACTATAATTGGTCTTTGAGAATACAAATCGTTTAACAATATGAGGCTAGACGATCCGTCGTTGATGTCCGCTCGGGGCCGTTGCTCGTTCCTCCTCAGCCACTCGCAACTCGGCCACCCAACGAACTGACGTTCCGTCAGAGCGACAGGTACTCGCTCTTGCCCATAAAGGTTTCCATCGATTATCCAAAAAGGCGCTACAACAGCGCCGTCACGGCCGGACTGACACACGCCCGTCCCTGGGCGCACTCCTTCTTCATAATCTATTAAGAACCAAAAATGATAACTTTACTGCGACATGTAACGCTCGTCTATCCTGATATCATTACACTTGACTACACCATATCACAAACTTAGCTATCGCAAGCCATCTTACAAGGACCGGGTAAATGCATCCCTTCGACTGCCAACTTGCAGACCGGATGACACCACCCCTTCGACCTTCTCTCCAGATCAGGACCGAGCAAGTGCATCCCTTCGACTGCCTACTGCAGACCGGATAACACCGCCCCTTCGACCTGATCTCCACAACGGGACCGAGCAAATGCATCCCTTCGACTGCCTACTGCAGACCGGATAACACCGCCCCTTCGACCCGATCTCCACAAGGGACCGAGCAAGTGCATCCCTTCGACTGCCCACTGCAGACCGGATAACACCGCCCTTCCGACCCTTCAACGCATTTGGACTGGACAAGTGCGCCCCTTCGAACTTACAGCATAAGAACCGGGCAACACCGCCATTTCTACCAAATCGCATCACACAATCTGACGCCGTCACGGTCATTCCGTTTTCTACAGTGCTAACATAACAAACTGAAAACTTCTCACCGGATGCATCAAAATACCGCAGGTGTTGGTGACGTATCACAGTATGACGAGTTCAGTACTTCCATCCGTTCGTCATCAGGGTTCATCCTCCAAGAATCCTTTTCACGGCGCAGTACAGACCTCACCCAAGCAATCCAGTTCCACGACTGTCATACTTGACGTTCCACAAACAATCATCATAATTGTCGCTGTCATCGGCGCTACACCACGCAGGTGTGTTAGGTATACGAACTCTTCGACATATACTACCTCTCCGACACGGCCTTCGTGACGTACCACACGTCCTCGTGTGAATCTGTAAAGGAAAATACCACAAGTAGTATTTACCACCGCTCGGTTATCTCTGACCAACAAAACATCGCTTTAAGACAATCACGAGTACTAATCTAACTTATACCAGAAACAATTTTCTCTTACTGACTTGTAATCAATTAACTTCGAGGGATTTCTGAAGCTCTCTCTCACAATGTTTAACTCATCATTATCACATCTCAACATCTCAACACATATCGCGACCTCATTCACCTCGCCTTTGGCCTCCTTGCCTCCGGCCACCTCGCCTTCGGCCAGCTGCCTCTGGCCACCTAACTCAATCGCGCGATGTGTCAGATACCTGATCACTATCTTGATCAACCAATACATTAACAACATTTCGAGCTTCAGGCGTCCTTCTCAGTCTGTCATGGGCAGAATCTGATGCCTTCAACAAGTAACGGTCCCCATCTAGTATGAATCTACACAGTACTAACAACGTTAGCCAGACCTATACCGGTCATAGTGACTCTCTCATTAGTGAGCACTCAGCACCAGAATCATACCAAAATGAAAACTGCTCACCGGATTCATCAATGTACGCAGACGTTGGTGACGTAACACACGTCGACCCTCCTCTCGGCAGCCGTTGTCACTGCACCACACGTCGACCCTCCCCTCGACAGTCGCTGTGACTGCACCACACGTGTAGTGCACCTCGGCGCGGTGCAGCGGTCCTTGTCGCAGGTGTAGAGCGCCGCAGTGGCCGCGTCGGCCCACAGCACCTCCCCCGCGTGCACGTCCAGCGCCGCCGGCCGCGCGCCCGCCGCGCTCTCCAGCGTCGTCAGCTTGCCCGACGCCACGTCCAGGTACTGCATGCTGCCCGAGCCCGCGTTCACCCAGTACAGCCGCTCCGCGTCCGGGTCCACCACCAGGCTGGTGACGTCGGACAGCAGCGGGTCGGCCTGCGCGTCCAGCAGCGTGCGCGCGTCGCCGTCGGCGGCCACGAGGCGCTCGGGGCCTGCGTCGCGCTCGGCCCAGTACAGCATTCCAGGATCTACAATTGCTCGGCAGCTCTGGGACCACAGACGACAGCGGTGGCGTGCGCACACTGCGCGACGCCTGCTCGCCACGCAGTAGACCGTGCCCGCAGTTACGTCCACTGGAAACAACTCACGTAAAGTGCTATTGGTGATCCGAGTATCGATACCAACCACCTTTCCACTCGACGACAAGCAGTAGAATGACTCAGGACGCAACTGAGCGCTCGCTTTTATAGGTGGTGGGAACCGAAACTACCCACACTTAAGTTTTAGCTAACACGGCCTTTCCTGACAGTGCACCGTCCTCGGGGCACATCCTTCGTTGTCACTCCTCGCACGCGCCGTGCACGCGTGTCCAATCCGTGTACCGGGGCTTCCCACGAAGCTCGCAGTACAGCTCAGCCTCCATTGCAGCAGGATCAGGCTCGTTCACCCGTTGGTCAGTCGCGGTCGATCCTCTTCTCGGCAGTCGCTGTGACTGCACTACTCGTCGATCCTATTCCCGGCAGCTGCTGTGACTGCACCTCTCGGCAGCCGCAGTGACTGCAACACTCGTCGACTTCTCCATTCCCGTCGTAGCTTCTCGTGTAGTGCTCCTCGACGCGTCGCTGCGGCGCGCCGCGGCACGGCGATTGCAGCAGACGAAAGCCGGACTCCTTGTAGGTTGACTCCTTCGATGTGCTCGTTTTACATTGTGACGCTCAGTTTTCTCGTCTTTTGTTTTCTTCTCGAACTTGTCAAAATGTTTCGATTTTGCAGTTTTAACAAATTTCGTTGAATATCATCGTTGCTCCTATGTACGGGGCGGACGAATATCATTACTTCTCTGTGGGCAGCGGATCGATCCCACTTCTGATAACGGCGAGAGGCGCCGGTATCAGGATGGACCATTATTACGTGGGTGGTTGGGCGAGGTTTAAGAAATAAGCGTAGTTCACAATCACAATCAAGACTATAATTGGTCTTTGAGAATACAAATCGTTTAACAATATGAGGCTAGACGATCCGTCGTTGATGTCCGCTCGGGGCCGTTGCTCGTTCCTCCTCAGCCACTCGCAACTCGGCCACCCAACGAACTGACGTTCCGTCAGAGCGACAGGTACTCGCTCTTGCCCATAAAGGTTTCCATCGATTATCCAAAAAGGCGCTACAACAGCGCCGTCATATAAGTATCTATTGTCTAGTACTCATAATACAAGTTACTCTCGTATACTTAATTTAAGACTAGATGGCGTTGTGTGAATGTTGGAGACATTGGGTTTACCTCTCCTCTTAGCACCTTGTCTTTTAACAGAGGCCTCTAAATTCCCATTCGTTTCTATCTCTTCCTGTACGTAGCCATTCTGGTCAAGGTGATTGTTTTAAAAGTAGACTTTAAGGTATATTAAAACACCGGATTAGGTAATTAATATGTGCGGAGTTATAGCCTAGTGGTAAGACCGTAGGACTGCCAAAACAAAGGTTTCGAGTTCAATGCCTACAGCGCGCTCTGACTTTTCGAATGTTGTGTGCGTTTCAGAAATAAATATCACAGTTTCCGTGTTTCGAAAGGCACGTAAAAATGTGGGTCCTGCGTCTAATTTTTTTAAGTGCACTCCCTAGTCCATTAAGTTCGCATGCCTTTGCCAAGCAGCAATGCGCAGGAGAGTTCATGCCAACCTTCCTTGAACATCCTGGAGAGGTGTCCTCTGTGCACCCAGGCACGGTTTTTTAAAGGTAAGCGGGGTCTGAGTGTGCATATTGGAAAGGCACACAAAGCCCAGAATGTCCACTCAGACCCAGAAATCTGCCTTCATACAACACCGCATTCTGACCCACTTTGGATTACTTTAACAAAATTAAAAAATTCTACTCCGGTCCTAAAGCGAGTTCCTCGTGGCGCAAGACCTCTTGTGGCCCAGCATTTAGCTGGATGCATTCGCCTTGCTGCCCGAGAGAACTCGCTAAGTGCCTGGGAACGTCTCCTCACCTTCCCCTACAGAATATTGCATGTAGATAAGAGTTTGGCATCTAAAAAGTCGTTAACCACCCAAATTAAAGAAAATTGCAATGTTTCGGTCCATAATTTTGACTCCAAATTTCCGCAGCAAAGGCTTGTAACCTCTTCCAAAGGTGTTTCCTACTTAGTTACAAGTAAGTTAGAGGAAGGTGATATTAGCGGAGCAGCCAGGATTCTTTTTAGCAGTGATGAGGTGGCACCTTGCTCCCCAGAAACTCTTGCAGCTCTGGAGAGCAAACACCCTATCCCTGCGCCCGACCTTTCCTTTCCTGACCCCCCTGACCCGGACTTACATGTTCTCACCATTACAGGTCGGGAGGTTGTCACAGCCCTTGGCTCCTTTAGGAGCGGCTCTGCTGGTGGCCTCGACGGTCTGAGCCCACAGCATCTAAAAGATCTGATGAGTTCAGGCGCCGGGGAAGCGGGTGAGACGCTTTTGAAGGAGCTTACGGTTTTGATAAACCTCATGCTCTCCGGCAAGGTGGACGAAGCCATCATTGACGTCTTATATGGGGCCAATTTGTGTGCTCTGCGTAAGAGGGATGGTGGTATTCGTCCGATTGCCGTGGGCACTACATACCGTCGTATGGCAGCTAAGGTTTGTTGCAAATTTTACGGTGAGACAGTTTCGAAAAAATTTCAGCCCCTTCAGCTTGGTTATGGCTCCAAAGGGGGCTGTGAAGCTGCCGTACACGCGTTGTCGACCTACGTAAATTCTGGTAAAGGAGAGGTCGTCTTGAAGGTTGACATCAAAAATGCGTTTAATTCGGTAAACAGGGACACCCTGCTGGCAGAAGTTAAAAAAGAATTACCCCAAATTTATTGTTTTCTTTGGCAGTGTTACAGATATCCCTCTAAATTACTATATCGGGACAAACTTTTGAATTCTGCTGTCGGTTGTCAGCAAGGTGATCCTCTTGGGCCAGTAATTTTTAGTTTGGCTATTCACCCTATAATCCGGCAGCTAAAATCTAAATTTAACGTATGGTACCTCGATGATGGGACCCTCGGAGGCGATGTAGATTCGGTTCTGGATGATTTGCTGTTTTTAAAAAACCATTTCGACACTATTGGTCTTGAACTAAACTTTTCTAAATGTGAACTTTTCCTTTCTGACCATACTGACAGACTGACCGTTTCCAAATTTAATGCCATAGCTCCTGCAATCAAAATTATAAATAAATCTTCTCTACGCCTTCTTGGGTCTCCTATCTTTGATGATTCCTTTGAAAATTTCATAGAAGAGAAAATTCAAAATTTCAACGACGTTTCGGAAAGACTCGTTCAAATTAATATGCATTCGGCTATTACTTTAATTCGTTTTTGTTGTTTCGGCCCAAAATTAACTTATTTCCTCCGTGCTTCCCACTTATGGAAGCACCCTAATCTTTTGGTAAAATTGGACCAAATTATTAAACACACGCTTTCTTTGGTTTTAAATATGATCTTGGATGACCGGGCTTGGACTCAAGCTACTCTTCCCATTCGCATGGGGGGGCTCGGCATCCGCAAAATTTCGAGTTTCAGCCTCCCTGCATTCATATCCTCTGTGTGCGGCACTGATAAATTAACCAGGAATATTCTAGCTTCCACACTGGTTGATTTTGATGTGCCGTGCTTTACTGAGGCTGTGGATGCCTGGAGACGTGCTTGCCCAAGTTCCAATATTCCAGACTACCCATCATCACAGAGACAGTGGGACGAGCCGCTTTGCAGAATCACTCAAGAAAATCTAATTTCTTCTTCTACCTCTCCTGCGGAGCGTGCACGCCTCCTGGCTGTTGGTGAATGGGAGTCAGGTCTTTGGCTCCATGCTCTTCCGTCGTCGAATATAGGCACCTTGTTCGACGACACTACTTTCCGCCTTGCTGCTGCTCTTCGCCTTGGCGCTGCTTGTTGTTCTCCGCATCATTGTCTCTGTGGAGAAGTTGTCAACAGCCTCGGACACCACGGTTTGTCATGCAGCCGTAGTGCGGGTCGCTTGGCTCGTCATGCGAACATTAATGACATCATCCGTCGTGCTCTTGTTGCTGTCGGCGTACCAGCCGTTTTAGAACCTAATGGTTTGGCACGCGACGATGGCAAGAGACCAGACGGTATGTCCTTGTTCCCTTGGAAGATGGGTAGGCCTTTAGTGTGGGACGCTACCTGTGTCGATACTCTTGCGCCATCTCATCTTCCCGGTTCGTCTAGCTGTGCTGGCGCTGCTGCTGCGGCCGCTGAAAACCTCAAGCGGCGCAAATATACTAAACTAGTTGGTAGTTATTTGTTTGAGCCGTTTGGGGTCGAAACTCTCGGACCGTGGGGCCCGAGTGCCAAGTCGCTTTTTAAAGATCTAGCAAAGCGACTTGTTGACACTTCTCGTGACCCAAAGGCTGGCGTTTACCTCGCACAGAGGATAAGCATTGCCATCCAACGTGGCAATGCCGCCAGCCTTTTGGGCACACTCCCGGCCGGCAATGATGCGGACGAATTTTTTGATGCGATTTTTTAAGCCTTGTATATAATATCTTTGTATATATATGTTTGTAAATATTTTAATTTTAGTTTTATAAGTTTGTAAATATTGTGCATTTAATTTGAAATAAATAACTAAAAGAGGTTAATGCTGAGAAGATGAATGTGTGGTGATTTCTCTCCGGTAGTGTCGGATTGCCGTTCTATCGGGCTATGAGAGTAAAGGAACAGAGAGTGCACCTGTGTTAGCATACGCTTGTACTACACTATAACATGTCCC
Source organism: Chrysodeixis includens (assembly GCA_941860345.1). Classification (NCBI taxonomy): domain Eukaryota; kingdom Metazoa; phylum Arthropoda; class Insecta; order Lepidoptera; family Noctuidae; genus Chrysodeixis; species Chrysodeixis includens. The sequence goes on along the minus strand of OW796110.1, from coordinate 10,109,798 downwards.
GCGTAGCTGGCTGGTGTCATAGTAACACTAGCCGCCGTGGCCGACATCGGTCAGGAGGCATTATTATTATTTGCTGAGTAACCTCATGGGTTTTTATTGAAATAATGACTTGTCATTGAAACTTAATATTTATTGCGGATGCCGATTATTGTTTATCTAACTATCTAACACGAATTTCGATGTGTCATTGTTCTTGCATATTATTATTCTATTTACTTGTATCTTCAACGCCATCGTTTTGAACAGGTGTTGATAGCTTGATATAAGATAATATTAGATTTTAAGAAAGTGAAAATAGATAACCTTTTTTGGTTCCAAAACTCGAAAAGCAAGACAGAACCCTTATATGGTCGCTTTAATGTCTGTTTGTCCGTCCGTCTGTCAACACTCTGTTTCTCAAAAACGAGTGGAGGTGTCAAGTAAGTTTTATATACTCAGGTCTCAGTACAGCTACGTCGAGTGGGGCGGCGAAGGGCCGCGCATGAGCGCTCCCTCCCGCCCTAACTAGGGTCCGGGCGGCGGCACGGGGGTGCCGTCCGCCCAGTCAAGAGGACCCACGACGGGGGGCCACATTCGGTGCTATGGGTGTGGTCCCAGTATCAGGTGACGAGACCGACGCCCTTTACACGTCGGCCTCCAACAAATAATGCGATGGAGCACCCGCCGGCTCTCAACTGGTCGGCGGACGCCCGCGGTCGGTGCATGAAGTAATGCTGCCATGCACCGACAACAGAACGCGGATGACGTAGCACAGCGGTTCAGGTTTAGTCAGTAAGAGTCTGACACTACCCGCGGCTCCCTGCGGGGCTGGGGGTGTTCATGAGGATTCCCTCGCTTCATCAAAAAAAAGATAGGTCTTAGTACAATACTCAGGTCTGCTGTTCTTGATGCTCATACTTTTAGCCATCGTGGTCAAAAAATAATGTCATTTATGGCACTCGCACTCGCTTCTTGTGAATTCAGAATCTTGAAGGCAGAGGCAAAGTTTAATACTACGGGTAAATAAATAAATATTATTCATACTTCGATGTGATGTTAACCTTTAAGTAATTGTTTCACTTATAAATGAAATTTCCAACTAAATTGTTAACATAATGTGTAAGCAATTATTGGTTAACCAAAAAAAATAAACAACCTTCGCTACGAAAGCTATATTTGATTGTAACCAGAAACAAAAGCGTCTTAATTAATAATTTCAGGAGTAACTAATCCGGTTTGGAATAGCAACATTCTTGTCAGAAATACTGCGATTCAGTCTATAGCTAATTAGGTACCTAATGTCGGACAAAAGACAGCCAACCTTAAACGACAGTGGGCTGGTCACGTAACTCAAATACAGCTTTTTTTTTTTGGTTTCGCTCGGAGAAAATGCCTTACTTACCCCTACAACTCGGAGAGGTATGTGAAATTCCTTGGTAGCTAGAAGGCTCCCAGTACACCCACAAAAAACCCCCAGCGTCACGCCTGTTTCGCCTTTGTGGAAACGGCCTGGAAGACTAGCTAATCCTTTACTTCCAGATCCTTTCCGACGAGTTACACCAAATCAGCGGACCGTTTGCGCCCCCACCGCACCTAAGGCTGGGGGAAGAATCAGGGGCGTAACAGGGCCCTCCATCGGAAGGTTGGAGGCGGTCGTACATCCAACGCCGTTATCCTCTGCGCCACCTTCAGAGCGCCGATGAGAGAGAGTCGTCTTTTCGCAGCTCAGATAACTAGTGATTCTGATAGTGATTTACGTGTTAACTTGATTAAATTGCTAGATTTGCAATTGCAATTGTTAAAGTACCCGCGCAAGTGCCAAAAGCAAATAAATTAACACGGCTGCTGTTTCAATCATTTGTCATAGATGTTAGAGGCCACTGATGATGATGTTGTTGCAATTATCGAAAGGTAGATGCCATAATTTACCGGCTATTTACTAATAAAGTAGACCGCTAAGTTAAAGATTTAGGTTTGAAGAAAACCGGTCCTAGGTCCCCTCCTTGAGGCACCCCAAACGAATTTGAAGAAATCAAATGTAACTTCATTTCTAAAGACGGCCATGAATCTAACGACCTTATGGCTGATGGCATAACATCAGATTCTTATGGGTATAGCAAGGATCTAGACAAGCGATGGTATATTAACAAGTACAAACTACCACAGTCAAATGCTTTTCTCTATTCTGCAAATCGAGACTTAGGTAAATTAAGACACTGGATTCAGACGTTGATGATGAAGAATGACTTAATAAAGCTACCTAATATTTATAATGATTATGGATATAACAAAACCTAATTTGAAACCATGATGTGGACGTTAATGTGCTAAGTGTATGAGAGTCTTTCCGCAATGACAAAATGTAGATCCAATGAGCAAATAAATAAAATTTTCGTTTGAATTTTCTGTCTAACCTTATTAACTACAAAAAAAACGAAAGGTCAAAGGGTGTTTTTTTTTTGTTTAATTCCTTATCTGAGTAAACTTACAAATAATGTGATTATTGATAAAAGTGTGAAAGGCACAACACTATTGCCTCCACTGGGCGCGTCCTCATTGCTATCTCCCGCGGGGGTGGTAGACCCTTCTTCAATGACCTCATCCCCTGGAGTGGTAACTTCTTCTTCATTGTCTCCACTGGGTCTGAAACCCTTAACCTTGTGTCCATGGAGTTTGTAATACAGATCCCAGAAAGCCATTCTCTTGTTGAACACGCGGCTCTCAGCTCTGATAGGACTGCCTATGTTCATGTACGGCCGCTGGTCCTTGTCGACCGGCTTCCACTCCGGGATCAAGTTTGTAGGCTCTGGCGTGGGGTTCCTGTAAAGAATAAAAGAATATGAATAACATCCGAATGGATACCTCAAGACCACAGGAGACCACGTGGTAGGCCCAGGCGGATAAGGCGTTGACCTTGATAGTTACATAAAAGAATGGACTACGCTTGCCCTCGACAGAGAGGACTGGAAAGATAAGAGCGAGGCTTTTGCCCAGCAGTGGGACAACATAGGCTTTTAAATGTTTGTGAGTGGCGACACAACGGAACCGGAATGCCCCAAGGGATCACTCATCATGAGGACTCCCAGCTCTTTCTTGCCTTAACTGGCTGGCTAGAGAGGGATCGCTAGAGCTATATGCTCGGGGGTGGAAGTGTCTAATGGCGTAATAACGAGGAAACCCGCACCGGGTCTGTGACCCGCGATGGCGAAATCGGTGTCGCACCTCTCTACACCCCAAGCCTTACTCTGGTGTTGCCCACCTGCTGCCCATCTTTGAGCCGGCGAGTCACCGCCTGCCAATTTACTTGCATTTTCATGTATTGAAAGGCAGGTGCCATAGTTATCCATAGTTAGAGAAGGAAATACATCTAACATATCCTATCCATAGCCCAAATTCGTTTTGTGGCTACCTTGGGCCGACCATGTCTTCTTCCATAGAGCAGGGGAGGATGGCCCTTGGTAGGTGCCCATCATATTTTAGATTAAAGTTCTCAACAAGGCCTCTGCATGTTTTCCCTATCTATCTATTCAATTTAATAGTAACGTGTTCTTATAATGTACTCACCCGTATTTAGCGAAGTCAGTCCACATTTTCGTCATCGCATCAATCACTCTCTGATCAGCTTCAGTCATCGGAATGCCCGCAAGATCAGGTGAGTCGAAAACGTATCCCAAGTCATCACCATGACTGGCGCCTGTCGCAGTTAAACCAAGAGCTATTTTAACCAAGTTTCTATCACCTTCGTATGTAAATAGGTATTTGTAAACACTGTTCGCTTCAGCATTGAGATACTTGTCCACAGTCCTCTCAGCAGAATGAACGAAAGACATGTCTGATGCGTAATCTAATATAGCGTCTTGTAAGTTCTCATTTGGTTGTTCATCTCCAATGTAAAATTGTCTAACAGTATCTACGCTATGGGCTCCATAAAATTCGTGCAATAATTCCCTTTCGAACGAGTAACTTCTATAGAACTGCACATTATCAGCATTTGGATACATAAACATAACCTCTTTGTTTGTTGTACCAATCATGATGTCCATTCCACGGACTTTCGGTTGCAAGTTTACCGGATAGTCGGTCAAGATGCTGTTGTCTGATGCGGCTTCAACACAAGGCATCGCGACCGGGTACCCCTCTTCATTAGCCAGGTAATGCAAGCGGTTGGCTTCCCTTACAACATTGTTTTGATCTTGTGCGCTTAAATATTCTATAGCTCCTGTGACATCGTTTCCAGTAAACCCAAGTTCTTTAGCTACGTTAATAGGTATATCATCATTTTCTTCTGCATTATTCCATGTCATCATAGCAGTGCCGCTCATAAGGATAGCTCTCTGAGCTAAATTTTCAGTGGCAAAGAACTGATAGTCGATACTCATCGCACCAGCTGACATACCAAAGATAGTGATCTTGTTAGCATCCCCACCGAAGCTTGCTATGTTTTCTTTGACCCAATTGAAGGCGTGGACCTGGTCTTTTAGACCAACGTTTTTTAATCCAGGTTCGCTTGAACATAAGAAGCCGTGCAAGCCCAAACGGTAATTGATAGAGACATAGATGACGTCATGTTGGAGTAAGAACCTCGGCGATAATTCTGCTTTGTGTCCTACGATGAAAGCGCCGCCGTGAATGAAAACCATAACTGCCATTGGTCCAGTAGACGTGCGTGCGTTTGGTACATATACGTCGAGTTGCAAACATTGTACGACGCCAGTGACGTCACTTTCTGTTGCCTGGATGCATGCTATGCCTTCGTTATTTGCTTCAAAAATACCTTCAAAGTTAGGATGTGGTGTCGAGGGCTGGAAAATAGCGAATTAATTAGATTATATTTGACTGTCTTGACAGTTATCAAATTTAAATCTATCAGATAAGAATTATCAATAAAATGACTCAACCGGATCAAAATGACGTATTTATGCTGCTGAGTAAGCTTGGTTCGCGGGTCATGAGAAGGATGGGCTCAGCAGACCCAGCGTTATTGAATTGTAGCTCTCAAATAATAGAAATTATCTTTGAAATCATTTAATCAGCACAGACGTCTGATAGGGAAGAATAAACGAAAAAAACGTATTGCGTGAACCCCAAGTAAAATGGGATAAGGGTATGAAGATGATGATGATTTAATCATCACAGAGGAATCGATTCAAACCTGTGGCGCTGGCTTTAGACTTCTAAATCTTAACACTTTTTAAGTGTCTGTATGCACATGTTATTGAGTAAGTAATACAAAAAAAAAACTCACCCCAAACGGGTTAGCTTCGTCCACCAACGCGTACGGTATTCCGTAATACGCGTCGTAGTTCCCATCCTCTGCCCGCACTCCTTGTATCTGCCCCTTCGGAGTGCTCACCAGAGGACGATCTCTGGGCACTGCTGAGCCAGCGACGCATTTTACAATCAGCAGAACTAAAACTAGACTCTTCATTGCTAATATTTATTTATTGTATGAATATCATTTGAAGACTTTGTTATCACTGGTGATCCTGCTGGCGCGGTGTATCGAACTGATTACGATTTTAGTTTTTATACGTTTTCAAGGTACTATCAAACTAATTAAGGACGAGACAACAGATACCAACGATATTTATCGTCAGCAGTAATTATTATTGAAGTTTCCATAAACAAAGTAAGTACTTATGAAAACATTCAAAATATTACACAATATTATGTCGTTATTACATTTCTTTTTGTACTTTAATTATAATAATTTTACTGATAAATGATATCATTTTTAGATAGATTTTTAATTTTAGTATTGTTATTTGTTATTCCAGTGTTGATCGTTTATTGTGCATGCAGTGTTGATCTGTAATTATTGTTACATTTGAAAATACACCCTTTTTATCGGCGAGTCTCTCCGCCGATGCTCTCAATTTGGCGGCCAATTGCCGGAATTGTGGCCTGAAGTTCAATCTGCTGTCGAGGACGAGGCTAAGATACCTACGGCAATGCGAACGCCTACTACAATGTGTGAGCCTGCAGGTGGACCCCGCCGAGCCCCGTGACAACACAGGGCCTCGGACTTGTTGAGGGCCACCTCCAGGCCCAGAGCCGGATCCTTTGCACAACTTGCGCAACCCCTGATGTCGCTAGGACAGCTGCGTCGCGGTACGTCCTCCCCCGCGCAGTAACGAGCGTGTCGTCAGCAGATGACAACAACGCCGTCGAGGAAGGCGCCACGCAGCACCCAATCGTATCCGATGTTCCACAGGAGAGGGCCCAGTACCGACCCCTGTGGAACACCGCACGTTGTCTCTCGCCGATTCCAACCACCATGATCTGGATAGATAACTTCCCTCTTGCCAAGGTAAGCCCCGACCACCAATAAGTTAAAATGTATACTTTGTTGACAATTGATTAACCTATCGTACTGATAAGGGTTCCTCAATAATAATGTATCCGGACCGATAATAATATTATCGTGCACAAGCGTGTGCTAACACAGGTGCACTCTCTGTTCCTTTACTCTCATAGCGCGATGGGACGGCAATCCGACACGACCGGAGAGAGATCAGGCGCAGGACCCACATTTCCACGTGCCTTTTGAAACACGTCGCCTATTTAACAACTAACGTAATAATGTTGCAATAATCACACCGATATTAAACTTACGTGTCATCTGTTTATTCACAAGTATCAAGCATTTCTTATTCGATGTCGTGGCTTTTAGAGTGAGATTAATGACATCGACATGAGACTGCAAATTATTAATGATAGTGGACCATAGTATCTATTTTCGCTTCTTTAATAAGATTGCACTCTAGTATAAATAGTAGGTGTCATTAGATAAGTCGGAACAAATAAAATAAAAGTCAGTGCGACACACAACTACCGAAATGAAAAATTTGGTAATCGTTCTTTTGATCGTAAAATGTATCACTGGATCAGTAGTACAAAGAGATCGCCCTCTGGTGAGCACTCCGAAGGGGCAGATACGAGGAGTGCGGGCAGAGGATGGGAACTACGACGCGTATTACGGAATACCGTACGCGTTGGTGGATGAAGCAAACCCGTTTGGGGTGAGTTTTGATTGTATTTATTTCGAATTAGTTGAGCCGTACCCACTTCATTTTGGGTTAGCTAGCCGTTTCGTTTGTCAGATCTAACAACTTTCATGAAAACCTAATTTATTATTTCTTTTCCAGCCCTCGACTCCGGCTCCTAACTTCGTAGGTATATTCGATGCGGTCACCGACGGCGTCCAATGCCTCCAGGCCTCCAACAGTCCCGTCACTGGCGTCATGCAATGCTTGCAGCTCAACGTCTACGTACCGAACAGGCCCAAGTCTCCCGGACCAATGGCGGTAATGGTTTACATACACGGCGGTGGATTTACAGTAGGAAGCAAAACAGCAGATTCGCACCCGAAATTTTTAATTAAACATGATGTTATCATCGTTAGTATAAACTATCGATTGGGTTTGCACGGCTTCCTGTGTTCAAGTGAAAATGAACTCAAAAATGCTGGACTTAAAGACCAGGTCCATGCCATCAAATGGGTCAAAGACAATATAGCAGCATTCGGCGGAGACGCTAACAACATCACTCTTCTTGGAATGTCAGCCGGTGCTATTAGTATAAACTTTCATTTACAGGCTGTTGAAAATTTAGCTCAGAGAGTTATCCTTATGAGTGGTACTAGTCTTACCACATTGATTATGGTTGAGGAAAATGATGATCAATACATTCATATAGCTAAAGAGCTTGGGTTCACTGGTGACGATATTAAAGGAGCTATACAATACTTAAGTGCAGCGGATCCAGTCGCAGCTGTTGAGGTGGCCAACCGCTTGCATTACCTGGCCGACGCAGAGGGTTACTCCGTCGCTAATCCTTGCGTCGAACCCAATTCAGAGAGTGGTATCCTCACTGACTACCCAGTAAACTTGCAGCCGAAAGTCAAAGGGATAGACATCATGCTTGGGACCACAAATAAAGAGATGATGTTCATGTACCCAAATGCTGATAATACAGAGTTCTATAGAAATTACTCGTTTGAAAGGGAATTGCTGCATGAGTTTGACGAAGCCTACGACGTGGATATTGTCAGAAAATTTTACATCGGAGATGAACAACCAAACGAGAACTTACAAGACGCTATATTAGATTACGCATCAGACCTTTCCATTGTACATTCTACTGAGAGGAATGTGGACAAGTATCTGAACGCTGGAGCCAACAGTGTTTACAAGTACTTGTTCTCATACGAAGGTGGTAGGAACCTTTTTAAAGTACTGTTTGGTCTGAATGCCGAAGGTGCGTGTCACGTGGACGACTTGGGATATATATTCGACGTACTAGAGTTAGCGAATATTCCGATGACTGAAGCTGATCTGACAGTAATCGATGTGATGACGAAAATGTGGACCGACTTCGCCAAGTACGGGTGAGTAGTGTTGACGTTTAAATGTTCATCATTGCCCTGCCCTTATCCTAATTATCATTTGGCATCGGTGCAGCATGTCTTCTTCTTAAACACGTTCCTATCTGACGTAATCTCGCAGCAACGCCCTATGCAGCCATATCATCTTTCACACAATCCATCCATCGTTTCTTTGGTCGTCCTCTACCCCTATATCCATCCACATTCATGTCCAGCACCTTCCTAACCACGTGATTCTCTTTTCTCCGCATGACATGTCCATACCATGACAACCTGTTACCACGGTTATGATTATTTTTAATAAAAGTAGCCTAAGTTACTACTTACTAGTGGTAACAACCAGACAAAAATGTTATTTTAGTGAATGTTTGTATGTACCGCATTTTATTTATATGTATCGGTAATTAGGAATCTTACTATGTTTGCTTCAGAAACCCGACGCCAGTGCCGACACACTTGCTCCCGGAGTGGAAGCCGGTCGACAAGGACCAGCGGCCGTACATGAACATAGGCATCCCTCTCCGAGTGGAGAGTGATCTGTTCAACAAGAGAATGGCTTTCTGGGATCTGTACTACAGACACCACGGACACAAAGTCAGAGGTTACAACTCCAGCGCACACAGTACACAAGCAGAGAGTTAGAAGGATGCCGACCAGGAAACAGGCGCTAGAGTACTGCTCTTTATAATTATATGTTATGTACACAAATGTTCTCGCTTTAAACGACTGATTAAACACACAATTCAACCTATCACTTTGTTTTTTTATGTAATTCTTTAGGCATTAAGGGCATTTAACGGGCCTGTCGGTCTAGTAGTTAGTAACCCTGACTGCTATACCGGAGGTCGTGGGTTGGATTCGCACCCAGGACAAATGTTTGTGTGATGAGCGCGATCATTTGTTCTGTGTCTAGGTGTAATTTATCTATAGTATGAATGTATTAGTATGTTTTTCGATTGTCTAGTACTCATAACACAAGCTACTTTAGTGTGTGGCGTTGTGTGAATGTCGAAGAATATATTACAGAATTTACTGGCCTAGTTGTATGACCGTTGGACTGCTAAGTCAGAGGTTGTGGGTCCAAATCCCGGCACGTAGTAATGTCTTTTCTAAGTACACTAAAGCAATTATTTTTTGCTAATATGGGTGAAAGAAAACATCGTAAGGAAACCGGCACACCTTAGGGTTTTTCAAGGGTGTGTTAAGTCACGGCAGAAGCCTACAAGCGGACTTAAATCTCTAACACCAGCTTGTAAGCCAACCATATGATAAGAAGAAGACATTACAGAAAATACGAAAGAAATCTTAAGGAGCCCTTCCTAGTTCATGTTTTAAATTATAGTCACACGAGGCAAACATCGTAGGGTTTGCAATCAATGTTTTCAAACTTTCGCGACTTGTACACATATCGGACTGTCGACAGTCCACCCGTGACCACGGTCGGTGCAACTCGACCGGAACGTCGGGAGAAAATAAATATCGAATTATATCGTGAATAAGTCCCGTTTGTCGTCTAAAATAAGATCGTGGGATTTAGATTTTACGTAGCGTATTGAACAAGGGGTATATTCCCAGTAGGCCCGTGTAGTGTCCGGATATAAAGAATAGCACTACCCCATATTCTCCACTAGGTGTCGTAGAAGGCGAATAATGGACCTTAAGACCCAGTGCACTATACCAAGCACCTTGGGTCACCCGAATGGTGGAGGGGAAACAACCAACAATCGCATTCCCAAAGAGGGTTAATGTCGGCCGACTATATTAAAGATAGGCGGCCGACTATAAAACCATAGCCAAAACTTTAAGCAACATGTCTAGAAGACGTGTTGCGCCGACCCCAAGTGAAATGGGATAAGGGCAGGAAGATGACTCTGGGACGGATATTGACATTGTTTTCTCCCACTAGTTCTGCAAAACTAGTGGGTACAGGGTAGTACTAATTAGTTCTTATTTCATAACGCTTTGTAGGTATCCTCAATTATATAACTGGCACTATTCCTATTTAAATTAAAACCTTAGAATATTGTAAATTGGAAGACTGCGTGCTACTGGGGAGTTTGTTGCATCATTTCTGCTCCCGTAGCAATAGCACAAGAGGCGCTGAAGAATGAGCGATGGTATACTGTCTATATTTGACAGGCCTGTTGGTCTAGTGGCTAGTGACCCTGACTGACCGGAGGTCGTGGGTTCGATTCTCACCCAGGACAAATGTTTATGTGATGAGCACGATCATTTATTCTGTGTCTTCAGTCAGGTCTACCAACCAGTAGACCAACAGCCCAGTCAAATATAGACCCCATCATCATATAGGCAACTTTTTATCCCGGGAAATGTACCGAGGGAAACGCGGGTGAAGCCGCTGACGGAGGCTAGTGTTTTTTATAACTCTTCTGCCTTCACCACACATCGCTCAGTTACAGAGATCTTATGGACGTCATCCAGTTTCATCATCAGGCCATATTTTTTTTTTTGCGGGGGAAATAATTAAATGACCCCACCCGCGGTGGGTGCAGCGGGAGGGAGTGTCAGAATTATACTGACTAAAGCCCACTATGTTCCTCCTGGAGCCCTTTGGGAGCCGGGGTCGTGGCAACTCTCACGAACATTCCGCAGCCCAGGCAGGATCGCTTATGATTAAGCACCAATGTACTCATTAAAACTAACCTTATGAGCCCAAACTTGATGGGGTTGCGTCTTTTAATAACCAAGTTCCTATGGACATCTTCCAGTGACATCATGAAACCCTGGTCATCATCTAGTACCAAAGTACTCACTAAGACGAATTATATGAGCCCAAACACGACGGGGTTGCGTCGTTTCCTTACCGAGTTCCTATGGACATCCTCCAGTGACATCAAGACACCCTGGTCATCATCTAGTAGTAAGTATGAGCAGTAACCCTTTCATTTCATACCCATATTGGGTTACTTGACAAAAATATGTATGTACGTAACGAAACCCGCCATTTTGTACCGGCGGCCATCTTCAATTTGAGTTTTTTTTACAATAATTTGTATTTTCTTCAATTGATGTACAGATTGTGTGAGCTGTTTTAAAATATGTTCGCCGCTATTTTGGTATGCAACACGTATTTTTTCTTCCATTCTCCCTTATCAAATGTCACACTGTCATTTACTCCTTTTTCATTCATATCGATCCTTATACAATCCATCGATCTTTTAAAAAATGAAAAATGCGAATTCAATATTTTTTTTAAATCTACTAGATTTTTTTGTCCAATAGCCTATTGTATTGCAATAAAGATACATGCCATATTTCAGCTCAATAGAACACCTAGAAATGAGTGAAATTTAACTTCCAAGATTTGATTACAGAACGAACGTATGACAAACATTGGGACAGGTGAAACTAAATAAAAGCTTTTAATAAAAAACATCAGAATAGGTTGAATTGTGTGTTTAATCAGTCGTCCAACTCAAGCGAGAACATTTGTGTACATAACATATAATTATAAAGAGCAGTACTCTAGCGCCTGTTTCCTTGCCATCCTTCTAACTCTCTGCTTGTGTACTGTGTGCGCTGGAGTTGTAGCCTCTGACTTTGTGGCCGTGGTGTCTGTAGTACAGATCCCAGAAAGCCATTCTCTTGTTGAACAGATCACTCTCCACTCGGAGAGGGATGCCTATGTTCATGTACGGCCGCTGGTCCTTGTCGACCGGCTTCCACTCCGGGAGCAAGTGTGTCGGCACTGGCGTCGGGTTTCTGAAGCAAAAATAGGTACCTATAAATTGGAGTATGAATATTGATAAAACCGTTTCTTACTACATGCACAGAATATACATGCGATACGGACGCCAATACAACGTTTTTGTCTGTCTGTTTGAGCCCACGAAGCCTTGAATTTAGGCTCTTTTTAATAAAAATAAATCATGCAGAAAATAGACTATTTAACTTTTTTGTTCAATACTACTCAGAAGAAGTCCCAGAGCCAGCTAGTTTTACACAAAATTCAACGTTGAAAGCTTTGTTGTTAATTATTGACCCAACTCCCTCATAAGGTGACTACTAGACACTAGGCCAAGTTACTGTCTAATGGATTTGTAATTTGTTCTAATTTTACACCCAGTTTAATCTAGACAGACGCGGCTATGGATCCCTTATACACTCGTATGTTTTACCATTAGTGATATACTAAGTCGCAAAGATCATCCTACTTCATTTTTACATCACCAAAACTGTATAACAATATCTAATTTCAACACTACTCACCCGTGCTTGGCGAAGTCGGTCCACATTTTCGTCATCACATCAATTACTGTCAGATCTTCTAAAGTCATTGGAATTTGTTCTAACAATGGTAAGTCTGATATATAGCCCAGGTCATCCACATGCGCGGCACCTTCAGCATTCAAACCAAACAGTAATTTAAGAAAGTTTCTATCACCCTCGTATGAGAAAATGTATTTGTAAATACTTTTGGCTCCAGCATTCAAATACTTGTCCACGGCTCTCTCAGTAGAATGTACATAGTTAAAGTCTGATGCGTAATCTAATATAGCGTCTTGTAAGTTCTCGTTTGGTTGTTCATCTCCGATGTAAAATTTTCTGACAATATCCACGTCATAGGTTTCGTCAAACTCATGCAGCAATTCCCTTTCGAACGAGTAATTTCTATAGAACTCAGTATTATCAGCATTTGGGAACATGAAAATCATTTCTTTGTTTGTGGTCCCAAGCATGATGTCTATCCCTTTGACTTTCGGCTGCAAGTTTACTGGGTAGTCAGTGAGGATACCACTCTCTGAATTGGGTTCGACGCAAGGATTAGCGACTGAGTAACCCTCTGCGTCGGCCAGGTAATGCAAGCGGTTGGCCACCTCAACAGCTGCGACTGGATCCGCTGCACTTAAGTATTGTATAGCTCCTTTAATATCATCACCAGTGAACCCAAGCTCTTTAGCTATATGAATGTATTGGTCATCATTTTCCTCAACCATAATCAATGTGGTCAGAGTAGTACCGCTCATAAGGATAACTCTCTGAGCTAAATTTTCAACAGCCTGTAAATGAAAGTCCACACTAATAGCACCTCCTGACAATCCAATAAGAGTGATATTGTCAACGTCTCCGCCGAAAGCTGCTATATTTTCTTTGACCCATTTGATGGCATGGACTTGGTCTTTAAGTCCAGCATTTTTGAGTTCATTTTCGCTTGAACACAGGAAGCCGTGCAAACCCAATCGGTAGTTTATACTAACGATGATAACGTCATGTTTAAGTAAGAACTTCGGGTGCATTTCTGATGTTTTGCTGCCTACTATAAATCCTCCGCCATGTATGTAAAGCATGACCGCCATTGGTCCGGTAGACTTGGGCCTGTTCGGTACGTAGACGTTGAGCTGCAAGCATTGCATGACGCCAGTGACGGGACTGTTGGAGGCCTGAAGGCATTGGACGCCATCGGTGACCGCATCGAATATACCTACGAAGTTAGGAGCCGGAGTCGAGGGCTGGAAAAGAAATAATAAATTAGGTTTTCATAAAAGTTGTCAGATTTGACACATTTTTGGTATGGCAACAAAACTACCGAAATGTTACAGCTACGTTTTAAAGGTATTTAAAAGCCATGTTATTAGTAAATGCTATGACATTCACTATACTTATATTAACCCGAAAAATACCCAAAATGAAGTGGGTACGACTCAACTAATTCGAAATAAATACAATCAAATCTCACCCCAAACGGGTTGGCCTCATCCACCACCGCGTACGGTATTCCGTAATACGCGTCGTAGTTCCCATCCTCTGCCCGCACTCCTCGTATCTGCCCCTTCGGAGTGCTCACCAGAGGACGATCTCTGGGCACTGCTGAGCCAGCGATGCATTTTACAATCAATAAAACTAAAACTAGACTCTTCATTGTTAATATGAATTTAATTTATTATTATTTAAAGACTAATTTATTATCACGAGTAATCGTTTTAGCGTGGAGTATCAAACTGATTGCAATTTCAGATTTTATATGTTTTTAAGGTCCTATCAAGCTAATTAAGGAAGACTCAATAGATACCAACGATTTTTATCGACTACGGTGACACCATTGGGTTTTTCTTTTTTAAGCCTGTTTAGAAAAGTAAATACCTAATTATGCATCACTTAATATTACACCATATTATGACATACTTTTTTTAGGTTATCATTTGTTTCAGGCACCAAGGCGCGTATAAATATATGCTATACTACCTTACCTTACTTAAAAATACTATAAATGTATATAACATAATTATCTAGTGTTTCGCTGACTGGTGTCACGTAGCTGGCCCCAAAACCGGCGAATGTGGTCTCCCGTCGTAGGTTCTCCTGATGGGAACGGTCGGCACCCCCGTGCCACCGCCTGCACCCTAATTAGGGCGGGAGCAAGCAAGACGCTTTACCTCAGGAACGCGTGGACGTATCAAAATGAAATTCATATTAAAAGCTTAGGTCTATTGTTTCTGTATCTGTATTTTGTGCAAATAATCGATTATTTTGTTCTTCTTTTTTGCAGCTTTGAAAAATCAAACTTCTAAGCCTTACGAATGACGTGTTTATTAAAAATAACGATTTTAATCGATTCTGTAATCATTCAATTGTAATACCACGTGGTGCTACAACGCCTACATTAACTTAACACGTATACATTTCTATATTGTTTTTTAAAAAAATATTTTGAATTCAATTTAAAGATAAAAAAAGGTAAATTTATTTGCAATATAATACAATACAGGTGTTACAGATACATTTTAAAGTTAATGTAAATATTTATGGATTTATTCAAAATTTTAAAATAGTGCATCTTGGAGCACCCTGTACCTAAAGAACTATCGCTTAGCTGTCTTTTGCCGGGGTCAAGACACAACACACCATCAATGAAATTAAAACGAATAAGCAATACTGTCAGAATGTGAGAGAACGTGTGGAAGAAGAAGAGTGTGCCGACCCCAAATAATAATTGGGATAAGGGCAGGGGAATGATGATGATGAAGTAATACTGTCAGGAATAAAACAAATGCGAAAAGTTGGTAAATTGGAGGAAAGAGAGATACTTTGGTCGGCGCGAGCCCGAGCGACGAAAACGACGAGCTCCCTTCTAACCGTCTCTTCCGAAACCGCCATCTTTGCTAGTTTAGTGCTAGTCGGGCCCCTTTGATGTTTTTTCTTTTTTTTTCCTTGGAAATCATCAAATGCCCCCGCCCGCTGTGGGTGCAGCGGGAGGGAGTGTCAGACTGTTACTGACTAACACCCACTATGTTCCTTCTGGAGCCTTTGAGTGCCGGGCGAGCGGTAACTCTCACGAACATCCCGCAGCCCTGGCAGGCTCTGGCCCTTAAGGACCCCGCCAAAGTAGCCGGGCCCGTGACCTTGACACACTTTTTGACACTCGTGCGCATAAACACATCCTAACGGAAACATTACGGAAACATTCACCAAAACATTAGTTTTGGTGAATGTTTCCGTACCATATGTTGTCTTTATTTATTCTTGTGTAATCATCGTAATTAGTATAGTAATTAGTTTACGATACTGCACTTAATACGCTTTGTTTTTTTTTCGTTACTTGATTGTGATCTCAAATCTTGCGATAATGATACTTATTTTTACGTTATCTTTATTTGTGTAAACGTGTGATGACGAATACAAATTCTAACTACCTACAATTACAAATCGACGCACAATTGTCTTTAGTCGTGGTGGCCTTGCGGTTCTATGTATGGATTTGTATGCACGAGGTGCAAGTTCCCCAGCGCAGGCAAGTACCAATGTGACTTTTTCAAAGTTATACGTACTTTCTTAATCATTTCAAAGGGCTCTTTTAATTTATGTGTTTCGTATCGGACCGCTGCAGTGCCGAAGCGATGCATTTGTCGTAAGGCGCACGGCCGGTCGTTTGTTTATAAAATTCTTGTGTCACAATGTTCGTTTCCGTACTCCTCGGAAACGGCGGGACCGATTTTCTGGAAATTTTGTGAGTGTATTGAGTAGGTCTGAGAAACAACACCATTTTTTTTTGAAAAATATTTTTTTTTGGGTGAATATTACTAATGCATACGAAGTCGTGGGTACAACAACAGCTAGTAACATATACAGCATGAATTCTTCATACAACCGGGCGCAACCGTAGTTATGCCTACGCTATGGGATCATAGTATGACCTGTTATAACTCGACCCTACTAAATCTTATGACATTGCACCAACAACGTAGTGTGTGCTTTTGATGCGAACGGATTCCCTTTTTGATGTCGACTCCTCGTCCTGTCCCGCGCTAGCTCTTGGTGTTGCCTCAGAGTAAATGACAACCGATCACTTTGACAGATGACCGTAGTTGCCAGTTCATCATCATCTTCCTGCCCTTATCTCATTTTACTTGCGGTCGGCGCAACACGTTTTTTTTATCCATCCTCCCCTATCAGACGTCACACTATCATTTACTCCTTTGTCATTCATATCGTTCCTTACGCAATCCATCCTTCTTTTCCTTGGCCTTCCCCTTCCTCCCCATCCATCAACGTTCATACTCATCACTCTCTTAGTCACATGACTCTCATCCCTCCTCATCACATGTCCATACTAAGACAGACCGTAGTTGCCATTTGCTCTTATATAATTCTAAATTACCTAATTAAACATGTAATCATATTTATTTACAGTGCGGTACGGGTTTACTGATAACTAGTGGTTGACAAGCTTGGCTTTAACGTAATAACAATAAAACTACCGAACAAGCAAAAATATGCGGCTTTTCTATTAAGGTAACAAGTTTCATGATCCACTAGGCATTAATAAAAAATGTTGTTTTTCGATAAATGCAAGGTTGACGTAACTTTGTAATGGGTCATAATTGTTTATGAATCACATAATTACTTAATTGCTTTCCTAAGCGGGGATCTAACCCGCTACATATTGCGCACATTAGTCTTTAATGTCTTTCTTTCAGACTCGGAAATTCATACAGTCGAGATCGATCCCAGATGCGAGCCTTGGAGAACTCCAGACAGTTTTCGAATAACATGAACTAGAATGAAACTAATGCCAGATTTTGAGTTTATTCATAAAAAAAAAACTGAACGTTCCCACAACGCCATCTAGTCTCAAATTGAGTATATGAGAGTAAATCGTGTTATGAGTACTAGATAACTAATAAACATACTTATATATTTCTAAATACATACGTATTATAGATAAATTACACTCAGACACAGAACAAATGGTATATTCCGAATCTAACCCGACATTCTGACCCAGTCGCGGGTTAGGGCGCTCTTTCTTAAAATAAAAGGTACCTATTTATGTCGAATCAGAGTTTAATTCTTACAATACGTTATCAAATATATCACACTAAAAAATCACAAACAATAATTATAATATCGCAGAATCAACATACATAATAAAGTATTAAAAATAAAGTACGGACTAGATCTTGTTTAAACCAATTTTCGTTGAAAGTTTACATTGTGATCGTGCTCATCACTCAAACATTTGTCCTGGGTAATAATTTATCTAAATAAGGTTACAAATAATGTGATTATTGATAAAAGTGTGAAAGGCACAACACTATTGCCTCCACTGGGTGCGTCCTCATTGCTATCTCCCGCGGGGGTGGTAGACCCTTCTTCAATGACCTCATCCCCTGGAGTGGTAACTTCTTCCTCATTGTCTCCACTGGGTCTGAAACCCTTGACTTTGTGTCCATGGAGTTTGTAATACAGATCCCAGAAAGCCATTCTCTTGTTGAACACGCGGCTCTCAGCTCTGATAGGACTGCCTATGTTCATGTACGGCCGCTGGTCCTTGTCGACCGGCTTCCACTCCGGGATCAAGTTTGTAGGCACTGGCGTGGGGTTTCTGAAACGAAATGTGTTTTTGTTAACTTCGTTATGATAGGAAACAACGTCAAAATCAAGTCAACTGCATCCAGTTAAATTCAATACTTCGACTTCACATTACATTACATTTTTTAACTACTTTCGCATAAGCATTCAATTTACACGTACAAAGACACCCAGTCTCAGAACCCCCACGGCATACAAAGGAATATTTATTTTATGTATCCCAATTTTGCAATTCACTATTGGTCGTGACAATTAAATTATTCAAATACTAACATACGCTTTCACTCACCCGTATTTAGCGAAGTCCGTCCACATTTTCGTCATCACATCAATGACTAGCTGATCAGCTTCAGTTATAGGCATACCGGCGAAGTTTGGGACATCCATAATGTATCCCGAGTCATCACCGTGAGACGCGCCCGACGCAGTAAGTTGTAACTGCTGCTTTATAACGTTTCTGCCACCTTCGTACGTAAACATGTATTTGTAAACACTGTTAGCTTCAGCATTTAAAAACTTATCCACAGACCTCTCAGCAGAATGTACAAAAGACAAGTCTGATGCGTAATCTAATATAGCGTCTTGTAAGTTCTCGTTTGGTTGTTCATCTCCGATGTAAAATTGTCTTACAGTATCAACGCTATGCGGTTCATCAAACTCATACAGTAACTCAGTTTCGAATTTGTAATTTCTATAAAAATCTAAATTATCAGCATTAGGATACATGAACATAACCTCTTTGTTTGCGTAACCAATCATGATGTCCATTCCTTTGACTTTGGGTTGTAAGTTTACAGGATAGTCAGTGACGATAGCTGTTTCTGATTCAGCTTCAATGCATGGCATGACAAGAGGATGGCCAGCTTCATCAGATAGATATTGCAAACTGTCTGCGGCTGCTACAACATCGCTTGGGTTCAAACCGCTGAGATATTCAATAGCTCCTTTAACATCTTCACCAGTATACTCTAGATGTTGAGCAACCTTTACAGGCATATCATCATTTTCATCTGCTAGATTCCATGTCATCATAGCAGTGCCACTCATGAGGATTACTCTCTGTGCTAAGTTTTCATTAGCGTACATATGATAATCTATACTCATAGCTCCAGCTGATATTCCGAAAATAGTTATCTTGTCAGCATCTCCACCAAAACCAGCTATATTTTCTTTGATCCATTTGAGCGCGTGAACCTGGTCTTTAAGTCCAGCATTTTTGTAACCAGGTTCACTTGAACATAGGAAGCCGTGTAAACCTAATCTGTAGTTGATAGAGACGACGATAACATCATGGTTAATGAAGAAACTTGGTGAATGATCCGACTTGTACCCGACGAGGAAAGCGCCGCCGTGTATGTAAACCATAACTGCGTAAGGTCCTGTTGAAGTTGGGTTGTTTGGTACGTATACGTTGAGCTGCAGGCACTGGAGGGTCCCAGTCACGGGACCGTTGTAAGCTTGAAGGCAAATGACGTCATTGTCATCTGCGTCGAATATTTCCTCGAAGTCCGGATGCGGAGACGAAGGCTGGAAACAATAAAATAAATATAAATATTTTTCAACATTAGCACAACGCCATCTAGTCTCAAATAAGGCATACAAAAGTAGCTTGTGTTATGAGTACAAGACAACTGATAAACATACTTATGTGTATATTTCTAAATACATACATAAAAAGATGAATTACACCCAGACACAGAACAAATGATCGTGCTCATCACACAAACATTTGTCCTGGGTGGGAATCGAACCCACGACCTCCGGTATAGCAGTCAGGGCCACTAACCACTAGACCAACAGGCCTGTCAAAATGTTTTGGTTAGCTTTTCTTATCACTCACGTGCTTTTTATCAAATGTGAATCTATATTAAAAGTCGTTAATATGATAAGGAATAATTCTGAAGTGACGCAATTGATGACGTTTTTCTTCGTCAAGATATATAAGTTCGATAGGAAACTATTTCCTTGATTTTGGAAGGCTGATCAATCGAATCTACTGTCAAATCAACTGATCACGACTGTAATTGTATAGTATTGATTGACCATAAAAGTTACAACCAATCACAGAGCTTAACATGAAATTCGACTGACAATTGGGTATTTGACTAAAAAATCTAATTAGTCTGTCAGATTTCCAAAAAATATTGGATTTAATAAGTATTTTTTCTTTTATCATGTTAACAAAAAAAATAAGGTGATACGGTAAATTGGAAATCTCGTGTCACGTCACATACAAGCACACTTTTTACTGTCAAGTGACATTGATAGCCTCCACTTCCATACGTTTCACCACCTTTGTTTTTTATTCATCATGCCCCTGCCCTTATCCCAATTTTTACTTGGGGTCGGCGCAACACGTCCTCTAGACATGTTGCTTAAAGTTTTGGCTATGGTTTTATAGTCGGCCGCCTGCCTGACACTAACCCTCTTTGGGAATGCGATTGTTGGTTGTTTACCCGCCACCATTCGGGTGACCCAAGGTGGTTGGTACAGGGCACTGGGTCTTAAGGTCCATTAGTCGCCTTTTACGACACCCAGTGGAGGATATGGGGTGGTGCTATTCTTTATATCCGGACACCACACGGAATCACCTTTGTTTTTTATTGATTTAATAAAATAAAAAATACGTATCCAATATTTTGTGAAATCTACCAGATGGACTGATGAGATTTCATTAGTCAAATATTCTAACGGGTGGTTAAATTGTAAGGGCCGATGTTGAATGTGAACCACACCTAAACGCTAAGTTTTTTTCCGAATTTTATTTGACATTTCTTTACTTCAGACTTACTCAATTTGAACCATAGAGAGATACACAATCCAACAACGTGTTAAAGTTATCCAGACTTATTATGAAAATGGGCGTTCAAATCAAAATGCATATCGTGCACTTCGTGATTTTTTTGGTCAATTTAATCGTCCAAATGTGCGTACAATCGCAAAAATCGTGAAAAAATTCGAGCAAACTCGGTCTGTAGAAGATGTGAGAACACCAGTGCATGCTCGTACAGCTCGTACTGCAGAAAATATTTCTGCTGTTCGCGAAGATATGGATGTGGACGATATGTGGTTTCAGCAGGACGGTGCCACTTGCCACACAGCTAACGAAACAATGGCTCTTTTGCGCAACAAATTCAATGGCCGTGTTATCTCACGTAATGGCGATGTCAATTGGCCGCCAAGATCATGTGATTTGACACCGTTGGACTTTTTTCTTTGGGGTTATTTGAAAGAAAAGGTGTACGTCGATAAGCCAGCAACAATTCAAGAGCTAAAGGATGAGATAATTCGGCACATTAACGGCATAGGATCTCCATTATGCCTAAGCGTCATCGAAAATTTGGACCATCGGATGGAGGGGTGCCGCCGAGGTCGCGGCGCCCATTTGGCCGATATTTTGTTCCATACATAATTGAGTAATACCCATATATCATAATAAAATAAAATTACAATAATTTCCTAAATAGTTTGTGTTTTATTCAAAATCAACATCGGCCCTTGAAATTTAACCACCCGTTATCAACATTTTTTATGTTGATTAGCGGTTAAAAAAGCAAGGGTTAAAATTAACTCTGAAATAACAAACAGGTCTTACCCCAAATGGATCGTCTTCGTTCACCAACGCGTACGGTATTCCGTAATACGCGTCGTAGTTCCCATCCTCTGCCCGCACTCCTCGTATCTGCCCCTTCGGAGTGCTCACCAGAGGGCGATCTCTGGGCACTGCTGAGCCAGCGATGCATTTTATGATCAGCAAAACTAGCACCAACTTCTTCATTTTGGGAGGCGTTGTATTAAAGAATCATTTAATACCTAAGCACGCGTGGTCGCGCCGGCCCCACGAATTGCACTAATTATAATATCAGTAAGCATTTCTTTATTTAGCTATCATTTTAGGTAATAAAGGCTTAGATAAAGTAGTACGACGATCAATCATATAGAGATTGTGATTGAGCTAAATCCTTTGATGTTTCCTTTCAAAATCTGAATTTCAATTACTCGAAAATATTTTAATTACTGCAGATTAGATCTTGAATGTGTTATTTAAATACTGTCTAAGGTTTTTTACTCTTGACTTGCAGAAAGTTTCGCAGATATTGAATTGGCATGCACAAAGACACTTAGGCTCAGAACAAGCCTTTGTGGATCGCACAAATTCTTGTCCTACGCGGGGATCGTACCCGCGACACGTCAGGCGCTGTGGTAATTGTCGTGGTGATCACACAGCTATCCGTGCCGGTTTGGAAGAGATTTGACACTCAGGAGAATCTATTCTATGAATTGTTTTAGACAAATATGGAGCATAGTCATAAGAAATATCATTGTACCTACTGTGTCAATTATATTAATGCTATTCCAACGGTAAGGGGTATTTTGCTAGGGATTCGGCCTAGGTCAGAAATTGACGAAATAACCCATTTGACTTCACGGATAGCTAAGTTTTTGTTACTACACTAACTACTCCTGTATGCGACGTGTCGCGGGTCCGATCCTTGCGTAAGTCAAGAATATGTGCAATCTATAAATGCTTAGTCTGAGTCGGGGTGCATTTTATCGTCATTGTCAAGGCCCATAAAGCCTAGCTTAGGCACCAGTCTCCCACAATATAAGTACCTGTTTTGATGAGACGCTAAAATGTATATAAGATGTATGTATTGTGGTGAGAAAATAAACGTTTTTATTATTATCTCTTTATTTAAATATTTACATATAAATTATATTTTTAAATATACATAAAAACAAAAAAGGAAATATACATTTAAAAATATAAAAAATAGTTTCCAACCGGCATCGGGAACAGGGTCCAAGCTGCCGGTGGTCAGGGCTCCAGAGAGAGGAACCTTCTCACTATACGCGCCGTATCGAGAAGTACTGCCTTCTGGATCAAGCCCTTGACCCAGACGTCCAACGAGAGCCTCCGGAGGTGTTGGTCGAGGCTCTTGGCTATTAAGCCATTGGCAGTAACGACTATCGGTACAATGATTGCTGAGTCCACCTCCCACATGTCAACAACCTCGTGAGCTAAGTCCAAATATTTTATTTGTTTTTCCTTTTCTGCTTTCACGAGGTTCTCATCATGTGGGACAGTGATATCAACAATCATTGCCCGACGCTCTGATCGATCTATCACCACTATATCAGGCTTATTGGCAACAATAGTCCTGTCAGTGATGATAGATCGATCCCAGTACAGTGTGATAGGACCATCTTCGAGAACTGGGTCGGGGACATACCTGTAGTACGGCACCTCAGATTCCACAAGTTTGTACTTTAAAGCAAGCTGCTGGTGGATAATCCTGGCCACTTGGTTATGTCTGTGCAGGTATTCGCCGTTAGCAAGACGAGAACAACCCGAAACTATATGTCTCAAGGACTCACCTGGACAGTGACATGCCCGACATATGTCAACTGTACCATCCTTAATTATATATTTCCGGTAGTTATTCGTCATGACAACTTCGTCCATAATTGCACATACAAACCCTTCGGTTTCTCCAAAGAGATCACCGAAGCGTAGCCAGGCCACGGACGCTAAAAAATCGACATCAGCTCCGTGAAGAGCTCGATAATAGCGCCCGTGTAGCTCCTTGCTTTGCCATACATCCTTGCGGTCTTTGACGCTTAGTACGACAGGTGTGTGCCAGTTCTCTTTGCCAAGAGCGAGCGGTGTGAGGCCCTTATCCACTGCTACTACATCTCGATGCACCCCCACGTCCACCTGGAGGAAGTACTCCCTGAGGTTACATATCTCGCGATTATGAAGGGTCTTGGCATTCAAAAAGCCTCGACCCCCACACTTTCGCGGGATATATAACCTCATCACAGATGATCGTGGGTGGTGCATTCGATTTGCGGTGAGCAGTGTCCGGACTCTCCTATCCAAGGTGTCTAACTCAGTCTGAGTCCACTTGAGTATACCAAAGGAGTACATTATCACGGGCATGACCCAACCATTAAAAGCACGCACCTTGTTACCGCCCGATAAGAGACTTTTCAGAACCTTATCCAGACGGCCAAAGAAACGTTCTCGTAATGCTTGTTTCATGTCAGCGACACTGATACCTAACGCCTCTGACATACCCAAGTACTTGTAGGTTTCCGTTGCAGATAGGGACCTTAGGCTTATAGAATCCGAGAGCTGAATGCTCTGGGATTCCACAATCCCACCTCGTTTTACATGCATGACCGCGCATTTGTCAACACCAAATTCCATTCTGATGGAATTACTGAAGCTTTCAGTGATCTTCAGTAACTTCATCAGATGCAATTTACCGGAGGCAAATAGTTTAAGGTCATCCATATACAACAAGTGGGAGATTGCCCGGCTTCCTCTCCTCAACGAATAGCCTAGCCCTGAATTCTCCAGTAGTGTGCTAAGAGGATTCAAGGCTAAACAAAACCACAGAGGACTCAAACTGTCACCTTGAAAAATACCCCGCTCAATCTTAATAGGCTCACCGCTCTGTTGAATATCTCGACATCCTGGATAGTGAAGCACCGTGGTCCATTGTCTCATACATGACATCAAGAAAGTGCGTAGAGTTGTATTGATTTTATACAACTCCAACACCCTCATGAGCCACGTATGTGGCACGGAATCATAGGCCTTCTTGTAGTCTATCCAACATGTCGACAGATCCTTTTTGGAGCGGCGAACCTGTTGGCAAATGGTCATATCAATAAGGAGTAGCTCCTTAGTACCACGAGACCCTTTCCTACATCCATTCTGAGAGGCAGACATAACTGAATTACTATCAATATGGTCATTTATTTTTGCCCTCAGAATGGACGTAAGAAGTTTGTATATGGTCGGCAAACAAGTAATTGGCCGATAATTTTTAGGGTCCGCGGTACTACCTGATTTATGGAGCAGATGGGTAGAACCTGTAGTAAAGAACTGTGGAAGCAAGCCAGACTCTATAGCAGATTGGAACTGAGATGCCAAGCAACCATGCGAACTCGGTAACCATTTTAACCAGAAATTATGCAGTCCATCCGGGCCCGGAGTCTTCCAATTAGACATCGGACAGACTGCATTGGCTACATCTTGGGGGCTGATATCAATAGCCCCCATTTCTTGTATATGTTCACATGATTGTTCAACATCCCGTATCCAATCCCCCTCAGAGTGAGTGATAGGCGCCGACCAGATGCTCCGCCAAAACGAATTTGTTGCGTCATCCTCCGGTAGGCACCCATCACTCACATCCAGAACCGGCTTCTCCCAAGCTCTGTACACCCATCTTTGGTCCCTTTGAAACATACGATTCTGGTAGAATCGATCAACTCGACTCTTATACCGTCGAATACGACTCGCCCATGCACACACTTTTTGTTTAAAAAAGTCAATGCGCTCCGCAACGCGGGCGATGTATTCACTAGGACTAATATTAGTCCCAGTGAACGCCCGCTTTACAAAACGCATGACTCTCGGACGAGTGTTTCCGTCCCGAAACACAATAAGTTTCGCAATAAGTGTCCTGGCCTCTACAATACGCCTCTCAATCCTGCACTGCCAAGCTGGGGCAGCCCGTTTAGGTCGTGTAGCTTTACTGTTACAAAACTTAACATCAGCTACACGACAAGCTGCAATAGCCGCACAGTACAGGAGCGAGTGCGTGTCATTGAGGTTTTCACTGCTCTCGAAATAACTCGAAAGCAGTGAATCCAGGACACCCATTACCGCTTTATTTCGGTTGTGCATGGGCAAACGAGGTAGTCGAGGCCTAAGGTCGGGAGGCGTCGCTCGATACTCCCGAATCGCATCCTCCAAAGTACTCCTTATTCGATCACTGCACTGGGTACTTACAGTTATCGCTCTGTCATCTTCTTCCCCGTCAGTTGGGTTGGCGGCAGGCGTACCAGGTACTGGCACTGCCGCTGATGACGGGGTATCGATGGCAGGGCTTATCTGCACTTCAGAGCGCAGTCGATCAAGCGTCACGTCATCCAACCTGTGATTACGTTGGATGACCCGCACTTGATCCGACAGACGTTGTGCCGATACGTTGACGTCCGGTTCAAGCACCTGAAACACAGCCAGCATTCTCGCACGGTACGCGGTGAGGTTAGTTCCTCCCCCTGTAGCCCCGTAGTACGCGCGCATGACGTTCTCATTAATGCTTTGAGTCCATTTCATGCGCGGCACTTCACCACCGGGAGCGGGAGCCCTGTTCGAGGCCGGTTGGCCTGAGGGCGCCAAGCTTGTCGGTGGCCGGCGCCTCCCCTGCCGACGTACAGGTGTTGGCGACGTCGGCGGGGAGTAGTACTCGTCGCTGGAGCTCGACGCGGCTGCAGGTGCCGGCGCTGGACCTCGGTCCGGCAGCTGCGAGGCGGAGCTCAGCGACGAGTCCGGGGATGGTGGGCGTGCTGGTGGTCTCCTTCGTCTTCTTAACAACATAATATTTCTTCTATTGATTTCATTTTAATTTTGACAACTTGATGCGTGACATGTTTATATAAAATTTTGTTTATTAATTTTTATGGCTATTTTATTTTATAACTTTTATTATTATCTCCTTTATTTAACTTAATACATATTCATTACATTTTTAAATATATATATAAAAAAAACAATATACACTTAAAAATATAAAAAATAGTGTCCAACCGGCATCGGGAACAGGGTCCAAGCTGCCGGTGGTCAGGGCCCCAGAGAGAGGAACCTCCTCACAATACGCGCCGTGTCAAGAAGTACTGCCTTCTGGATCAAGCCCTTGACCCAGACGCCCAACGAGAGCCTCCGAAGGTGTTGGTCGAGGCTCTTGGCTATTAAGCCATTGGCAGTAACGACTATCGGCACAATGATTGCTGAGTCCACCTCCCACATGTCAACAACCTCGTGAGCTAAGTCCAAATATTTTATTTGTTTTTCTTTTTCTGCTTTCACGAGGTTCTCATCATGCGGGACGGTAATATCAACAATCATTGCCCGACGCTCTGATCGATCTATCACCACTATATCAGGCTTATTGGCAACAATAGTCCTGTCAGTGATGATAGATCGATCCCAGTACAACGTGACATGACCATTTTCGAGAACTGGGTCGGGGACATACCTGTAGTACGGCACTTCAGATTCCACAAGTTTGTACTTCAAAGCAAGCTGCTGGTGGATAATCCTGGCCACTTGGTTATGTCTGTGCAAGTATTCGCCGTTAGCAAGACGGGAACAACCCGAAACTATATGCCTCAAGGACTCACCTGGGCAGTGACATGCCCGACATATGTCAACTGTACCGTCCTTAATTATATATTTCCGGTAGTTGTTCGTCATGATAACTTCGTCCATAATTGCACATACAAACCCTTCGGTTTCTCCAAAGAGATCACCGAAGCGTAGCCAGGCCACGGACGCTAGAAAATCGACATCAGCTCCGTGAAGAGCTCGATAATAGCGCCCGTGTAGCTCCTTGCTTTGCCATACATCCTTGCGGTCTTTGGCGCTTAGTACGACAGGTGTGTGCCAGTTCTCTTTGCCAAGAGCGAGCGGGGTGAGGCCCTTATCCACTGCCACTACATCTCGATGCATCCCCACGTCCACCTGGAGGAAGTACTCCCTGAGGTTACATATCTCGCGATTATGAAGGGTCTTGGCATTCAGAAAGCCTCGACCTCCACACTTTCGCGGGATATATAACCTCATCACAGATGACCGTGGGTGGTGCATTCGATTGGCAGTGAGCAGTGTCCGGACTCTCCTATCCAGGGCGTCCAACTCAGTCTGAGTCCACTTGAGTATGCCAAAGGAGTACATTATCACGGGCATGACCCAACCATTAAAGGCACGCACCTTGTTACCACCCGATAAGACACTTTTCAGTACCTTATTCAGGCGGCCAAAGAAACGTGTCTGTAATGTTTGTTTCATGTCAGCAACACTGATGCCTAACGCCTCTGACATACCCAAGTACTTGTATGTTTCCGTTGCAGAAAGTGACCTCAGGTTTATAGAATCCGAGAGCTGAATGCCCTGGGATTCCATAATCCTACCTCGTTTTACATGCATGACTGCACATTTGTCAACACCAAATTCCATTCTGATGGAATTACTGAAGCTTTCAGTGATCTTTAGTAACTTCATCAGTTGCAACTCACTGGAGGCAAATAATTTAAGGTCATCCATGTATAACAAGTGGGAGATTACCTGGCTACCTCTCCGCAACGTATAGCCTTGCCCTGAACCCTCAAGCAGAGTGCTGAGAGGATTCAGGGCTAAGCAAAACCACAGTGGACTCAAACTGTCACCCTGGAATATTCCACGCTCGATCTTAATAGGTTCATCTCTCCGTCGGATATCCCGACATCCTGGATAGTGAAGTACCGTACTCCACTGCCTCATACATGACAACAAGAAGGCGTGTAAAGTTGTATTAATTTTATACAGCTCCAACACCCTCATGAGCCATGTATGCGGCACCGAATCGTAGGCCTTCTTATAATCTATCCAACATGTTGATAGATCCTTCTTAGAGCGGCGAACCTGTTGGCATATGGTCATGTCAATAAGGAGTAGCTCCTTAGTACCACGGGATCCACTTCTACATCCATTCTGAGAGGCAGACATAATAGAAAAGCTATCTATATGATTATTAATCTTTTCTCTCAGAATGGATGTGAGAAGCTTATAGATGGTGGGTAGGCACGTAATAGGCCTGTAATTTTTAGGATCCGTGGTACTACCTGTTTTATGGAGCAGATGGGTACTACCTGTAGTCAAGAACTCTGGGAGCGACCCCGATTCTACGGCAGACTGGAATTGAGATGCCAAGCAACCATGCGAGCTCTGCAGCCATTTTAACCAAAAGTTCTGCAGTCCGTCCGGTCCTGGTGATTTCCAGTTGGACATTGGACAGACTGCAGAGGCTACATCTTGGGGGCTGATAGTAATTGCCCCCATCTCCTGTATATGCTCACATGATCGCTCAACCTCTCTCATCCAATCGCCTTCAGAGTGGCTGACGGGCGCCGACCAGATGCTCCGCCAGAATGAATTCGTGACGTCATCATCCGGCAGGCACCCACCATCCACACCATGATCAGGTTGCTCCCATGCTCTATGTACCCGTCTCTGATCTCTCTGGAACATGTGATTCAGGTGATAGCGCTCCACCCGACACTTATAACGTCGGATACGGTTTGCCCATGCATACACTTTTTGTTTGAAAAAATCGATGCGCTCCGTAACACGAGCATTATATTCGCTGGGACCAACATTAGTCCCAGCAAATGCCCGCTTTACAAAGCGCATCACCCTAGGCCGAAAATTACCCCCCCTAAAAGCAATTAATTTTGCAATGAGTGTCCTAGCCCCAGCGACACGCAGCTCTATCCTGCGCTGCCAAGCTGGAACGGCTGGTTTTGGTCGTGCAGCTATGTTTCTTGGACTAATTGCAACATTAGCTACACGACATGCCGTTAGAGCCGCACAGTACAAGATCGAGTGCGTGTCGATGAGGTTTTCACTGCTCTCAAAGTAGGTCGGGAGCAGCGAATCCAGGGCACCCACTATAGATTTATTTTTATTATGCATGGGCAAACGAGGTATACGAGGTCTCAGATCGGGCGGTGCACTCCGATACTCCCGAATCACATCCTCCAAAGTACTCCTTATAACGTTATTGCACTGGGTACTTACAGTTATAACACCGTCGTCATTTTCCCCGTCAGCTGGGTTGGTAGGCGGCGTGCTAGGTACTGGCACTACCGCTAGTGACTGGGTACAGACGACAGGGTTAATCTGCTGTTCAGAGCGTAATCGATCAAGCGTCGCATCATCCAACCTATGGCTACGTTGAATGACACGCACTTGATCCGACAGTCGTTGTGCCGATACGTTGACGTCCGGTTCAAGCACCTGAAACACAGCCAGCATTCTCGCACGGTACGCGGTGAGGTTAGTTCCTCCCCCTGTAGCCCCGTAGTACGCGCGCATGACGTTCTCATTAATGCTTTGAGTCCATTTCATGCGCGGCACTTCACCACCGGGAGCGGGAGCCCTGTTCGAGGCCGGTTGGCCTGAGGGCGCCAAGCTTCTCGGAGGCCGGCGCCTCCCCTGCCGACGCACAGGTGTTGGCGACGTCGGCGGGGAGTAGTACTCGTCGCTGGAGCTCGACGCAACTGCAGGTGCTGGACCTCGGTCCGGCAGCTGCGAGGCGGAGCTCAGCGACGAGCCCGGAGATGGTGGGCGTGCAGCTCTGCTTCTTGTCAACATGTCTTCAATTCATATTTATTTAGTTATTTTATAATATTATCTTCATTTGATGTTATCTTGACGTAAGTCATTTTATTCATTATGTAAGTATAAATGTAATAAGTTTGTATATATTTTAAAATAATTTATTAAATATGTTTTGTAAAAATTTGGTCTTGACAGTTGACAAGTTTTTTTTTTTTTTTTTTTTTTTTTTTTTTTTTTTTTTTTTTTTTATTATTATTATTATTATTGCTCCCCTGCCCTTATCCTAATTATTATTTGGTGTCGGCGCAGCATGTCTTCGTCCACACGTTCCTATCTGACGTCATCTCGCAGGTACTGTTACTTGGGTGTTTTATGTGTGTGAATTGAATGTCTGTCAGACTCCTCGCTACAATAAATTTAAATTACTTTAAAACAAAAGGAGTTAATTCACCAGTAAAGTATTTTGCAGCAAATTTTGTCTTTCATGGTAGTTTTTGTTCCGTTTTATAGTAGTATTTATTTATTTTTTTATCTCAAAAACTGCTGACTATACTACTCATACTCACCAAATTTTGTTTAAAAATATTGTATCTACAGCGAGCTTTAGTATATTAGGGGAAGGGCAGGGAAGGTAGTGGAATTTAATCGAAACTCAAATAAAGTAAACTAAATACAAATAATGTAAAATAAGCCGATGACAAAAATCAAGAACCCCGTGATGCACTATTATTTATTTGCTAAACTAAAGGCAATCGCTGGCCTCCGATCCAATATTATTTTGATGATCGATTTTTTTAAAGCCTACATAAAATATCACAGCTGGGCAAAGGTCTCCTCTCTCTTCCATATTATTATCAACGAAGAAATCATTTAACGATTTTAAACTTTCGCAACTTATACACATATTTTAGACGACAAACGGGACTGATTAGCGCTATATTTTTGCTTTTTTTGAAAAAAGTCCCGTTTGTCGTCTAAAAAGAAATCATTTGATACCAATCTATCTTTCGCGATTACCATCTGGTAATCGAGAAAGATCGATTCTTAAAGATGTATCTACATCACCATTATCATTAGCCTATCGTACACGTGCGTATATCTCATCCGCACATAAATCGATTATCGGTTTCCATGTACCTAACCCTTATTAAATATCAATATACATACGACTTTTGTGACTTGAGACCTCAAATTTAATAGTTGCGAACAGTCTACCTAGGTTTTGAGACAACTTTTAGGGTGTCAATATACATACAAGTATTTACAAAGTTACAGCTGGGTATTTCAAATTCCGAGGTGATACTATAACGACTGGACAAACAATTTTCAAAAAATTCTTTATTAGAGTAAATGAAAAACAAAGATAAAAATTATCTGTTTAATCACCTATCTGAGGAAAGTTACAAATAATGTCATTATTGATAGTAGTGTGATAGGTGTAAGGCTAGTGCTTCCACTGTCTTCCTCATCTACACCATTGCCATCTTCTCCACTGCCTTCTTCTTCATTGTCATCTTCTTCATTGTCACCTTCTTCAACAGCCTCCCCGTCATCATAACCTCTGACCTTATGTCCATGGAGTTTATAATATACATCCCAGAAAGCCATTCTCTTGTGTAATGCGCGGCTCTCAGCTCTGATAGGACTGCCTATGTTCATGTACGGCCGCTGGTCCTTGTCGACCGGCTTCCACTCCGGGATCAAGTCTGTAGGTTGTGGTGTTGGGTTTCTGAAACAGATATATGGCATGATATTATTTACGCTAGCTTTGAGGAAGTAAAGTTTTATAAAACCAGCCAAGTACGTGTCAGACTCGCACACGAAGGGTGCCGTTGTATCATCTATAATAGAAAATCACGTTTACCAAAACCAGGCCCACCTGATTATTTAGATCGAGTAAAAATTGCTTTTGTCGTGGTGGCCTTGCGGTACTATGTATGGATTTGTATGCACGAGGTGCAAGTTCGATCCCCAGCGCAGGCAAGTACCAATGTGACTTTTTCAAAGTTATATGTACTTTCTTAATCATTCTAAGACACTACTGACAAACGGTGAAGGAAAACATCGTGAGGAAACCTGGATTCCAAATATTGGAATCTGAAATCGCCAATCCGCAGTGAGCTAGCGTGGTGATCAATGCTCAAACCTTCCCTATATGGGAAGAGGCCTCTGCCCTGCAGTGGGACGTATATAGGCTGGTTTATTTATTTATTTATATTTATATTTAAAAATTGCTTAACCTAACCTACGTTTATTGTATGACCCCCCCCCCCCCCCCCTTAATATATATAACTTAAATTTTTTGTATAGCAGTTATAGCGATAGCGGAAATACATCATTTGTGAAAATTTCAGCTTTCTAGCTATCACGGTTTATGAGATACAGCCTGGAGACAGACAGACTGTCTAATTTGACTGTGAATCTATTTCAATCACCAATATATTATAAAATCTATCATAGCTTGGAAAATCGTAATATCACACTCACCCGTATTTAGCGAAGTCAGTCCACATTTTCGTCATCGCATCAATCATTCTTTGATCGGCTTCAGTCATAGCAACATCAGCTAACTCTGGTGCGTCAAATATATACCCCAAATCATCAGCATGGCATGCGCCTTCCGCAGTCAATCCATACATTATCTTCAGTATATTTCTATTACCTACATATGAAAATAGGTACTTGTAAACATTCTTAGCTTCGGCATCCAGATATTTCGTCACACTTCTTTCAGCTGGATGCACAAAAGCTCTGTCCGAACCGTAATCTATAATTTTGTCTTGCAAGCTCTCGTGCGGTGTCTCATCACCAATGTAAAACTGTCTTACTGTATCTACACTGTGTGGTTCATCAAATTCGAAAAGTAATTCGAAATCGAAAGAATAGCTTCTGTAGTAGTCGACATTATCAGCGTTAGGGTACATAAACATCATTTCTTTGTCTGTGTACCCAATCATAATATCCATGCCTTGAACTTTTGGTTTCATATTCACAGGATAATTGGTCAAAAATGCTTGTTCTGATTCCGTTTCAACACAAGGCAATGTGAGAGGGTATCCTGCAGCATCAGACACATAATTTAAACTGTCAGCTCTTTCAGCAGCTAAATGTGGTGCAACAGTACTGAGATATTCTACAGCGCCTCTGACATCGGTCCCAGCATAACCTAAACTCCTAGCTAGATTCAAAGGCATTTCATCATTCACCTCAAAATTTGACCAAGACATTAAAGTAGTACCGCTCATGAGTATCGCTCTGTTAAAAATACCTTGACTATGACCAGTTAACATATGAAGATCAACGCTTGTGGAGCCAGCGGACATTCCAAACGCAGTAATCTTCTCAGGGTCACCACCAAAACCGGCGATATTGTCTTTAACCCATTTCAAAGCTAAAACTTGATCTTTCAGTCCAGCATTTTTATATTCAGGTTCGCTAGTACACATGAAACCGAATAGACCAAGTCTGTAGTTAATTGAAACGAGAATAACGTCATGGTTGATTAGAAAGTGTGGCGTTGCTTCAGACTTTCTCCCGACGACGAAAGCTCCGCCGTGGATGTAGACCATTACTGGCAATGCTCCAGTCGACACGGGACTGTTTGGTACATATACGTCGAGTTGCAAGCATTGGAGTACGCCGTAGACGATGCCGCCGTCAGCTTGGATACATTGGGTGTAATCAATGTTAGCTTCGAAAATGTTTTCAAAGTTTGGGTGTGGAGTTGATGGCTGAAAGAAAAAATTCTTTTTAGTTTTGATTCCTATTAAAATCTAAGGTGAAATAAAATTGTAGATTTAAAAAAAACTGACTGGCCTGATGGTCTAGTGGTTAGTGGCACTGACTGCTATACCAAAGGTCGTGGGCTCGATTCTTACCCAGGACAAATGTTTGTGTGATGAGCACGATCATTTGTTCTGAGTCTAGGTAAAATTAACCAGTACTCATGATACAAGCTCTACTCAGTTTGAGACTAGATGGCGTTGTAGACAAAAAAGCGCTGGCTCTTTCCTCTTATTGTACAAAAAAAGCTTCCATTTTTGGAAACCAGGACTGTCGGTCGATACAATTGCCCTGCTATCGACCAGGCAGTTCTGTTTTTAGTAAGTTCTGTTATCCTAGTAGCTTGAGACCGACCTTCTTCTTTCTGACCTTTTTCTTTCCAGTTAGTGGGAGATTAAAGGACTCAATTGTTTTACGATTTTCTAGTACTTGCACATATAAGGAAGGAGAGTGCACTAAACATCAAGGTATTTATTTTTCTATCTTTCGTGAAGATGATTCATGCTTAAATGAAAATGAAAGTATATCGGCTGTCTTGGTATGGGCATGTAATGAGGAGGGATGAGAGTCATGTGACTAAGACAGTGATGAGTATGAATGTTGATGGATGGAGAGGAAGGGGAAGGCCAAAGAAAAGATGGATGGATTGTATAAGGAATGATATGAATGAAAAAGGAGTAAATGATAGTGTGACGACTGATAGGGGAGAATGGAAGAAAAAGAAAAAAGTGAAATGGGATAAGGGCAGCAAGATGATGATGATGATGAGTCATACTTAAATGATACAACGGTTTGATGCCGGCGGATCTGGCAGGACGTCAGTTCGACTCGCGACCCCGCCGCCGCGTCAGCTCATGATTAAGGACTCCGGTTGGGTCCGAAACTAGTCCCGCTATCCCGATACATACGCGTGTGTAAACCATTGTATCATTTAGTTATCAAGGTTAGTATTTTTGTTACTTACCCCAAACGGGTCGTTTTCATTGACTAACGCGTACGGTATTCCGTAATACGCGTCGTAGTTCCCATCCTCTGCCCGCACTCCTCGTATCTGCCCCTTCGGAGTGCTCACCAGAGGACGATCTCTGGACACTGCTGAGCCAGCGATGGACTTTAAAATCAGCAGAACTAGCACCAAAGTCTTCATTTTAAATGAATTTCATCCAATTCCTATACAATTTTGTTTATTGTGAACACAAGTTG
The DNA here is from genome assembly GCA_941860345.1 of Chrysodeixis includens. Taxonomy (NCBI): domain Eukaryota; kingdom Metazoa; phylum Arthropoda; class Insecta; order Lepidoptera; family Noctuidae; genus Chrysodeixis; species Chrysodeixis includens. The sequence continues at coordinate 10,074,435 of OW796110.1, read as the reverse complement.
TAGCTTTCGTATCGGCTATCAGACTGATAAAAACAATGAAATATCAATTTTATTACTGTTGTAATAGATATCATTGAAAAGTAATATTATATTCACATTTTTTTTCTTATCCGTACTATTTAATCGACAAAGATTACTTAGATTAAAACAAGATTTTTGTGTTCCAAAATGTTTGTTCAAACAAATAAGTTTTTGAATTTTGTAATTATTTTAATGACTTTCTCTGTGCCCTAATAAGGTCCATAATTGTATCTAGCTTTAAGCCTCTTCAACTCTCATTGTCTTACAATAAGAGTTGAAGTTATGAAATGCAAATAAATACATATATCTATGCATATGAATAAATGCGCCACCGAATAACAGTATTCTTAAATCTATGCATGTTTATGTAACATAGTCATGTATTATTTCCTCTTTTCTATCTACATAAGTAAGGTTTATGTAATTACAGTTTGTATATTTTTACTAAAGTATTTTTATGTATCTTTAGTTTTCATTTCACCTTTTCTTATCGCCTTTCCTTTTCGAATACTTTTCCACACTAATTTCCAATTTATGCACTTATCCCAAAGAGGGTTAGTGTCAGGCAGGCGGCCGACTATAAAACCATAGCCAAAACTTTAAGCAACACGTCTAGAAGACGTGTTGCGCCGACCCCAAATATTAATAATTGGGATAAGGGCAGGGTAATGATGATTTCTAGTTTTCTCTGCACCCCCTTATGATTGACCGGGAGAGAATGCCTCAGGCAATAAGTCCGCCATCGAACATTATTTGCATAAAAAGCATAAATAGGTAAATAAATAACGCCATCGTTCAATGTGGCACGTTCGTTACCTGTTGTTATTTGAGCCCTTAGGAGCAGCAGCCGCATTGGACAAAGAAGGCTAGAGAAAACAGTACACATTAATTAGAAACAGAGCAAAAAGTAGGCCAATTTGCTAATCTCAGTCGCAGGCGCAGTCGATAAAGCTACTAGTGGCCCTGACTGCTTTACGGAAGGTCGTGAGTTCGATTCCCACCCAGGACAAATGTTTGTGTGATGAGCACGATTATTTGTTGTGTGTCTGGGTGTTTTTTTAATATGTATGTATTTAGAAATATATAAGTATGTTCATCAGTTGTCTAGTGCTCATAACACAAGCTGTAATAGCCTAGTGGTTAGACCGTAGGACTGGCAAGGCAAAGGTCTTGAGTTCGATCCCCACGGCGCGCACCGACTTTTCGAATGTTGTGTGCGTTTTAGAAATAGATATCACAGCTTCCTTAGTGGGTCCTGCGCCTGATCTCTCTCCGGTCCTGTCGGATTACGGTACTGTAAGGTTACCGTCCCACCGGGCTATGAGAGTAAAGGAATAGAGAGTGTACGCACACACTTGTGCACAGTAATATGTCCCGCGTAGCTGGCTGGTGTCAAAGTAACACTAGCCGCCGTGGCCGACATCGGTCCGGACATTATATACAACGTGTAACGGAAATAACGCACATCCACAGACACCCCAAAAAGAATATCCTTTTTTATCCACAATTAATGTATTGAAACATTTTTATCAGTTTTTTTTTATTACATATTGTCAGAATAATTTGTACAAATAATTGGCAAAACGCGTGGGCGCCCTATTGCTCAATACGTTACGCGCGCACACAGACGCACAAAAGTGGAGGTCTCGCAGCCCGCGCGGCTTCTCCAATACCTACTATCATAAGTTCATAAAATCATAACATACGAAAAGTAAAACCCTTAAAACCAATTTGAAAACCTAAAGAGATTATCTACATTCTTATGTACGTAGATACTATGACGTCTTTGCATAAAATTGTTTATGTTTATTATTAGAATTGTTTAGTATGAATGATTTTAATAACCGTAAATTATTGTTATTGAAATGCTAACCTAAACAAAGGCGGCGTGTTTAAAAGATATTAATCATAATAATTAAACAATGAGAAACTTACATGTTTAAAATTAATCGGCACTCATACGACGGCGTCCTGTTTTTAAAACACTTTCAAAATGTCCACCACCTTGTTCTATGCACTTAAAAGCTCGTTTACGCAATTGTTGTCGCAATTAACTTAACACTAGAATGTCCCTTTTCACTGTTTCAAAAGCAGCCACTATCCTATCTTTAAGGTCCTCCGCACTTGTTGATTCGTCACAATACACTAGGTCTTTTACACGTGTCTAGGTCAACACTCGTGCCGTGCCTATCATTAAATGTTCTACACGCTAATGCTACGTTATCACCACACTGTGCTAGAGTCCTCACCATCTCGGTGTACTGTACGTTAGTATACCGGAAAGACATTGCGCGCGAAAGTTTTGTTTTGACAAATAATGACAAACATTCACTGGTAACGATCGGCCGATGACTAATGCGAGGAAGCGCGAGCCACGCGGGCGCCGCCGCGCCGGCGCCGCGCTCGGCTGTCTCGCTCTTTCCTATTGTATTACGTATCTCGTATCCTTTTTATGTATCTTTGTTAGTGTTTGAAAGTGTGAACTTGTGTGTGTGTTTGAAAGTGTGAACCGCTGTGAATTGCTAAAGCCTTATTGCATCGACTTAAGGCTCATTTTCGTTTACTTCGAGTGCTTTATGAAAATAGTGTCTACAATTTAATTATTTCTAAATATTTTTTTGGTAAAAAAAATTATTTATTTTTATTAATGAAATGGATTCTGTTATCGATTCTGAACAAAGTAGTTTCAGGATGTGCGTTAATTATGTTACACGGTGTATAGTACTCATAACACAAGTTACTCTTGTATACTTAGTTTTTAGTGTTCTTATACTCATTCTTACAATAAAAGAGGAGGATTACACACAAATAATTGAATCTTACCTAAATTGTCTTATCGCGAATTAAATAAAACCAGATTTAGTGAGTTTTCTGATTATTATCTAGTATTAATGGATATTGTTATTTATCAAGGTATTATTTCCTAATATTGTGTAATTTTTGCTCATAATTTTGAAAGTCTTACTAAGATTATAAATGCGAAAGATTATGAGGATATTAAGACGAATAACGACTTGATAAAGAGATTGCTGATACACATTTTTAGGGTTCCGTACCCAAAGGGTAAAATGGAACCCTATTACTAAGCCTCCGCTGTCTGTATGACTTAGCTAGAAAGCTAAAATTTTCACAAATGATGTATTTTCGTTGCCTCTATAACAACAAATACTAAAATTTAAAAGAAAATGGTAAGGGGATCTTAAAACAATAAACGCGATTTTTAGTATTTTTTTGCTCAATATTAAAACGGTAACAGGTGGACGTTTCAAACTTTTGCTGTGTATAAATGATAGTACGGAACCCTTCGTACGCGAGTCCAATTCGCACTTGGCCAGTTTTTTTAATTCGGTTGAGGATACAATGTACGCTTTTAGCTTCCATATCTCGGAGAGTAATGTGAGTGCGCGCTTTGGGATCGAACTCGAGACCTTTGACTTGGCAGTCCTATGGTCATACCACTAGGCTATCACAGCTTCAGCTGCCGGTGACCATATAAAGTTTTGCCCCGTAGGATAGTACCTACTTATGAGGTGCCAGTTTGAACGTGTTAAATAACCAAAGAAAGTCCAGTGCCTACCCAATACAATCATCATCATAATTCCGCTGCCTTTATCCCAATTTACTTGGGCTCGGCGCAGCATGTCTTCTTCTCCCACACGTTCCTATCTGACGTCATCTCGCAAGCAACACCCTTTGCAGCCATATCATCTTTCACACAATCCATCCATCGTTTCTTTGGTCGTTCTCTTCCTCTATATTACATACTCAATACAATACCTTTATGTAAAATGTTATGAAACTTTTGTTATCCTTAGACCAATCTCGTAATTATCGAAATGAACTTTGGATCGGCATTAAAATCAAAACAAATAGGAATGACGCATATCACTATCTTGATGGTCTTGCTGATATCATTATGCAAAGTCATTAAAACAAATGTTTTAAGAAATAATCGTAATTGAAACTCTTTAAGATCATGAGGTTATTATTAAATGAAACAGTAAGACGTCTGATGTATGTCGCCTTTGAAGCTGTGATAGCCTAGTGGTATGACCATATTATTATATTATTTGTGACCAGCATGTCTTCTTTTTCCACCCGTTCCTATCTGACGTCATCTCGCAAGTCACACTCTTTGCAGTCATATCATCTTTCACACAATCCATCCATCGTTTCTTTGGTCGTCCTCTTCCCTTATATCCATCCACATTCATGTCCAGCACCTTCCTAACCACACCTTCCCTCCACTTTCATATGAGTTCGCAATATTTTTATTGACCTGTTAGTATACTAGAGTTACCAGGTAACACTAGATATTTCCGCGTGGTGTCCGGATATAAATAATAGCACCACCCCTTATCCTCCACTGGGTGTCGTAAAAGGCGACTAATGGACCTTAAGACCCAGTGCACTGTACCAAGCACCTTGGGTCATCCGAATGGTGGGTAAACAACCAACAATCGCATTCCCAAAGAGGGTTAGTGTCAAGCAGGCGGCCGACTATAAAACCATAGCCAAAACTTGTCTTGATATGTCATAAGAAATTGCGTATATAACTTTCATAATTATATTACTCAGCACAAAAATTGTTATCTCATTGCTTTTTAATTTTCTTGATAATATCAACTAACGTGACTAGAATTTCCAAATTTATCGAGTTCATTTAAATTCTTAGATAATACAAGTAACAAATCTGATTTGGACCGTGTGAGAGATCGTATGAGTCACGATACATTGCCGAGGATAATATAGTGCCTCCTGACCAAATTCGGCCACGGCGGCTAGTGTTACTACGACACCAGCCAGCTACGCGGGACATGTTATAATGCACAAGCGTGTGCTAACACAGGTGCACTCTCTGTTCCTTTACTCTCATAGCGCGATGGGACGGCAATCCGACACGACCGGAGAGAGATCAGGCGCAGGACCCACATTTTTACGTGCCTTCCAAAACACGGAAGCTGTGATATTTATTTCTAAACCTCACACAATATTCAAAAAGTCGGTGCGTGTCGTGCGGATCGATTCGAGACCTTTGACTTGGCAGTTCTACGGTCTTACCACTAGGCTATCACAGCTTCAATAGCCAGCGATAATACTTCATAGTTGATACTAAAGCTGTTGGCAACGCAAATGTATTGCAATGCACGACACGACTTATAATGTTAAATCATTTTGTCTTGACAATGTACCACGTCGTGGTGGCCTATCGGTTCCAGGGTATCGGCTGTTTTGGTATGGGCATGTGATGAGGAGGGATAGACCCATGTGACTAAAATAATGATGAGTATGAATGTTGATGGTCGGAAAGGAAGAGGAAGGCTAAAGAAAAGATGGATGGATTGTGTAAGGAACGTTATGAGTGAAAAAGCAGTGAATGATAGTGTGACGTCTGATAGAGGAAAATGTAAGGAAAAAACGTGTTGCGCCGACCCCAAGTATAATGGGATAAGGGCAGGAAGATGTTGGTGGCCTTGTGGTTCTATATGTGCCGAACTAGCAAGCTGAATTATTCCCATGTGTGTCTTGATTCTCTAAGGCTTTTTTTTTCTCGTGGGATATCATCAAATGCCCCCGCCCGCAGTGGATGCAAAGGGAGGGAGTGTCAGACTTTTACTGACTAAAACCTACTATGTTCCTCCTGGAGCCCTTTATAATGGGACTACCTAGGAAATGTCTACTTTCCAACCAAAAAAATATCGAAATCGGTTTATAAACGACGAAATTATCCGCGAACAAACATAAAAAAGCATATATTACAAGTTCAAATTGAGGAACGTCCTTTTTGAAGTAGGTTAATAAAAGAAACGACATAATATGTTAATATTTTTTATAATAAATATATAAATCACATTACTACGCCAGAAAATAAAAATACTGTAAAACCAATCCAAAAAGGAAACATTAAAACAGAGCTTTGAAATTCCACAAAATATAAGAATATGATTTTAAACATTTAATGTTTAAAAACATCTTGTATTTTCTGGAAATCCAAAGCTTTGTCTTAGAGTTTCTTTTTTAGATTGGCTTTACAAATTAGGTCTTCGTTAAGTTATATAAATGTGCGTAATTCCGTTAGTTATTGTAGATATATCAATTCACTGCTTAGGTTTACATCAGGCTTTTAATCCAGTCCAGATAGTATGTAACTCTGGTGTAGCCATTAGCGAAACCATTTTCACAACCCAGGGGAGATACGATTGATGTTACTCCAATCTGAAAAAACAACATTGTCATTTTTAGGGTTCCGTACCTAAAGGTAAAACGGAACCGTATTGCTAAGCCTCCGCTGTCTGACTATCTGTGTGTCTGAATCGTGATAGCTAGAAAGATAAAATTCACTCATAAATCACTTTTTATGAGATACAGCCTGGAGACAGACAGATAGACAGCGGAAGTTTAGTAATAGGGTTCCATTTTACCCTTTGGGTATGGAACCCTTAAAACACTAGCCTCCGCGTTTTCTTCGGGAACTGAACATCATCATCATCATTCCCCTGCCCAATTATTATTATTTGGGGTCGGCGCAGCATGTCTTATCCATGCTGCTGAGGTTTTGGCTGTATATTTTTACGGCCGGCCGCCTGCTTGACGCCAACCCTCCTTGGGAATGCTGTTGCTGGTGGTTTACTCCCCACCAGGAGGTTGACCCGAGGTGCTAGGTGGTATGCACCGGGTCAGCCCTATTCGCATCGGGAACTGCACGGTAAGTCTTCGGGAACTGAACAATTTCAACAAAAAAATTTGAAAAAGGGCTCTTACCAATAAGTCGGATCCGTTATAGTTTTTGATGACGAGCGGGCCTCCAACGTCGCCGGTACACGCTCCCCATGCGTTTCCCTTCGTGCACAGTTGCTTGTCAGATGTGAAGTAGTCCAGGGTTTCATAGCAGTTCCAATAGTTGACCACAGGCACTGTCACACTCTGGCGAACCTGCGCCGGGCCTATGGGACTCCCTGGAGGACACCGATGGATAGACATTTAGTTGGTTAATGAATAGCTTTGAAATTTTGAGATGAATGAGTCGAGTGTTTTTCAAATTTACTTTGGTAGTTGAGACCCTAGATAAACATGTTATTATAAGCTTCTTTTTGCATATGACATATCATTTATGATAAATATACTTCTAGATATACATATACTACATAATATTATAGATAAATTACACCCACACACAGAACAATTGATCGTGCTCATTGCACAAACATTTGTTTTGGATGAGAATCGAACCCACGACCTCTGGTATAGCAGTCAGGGTCACTAACCACGAGACCAACAGGCCCTTCATAATAGAAAGATATTAGTTTAATTACTAGTTACAATCTAACTAAAGAGATGGATGGAGAGTAAGGGGACGTCCAAAGAAAAGATGGAAGGACTGTATAAGGAATGATATGAATTAAAAAGGAGTTAATGATAGTGTGACGTCTGATAGGGGAGAATGGAAGAAAATACGTGTTGCGCCGACCCCAAGTAAAATGGGATGAGGGCAGGAAGATGATGATGACTTGTTACTTACAGTCGCCAGTCTTTCCGTACCCTACGATGTGTGCGCCGACACCAACGAATGTTTCGTTCACTTGAGCTGGAGTTGGCAGGGTCACCGCTTTTGCGTAAGCTACCGACAAAATATAACATGAAAATATGCCTCCGGTAGACCAAGGATGAGATAAATAATATAAACATTTCTCAACATTCACACAACGCCATCTAGCCTCAAGTTAAGCATACTTAGTAGCTTGTGTTATGAGTACTAGACAACCGATAAACATTCTTATATAAATATTAATGAAATAGTAGATAAATCACACCCAGACACAGAACAAAATGATCGTGCTCATTACACAAACATTTGTCCTGGGTGGGAATCGAACCCAGGACCTCCGGGTTAGCAGTCAGGGTCACTAACCACTAGACCAACAGGCCCGTCAATAATTGTATAAGAAGCATAAATTAATAAATAAATAAAATACGGCGTTGACATCTATTAAGGCTGACCGCACATTGGAGTCACGACAGTTTTAAGACAGACTTTCCTCACATAGACAAGTCTGCCTTATACCTGCGTTGACTAGACTGTTTTGTCGTTGATGTGCGCGCCCGCATAAATAAAAAAGGGTAGCCGACAAACGTTAGTCAGAGGTGTGGTGCGATTTCGACAATTTTGTCTATGAGACGTTTTGTTTGAAGTGTGCGCACCTTCATATGTTTTGTATAGCAATAGTCTGTCTTAAAACATCTTATCTTATCTTATCTTATCTTGACTCCAATGTGCGGTCAGCCTTAGAGATTAATAAGCGTGACTTACAGCCGAAGTACATGAGGTAGTTGACAGTTAGCATCGCGATGTCATGAAGCGGCTTGAAAGGATCGAAGTTAGGGTGGATGTCCACACCAATGATGTCCCGAGAGTTACCTTGGAACAGCCGGCTAGAACCGTACCTAATCTGTGGAGGGACAGATAAATAAATAAATCTATCTACCTATATGTATAAAAATCAATAACTGTTCGTTAGTCTCGCTAAAACTCGAGAACGGCTGAACGGATTTATCTCATCTTGGTCTTGAATTGTTCGTGGAGGCCTAGGGAAGGTTTAAGAGGGGAGAAAAAAGCGAATAATCGCCGGGCAAACCCCAAAAACAGCCCTTTCTTTTTCCTATACAAAAGTTTAGGTCTTTTATTTATTGTTGGGGCAGTACGAAGTCTGCCGTGTGAGCTAATAATAAATAAATATCTCGGGACAATACCCACACACGGCCATCTGATCCCAAGCTAAGCAGAGCTTGTTTTATGGTAATCAGACAGCTGATAAACATACATATATATACATAAATTACACCCTGACACAGAACAAATGATCGTGCTCATCACACAAACATTTGTCCTGGGAAGCCACGACCTCTGGCTTAGCAGTCAGGGTCACTAACCACTAGACCAACAGGCCCGTCAACAGGCACGTCAAGTTACAAATATGCTATGAATACGTACCACCATCTTCTTCCCCTGGTTGTAGCCGTCGTACCAGCACTGCGCGGCCGTCAGCACTCGGCTCTGGCTCAGAATGGTGCCGCCACATACAGACAGCTGCCCTGTACGGAGAGTGACTAGGACACCGACCTAGATACACGAGAAATACAACATCAATATACATACATACATTCCGTGTGGTGTCCGGATATAAAGAATAGCACCACCCCATATCCTCCCCTGGGTGTCGTAAAAGCCGACTAATGGACCTTAAGACCCAGTGCACTGTACCAAGCACCTTGGGTCACCCGAATGGTGGCGGGTAAACAACCAACAATCGCATTCCCAAAGAGGGTTAGTGTCAGGCAGGCGGCCGACTATAAAACCATAGCCAAAACTTTAAGCAACATGTCTAGAAGACGTGAGCAGACCCCAAGTGAAATGGGATAAGGGCAGGAAGATGATACATACATAAACGTCACGCCTCTTTCCCTTGAGGGTAGGCAGAGATCACATCTTTCCATTTGCTACAATCCTGGCATACCACTTTAGCTTCATCCACACTCATCAATCGCTTCATACACGCCTGTCGGTTTAGGGTACTCCTGACCTGACCCTATTTAATATCAATGTTAAAAAGTTAAAATTTCTAGTAGGCCTTAAAGTTTAAAAATGTCATGGTGGCCTTGCAAGTATGGATTTGTATGCACGAAGTGCAGGATCGATTTCCAGCGTAGGCAAGTATCAATGTGACTTTTTCAAAGTTATATGTACTTTCTTAATCATTCAGAAAACATCGTGAGGAAACCTGGATTCCAAATATTCGAATATGAAATCGCCTATCCGCAACAATGCTCAAAAATCTTCCCAATATAGGAAGAGTCCTGTGCCCAGGAGTGGAACGTATATAGGCTAGATTGTTATTTTATTATTCGTGTTTGCGCACACGCTTGTACACTATATGTCCCGCGTAGCTGGCTGGTGTCATAGTAACACTAGCCGCCGTGGCCGACATCGGTTCGGAGACACACACACATTTGTATTAAATTACAAATACTATCAGATCTGCAGCGATTTCAGCGAATAAAATTAATTAAATAAATAAATAATAAATATCTTGGGACAATATACACACACGGCCATCTGATCCCAAGCTAAGCAGAGCTTGTGCTATGGTAATCAGACACCTGATAAACATACTTATATATTTCTAAATATTATAGATAAATCACACCCAGACACAGAAAAAATGATCGTGCTCATGACACAAACGTTTGTCCTGGGTGGGAATCGAACCCACGACCTCCGGCTTAGCAGTCAGGGTAACTAACCACTAGACCAACAGGCCCGTCAAAAGATTAAGATAGAAATAAGCTTAGAAAGTCCTCTCACCGTATACGTATGGTCCGTATCCTTTGACGGGAACCCGCCAATTATCCTCGAACTGATAGCATCTCCGTTCCGCAGTCTGGCGTACTCCGGAATACCAATATCCTCGTGGTAGCCCAGGGTGTACACGCTGGAGACCAGTCCAAAGAGACCCAGCACGAATAGAACCTTCATGGTGACAATCTTGGGAAGACTGGCTTCGAAAACGAAGGGACAAGGGGTGTCTTGTCTTTATATGATAAGTCAAGTGGAGGCACTTGAATTGTAATGATGGATTTCTTAAGAGGTTATTGATATAGGTTGATTGTTTTGCGTATATGCGTATGTTTTTCTTCCTTTTTTTATAGTAAGTATAGATAGGTATTTAGGTATTAGGTAGTATATCTATACATATTATAATATGTATAGATAGGTATATCTATACATATAAAACTCTTCCGTTACTGTCTGACTATCTGACAGACAACACACCGAAACTACTACTAATTTGGCATGTAGGTTCCTTGAGATATGTAGGGGAGCACTAATAAAGCGTCATTAATTAATTAGTAACTAAATTCCTATGCACTACCAAAAAATGTGTAAAGTAGCTATCTACAAAACTGCTCTGCGCCCTACGCGAGCTTTTTTTTAGACGCGTTCATAACCTCAGTTAGGTTAATCTATAACAAGGTTCGCCATCCCTGGGTGAATTTTGGACCACTCAGATGAAGAAAAAAACACTTATGGAATAAGCTCCATCACTTTTGACAGACAGTTGAGTTGATTCTTGCGAATATGCACACCAGCGCCCTCATGTTAATGTCATCCACGTGACGAAAGATCCTTGTAGCTCTATACCTCTCAACTATCCATAAAAACCAATATGTTTATCTTAAGCGCGTTTCGAACCCACAACACGTCACTCGCATCGTTATTCCAATAATTTCCGCTATTAGAACCTTATAAGAGATTAAAACATAATAAGTACAGATAATAATATATCTAAAGTTGTATTACTCATTCCCATATGATAAAAATGGCATTATTTTTAAAATCGTCAATTATGACTGGGCATTAATTAAATCAATGATTAGATTAATATAAATCGTGCGTTACGTCAAGTACAGCTGATTTGATACTCGATTTGATATCAAAACTTCTAGAGAGAGCTTGGACAATGTTACAATGCACATAAATACAAATAGTAAACACAGAAATAAATACAGTTGGACTGTTGGACTTCTATACCAGAGGTCGTGGGTTCGATCCCCACCCAGGTCAAATGTTTGTGTGATGTGACTACCTCCGCTGTGGCAGTCAAGACCAATAACCACTAGACCAACAGATCAACCACAAATCTATCTGATGGTCTACTTAGATTATTATAATTAAATATTCAATTTGTCACCCCTTCTTCTTTTGGTAAGAGGCCTTAATACCTTCGAATTATCTAAATCAAAATCAAAAGGTTTTTATTTCGAGTAGGCCTTCTCAGGCACTTTCCAAACGTTACTGACTCTAGTTGCGCAGTTCCAAAATGTCATTCTTATGGAGAAGAACCGGCACGAAACTCCATAAGTTACTCATTTAAAAATAGAAAAATACAATTTATACTTTACAATTATTTTACAACAAAAAATGTAGAAATTGCTAAATGATTAAGGATACATCAGCTAAAAACACCCTGTATATAGGTAATATTTCGAGTGCCTACTTAGTATTCTAATAATTACGTTTATTCAGAACACTCCAACTAACTAATCTCTTTCTTAGTACTGGGGACTTTACTTTTAGTATACATTGTATATTTAGGTACAAATTACAGGAAATTGTACTAAAAACTATTTTATAAAAACTTTAAGTATTTATAACCTCTTGTAGCAAGACTGCTGCTAACGATTTTAAACTTTCACGACCTGTACACATATTTTAGACGACAAACGAAACTTGTTCGCGATATGAGTCTGGAGAAAAGAAACATCGTTTCATATCACGAACAAGTCCTCATCATCTTCCTGCCCTTATCCCATTTTACTTGGGGTCGGCGCAACACGTCTTCTAGACGTGACACCAACCCCTTTTTGGGAATGCGATGGTTGGTTGTTTACCCGCCACCATTCGGGTGACCAAGGTGGTACAGGCTTGGTACAGTGCACTGGGTCTTAAGGTCCATTAGTCGCCTTTTACGACACCCAGTGGAGGATACGGGGTAGTGCTATTCTTTATATCCGGACACCACTCGGAATTCACATACCATCACGAACAAGTCCTGTTTGTCGTCTAAAATAAGACTGCTGCCATCAGTCAGAGTCACGCAGAGCATGCGCGAGCGATCCCGTGACGCTGGCTTAGGTAGTAGAAGGGGCCCGGGGGGTTTTTAGTCGGTGGGAGTCCGACATATCCCCACACTGTGCCCTCGGTGTGGCTTGAAGTCATTAGCGTTTCACCACGGAAAAAAAGGTGTCATGTAAAAGCGAAGTCAAGTAATTTGTTTACAAAATTTTCTGAAAGCACGTTATTAGAGTAATGACTCGTTTTGATAAATTGTTGAGTACATAATAATAAACTCTTCAAACTCAAGTTGTTGTTATTGTTTCCTATAATTATGATTATTTTTAGTGTTTTAATAGCTTATAACAATGCCGTCATCGAACTACTTAAGTCATGACCCCAACATAATAATATACATAGTATTTACTGGCCTGTCGGTCTAGTGGGTTCGATTCCCACCCAGGACAATTTGTGTGATGAGTATGAACATTTGTTCTGTGTTTAGGTGTAATTTATCTATAATATATTGCATGTATTTAGAAGTATATACTCGTAAGTATGTTTATCTGTTGTTTACTACTCATTATACGACGATGGCGTTGTGTGGAACTCGTGAAATGTACATTTAACTATCTATCTAAACATATTTAATGTTTAGATAGATAAATAAAACAGTTTAAGTATGAAGTCTTCATAAATACGGGTGCAACGCGAGTTACGCCTACGCTATCGGATCGTGGCATGATACAGTCGCGAGCGTGTCGCAGTGACGGACGGACGGTGTGTTGTTGATGTCATTAAAATGCTTTAGGTGGACAGAGTTTTAAAGCCGGCGCACTGACGTGGCTAAATACATCCTTTAAAGTTTCTCAGGAGTGCTGGTTTCCTCACGATGTTTTCATTCACCGATTTTAGCAAGTGACAATAACTTTGTGATACGCATATGAATTCAAAAAGATATTAGTGTGTGCGGGGATTTGAACCTACGACTTCTGACTTAGCTTTCCAATAGACTTACCACTAGGTTCTAACTGCTTCAATGGCCTTGGTGCTAGTACAACAGTCCCTCAAAAGAAATTATTTCTCTCTTAACTTATCGGTTTTCAAATACCTATATAAACAAATAATAAAAGATAAAACGAATCTAATCAATTGATAATGTATTTATAGATATGCATTATAGATTATTTGATCAATATATATTACTGGTAGCCAAGGATAATGACAATTTAATATTAAAATTTCAATGTTTTAGATAATGCGTGTGTCCGGACCGATTTCGGCCACGGCGGCTGTTGTAACTATGACACCAGTCAGCTACGCGGGACATATTATAGTGCACAAGCGTGTGCTAACACAGGTGCACTCTCTGTTCCTTTACTCTCATAGCGCGATGGGACGGCAATCCGACACGACCGGAGAGAGATCAGACTTAGGACCTACATTTTTACGTACCTTCTGAAACACGGAAGCTGTGAATTTATTTCTAAAACGCACACAACATTTGGAAAGTTGCTGCGCGCCGCGCCGTGGGGATGGAATTCGAGACCTTTGACTTGGCAGTCCAATTGTCTTATCACTTGGCTATCACAGCTTCCGTACTTTTACTTTAACAGATAGTGGTAGCCCCCTAGATATTTAAAACAGTTTATCATAATAACTTTTTATTGTTCAGATAAAGGTAAAAATATGGTCCAATATATCTTTATTATCTATCTGAAAGACAATATACTAATGAATTATTACCTAATTGCTACTTATTTTACGATACATAAACAGACCCGTATTATAATAATAATAATAATAACATCTTGGAGCCGGCGAGTCACCGCCTGCCAATTTTAATTGCATTTTTATGTATTGAAAGGCAGGTGCCATAGTTTTCCATAGTTAGAGAAGGAAAAACATCTAACATATCCTATCCATAGCCCAAATTCGTTTCATCCATTATTTGCAATAGTTTTGTAGCTACCTTGGGCCGTCCATGTCTGTTCTTTTATAGAGCAGAGGTGGATGGCCCTTGGTAGGTGCCCCATCACATTTTAGATTAAAGTTCTCAACAAGGCCTCTGCATGTTGGACCTGTGTCCCCGTGTAAGCCTTTAAAAAGGACCGGGTTTCTTCCCTAGAAGTTATCCCGTGAATTGAAAGAGATACAAATAATAATAATAATAATAATTTATTTGCATAAAAACATGGTATAACATTGGTGTAAAATATTATTAAAGTAGCTCAACATGTTTCGCTAAGGTTAAACATAGCATGCAAAATTTTAGTTTTGACAAAATGTGCGAGAACATCAACATTTTAAGTCCATAAAGTCTTTTAAACTATAAAAATTACATTCATTTAACCACTTGTGTAATTCAACTTTTAATGCTCTCAAGTTTAGTACCTTGAAACGACTCGGTATCTTGTTATAAATGCGTACACACATTGCTAGGCAGTTTTTGTTGTATTTGGCAAGTCTTGGCAAATCACTCAATACCAATCTATAAGGATCTCGTCTGTTTCTAGGATTTACATCGTTTGCTGTCTTAAACATATCTTTATTCTTAACTACAAACATATATACTTCATAAATGTACAGAGATGGCAGCGGCAGCAAACCAAACCTCTTGAACACTGGTTGGCATGAGTCATCAGGTTGAAGTCCACATATTGCTCTGATACACTTTTTTTGAGCGATGAATGCTCTATTAGAATTTGTACTATTACCCCACATTACAAGGCCATATCGCAGTAGCGATTCAACATAGGCATAGTATGACATAATGGCAGTTTTTATGTTAGTCACATTTTTGACTTGCTTCAGTGCGTATACAAATTTATTAATTCTAGTGCTTACATTATCTACATGTTCTTTCCAGTTAATATCTTTATCTATTACTACACCTAAAAACTTTGTGTGTGTTACTGCTTCAATTTTATTTACATTAAGTTTCAAATTGTAGTTATTGTTATGCGACTGATTAAACTGAATATAAACGGATTTATCTAAATTTATTTTTAAATGATTTATGCTAAGCCATTGAAGTAATGTATCTATTGTATTATTAATGTCTAACTCATGATCCCTATTATTATTTTTCTTTTTATCCGATGTCACTACAATAGATATATCATCGGCAAATAAGACGCATTTATGCTTGGTTATTTTTATGATATCGTTTATGTATATAATAAACAAAATTGGACCCAACACACTTCCTTGAGGAACGCCATACTTATTATGTCTATATTCTGACGGATAAGGTAGCATATCCTTATTTTCGTTCATTTTATTAATAATGACACGTTGCTGTCTGTTATTTAGATAGGACGATATCCACTGCAGTGCAGGACCTCTAATGCCGACAGCTTCTAGTTTATCTAGTAGTATGTCATGTGATACTAGATCGAAGGCCTTCGATAAATCAAAGAAAAGGCCAGTAGTCAGATGATTATTATTAATATTAGTAAGAATTATTTTCATAAGGGAGTAAACGGCTAAGGATGTGGATTTGTTTTTTTGAAATCCAAACTGTTCAGTACTTATTATTTGGAATTTATTGCAGAAATCACTAATTCTTTTATACATACATTTCTCATAAATTTTTGAAAATATGGGTATTAAGGTTATAGGACGGTAATTATTTATATCATTTTTGTCTCCCTTTTTGAATAATGGCTTAATAATGGATCTTTTTAAATTATCGGGAAATATTCCAGTTTCAAATGACATATTTATTAGGTAAGTTAAGATACTAGTCAGTTCATTACAACAGGCTTTAACGATTTTGGTGTTAATTTCATCATACCCCTCTGATCTGGTATTGGACAAAGACATTATTTCATAACGTACTTCATTTTCTGACATTGGTTTAAGAAACATTGAGTTGATACATCTATTTTGTTTAAAGTTTTGGACAATAGTTGATTGGGCTGGTGTAACATTTGATGTTTTTAAATTTACATAATGGTTGTTGAATGCCGAAGCCATTTCTACAGGGTCTGTTAGTACCACATCATTTAATTTAATTAATTGTATGTTATCTTTAGGAGTAGTATTATTTATTTCGTTTTTGATGACTGTCCAAGTAGCTTTGCATTTATTATCTTGTGTGTTAATATATTTTATATTCGCTTTCTTTTTTGAACTGTATATACATTTTTTTAGCATAGAGGAATATTTTTTATATCTAGTTTTATTGGATGATTTTTTGTTTTTGTAGTACTGGTAACGTAGTGTCCGTTTAGTTTTACAGCTTTGTCTTAGACCTTTACTTATCCACTTTTGTGTATGTTTTGTGTTACTATTGACCTTGACCCTTAACTTAGGAAAACAGAGATTGTAAAAGAGGCAAAAGAGTTCATGAAATTCATTAAAAGCGTTATTTGTATCAGTGTTTAGATATATGTTTAACCATTGAAGGCTTTGTAAGCATTCTCTGAATTTCCGGATATTATCTAAATTGAAATCTCTTTTATAAATGTAGTATATAGGTGCTTTTTGTGGTATGTGATCCATGGGAAAGCTAAGCATTTGTGCTGTATCATGATCTGAAAGGTATAGAGGCAGTACAGTAGCGGTTGCATTATTAATATTACTTAAAATATGGTCAATACAGGACAATTTACGCGTTGGAACATTGATGTGAATTTTTAAATTAAAATTGTCCGATAAGTCTTGCAACTCATTTGTGATATTGCTTTTCTTTAGTGTATTTATATTTAAATCACCGGCTATAACTATTCTAACTTTAGATTTATATTTCTTTAGTAAATCGTGCAAAACCTTGTGTAATTTTAATAAGAATTGGGTCGGATCAGATTGAGGTGTTCGATAAGCACAAATAATAACTAATTTACCACACATTAGTTCTATACCACAAGTTTCGAATGTGTTTTGAGTTGAATAATTTTTTATAAATAATAATTCTTTATAATTTAATCCCTTTTTTACCAATATACAAGTACCACCCCTTTGTTTTTCCCTACAGAAGTTAGCAGCCATTTCATAGTTATATATTTTGACATAATTTTCATAACCTTTTTTCACAAAAGTTTCAGATAGACATATTACATCTGGGTCATTATTATGGTCTTTTAATTCTTGAATGGTTATTTCTAGTAATTCTTGCTTGGATAATACACTAGCTATATTTTGATGAAATATTCTGAAATGGTGTGTTTTGTTGATGTCGAGCTTAGTTACGAAAAAATGAGTCTTTTTTATTTATAACGGGAAAATAGTAGGGTATAGTTCCTTTACAGCCCTTCGCATTGGATTGTGTAGTGTTACTTTCAAGAGGCGCAACACTTTCTAGGTGACTTTGTAATTTAAAGTAATAGGGAATTGTCCCCTTTATTGGTTCATGCATACCAGTGTTCAATTTGAAACTTGATTTGCAACTCGATATTCTCTTTCGAATTTCAACGGGGTTTAAATATTTATCATTATAATCCCTACAATCTATTACGAAATTTAAAGACTTACAAATATCAGACAGTTTTGTGCTTGTTTGTTCTATAAAGTGACATTTCTTATAATTAGTACATATATTTTTTATGGAATAGTTCAATTTTTTGATATTCAGGTATGGGTTATTTACGACATTTAATACAATGACAGTGTTATTTTCAAATGTTTGCAATATAAATGTTAATTGAGACAAGATTAAGTTTACGTTATAGTCATTTTCACCTATGCATATTACAAGTTTATCGTCTGCCGTAAGTTTCACATTTTTACAGTTTGCTATAACTTCATCACATGGTGCATTTGGTTTCGTATGAGCGACGAATTGATACTTTTCGTACTGTGTATTTACTCTCGAGTGCGACAAGGCGGCTGCTAATCCGACGCAACGTTGAGTACCAAAAATAAATGTCTTCTTCTTAAGAACGACCTTTCGCTCACTCACAGCAGTGTATGTTTTAACACCAGCGATGTTCACAATATTCCGTTTCGGTTCTTGAATGGAGGGTTCACAGACTGACTGACTACGTTGCGACAGCATTCCAATACGCTCTGTAAGAGTTAAAATCTCCTGTTCTGCGGTTTCTAATTGGTGTTGCAGGGTTAGAATTTCCTGCTTTAAGCGTAGTATATTTACTTGGTCAATAACTTCCACGTTCAGTGCTGATGACGATGGAGAGGAAGGAGATGAACGCACGTTATGTTGTTCTGCTAACGACTGCTTATTTTTCTTTTTCTTTGTACTTGTACTGGGACTTCTAAGTACGCAGGAAGAATGGCACAAGGATTTCAAAGTATTATTTTCTCTATTTAACTTTTCTATTTGTTTATGTAGTTCAGTGTTTTCTAGTAATATAGTTCCCAGTTCATTTTCTGTACTTTCTAATTTAAGGGTAAGTTGAGCTATTGTGTCTTTCATTTCTGAAACTGATACTAAGTCAGTTACCGTTCTGTCTACACTTCTTGAAAGTTTATTAGGTGTAGAATATGAATCGTCGGATGTTTCACAATCGGTAAGTATGTGAGAGTCAAATAATTTAGTGCTATGTTGAATTGTAGAAAGACATTTTAATGATTCGTCGTCTGGACTTTTATTTACTTTTGGTGTTTGTGCCGTAGGCGATGGGATTATGAAAGAATTTCGTTTCTTTCGTATAGTAATGTTAGATGTAGTGTCCGTATCTGCATATTTTTTATTTTTAATACACACCCTGCATCTCCACTTTTTCTTTGCTTCTGCATCTTTTAGCCGATATGTTGGTTCTGGATAGCCATCGCAGTCAAATTCATACCTGTTATCACATGCGGAGCATAAAGCAGTATTTTTTATGTTGACTCTTTTTTTACATTTATGACATGATACTAGTGATGCCATCTTGCGGACGTTTTTTGACTAATATTTTATTGCAATCTTCTTTGATTGTATTTTATTTTTTCGAATCAGGAATATTTGTAGGAATGTATTTAAATTGCTACTATAAATTTTGCGAATTTCCGAAAAATGAGTTATAACTGAGATTTGAACTTGCGAGCGCGCAGTGAGTGTGCACGCAAATGTCACGGTTGCGTAGTCCGCATAACCGTGAGAGTCCCGTGCGCTGTGATGGTTTGACCACGCACAATAATGCGTCACAAAGATGGCTTCTATGAACACACACTTTTTATTTAGCTTTTTATTTGTATTTGTAGTTTTAAGATATTGTTTATATGTATATTATTACACTTCACTAGAGTAAGTTTATTGATAATATGAGTTTTGTTTAGATGAATTGCACTTAAACAATTACACTTGTTAAGCAAAAAGTTTTTCTAAGCAGAATAACGTTTTAGCAATAGTTTATGATATGTTTTTGCACATTCTAATTTCGGACAACATGCATAGTCTTCGTTGTTCACGTAAGAAAACGCAGCAGGCAATAAGCAGAAAGCAAATAAGCAAGCGAGCACTCTTCTGTTTATAAAATAAAATCATGCGTTTTCGGCGCACAGCTGATAAAACACAAGCGAGCGGTACGGTGCAACGGTCAGTGACACCGAGACGTGCGGGTAGCGGGCGGGTAGCGGGGTCTGGAGGAGGGGCGCCAACGCATGACGCGACGCTAGCAAGCGCGCGCAAATAACGCCAGCGACGAGTAACCGTTTTTTAAAATTTAAACAGTTTTTCGCTTATATCTCGGGAACCCATGATCCGATTTTAGCACTACAACTAGCACTACACGTGTATTGTTCTTAGGCACAAAACTATGTAAGTCTCATTATCACTCTTTACTTTATATCGCAAAAAGTTTAAAATGCTATCCGGAGCAAACAAACGCGGTGTTGCCTTGGCGGCGGCCACGACGGAACTCCTTACTATATATTAAAAAATTAGAAAACCAGCAAATAGTCTTCGTGTGGAAAGCTGCAAACTTAACAATACTCCTAGGGTGTTTAAAACCACGTCTAAAATGTACCTACTATGTAGGTATGTACCGCTAATTATGTCAATAAAAATATACAACAAGTTACCTAAAACAATCAAAGACGAAACGAAAACTACCGTGTTTACAAGTAAATTAAAGAATTTTTTTACACTCCAAATGCTATTATGCCATAAATGAGTATATGGACGACAAATCAATAAAAAAATAAATAAACATAATTTTACACAGCACACACACACACACACTCACACACACGCACGCGCACACATAAATATAAAATAATAATGTTAGTATACTTAAGTTTTTAGTCATAAGCAAAGATTTTACGAATACTAGGTGATAAGATATGTACTGCAAACCTCTCTAACCTCTTTATGCTGTGCCCTACCGGGTCCATATTGTTTCTAATATTGTCTTAACATTGTAAAATACCAACTGTGTAACATATCGACGGGTCCTACGTAGACTAGTACAAGTGCAAAAACACAACTTTTCAAGAGAGCGGTTTAAAGGTTCTAAAGCTTGTAACTTTGTCGTAAATCAATAAAAACACTTGAAATTTTAGTATGTTATATTTTGATATCTAAGAAATAAGACTGCATTATTGGTTTTTCTTCTTTTTTTATACTTTGGAAAATAGGTTAACTTGCATTGATGTAGCTTGTTTTTTTTACTACGGTAGAACCTGTAAACTGATACAAGTGGCCACTTATACCAGTATACAGTGTACTTGCTTATACTTAAAATAAAGGAAATCTGAAGGATTTTACTCTTTAAACATAGTATTTCCGTGTAATTGACCAATATGAGGTTATAATATAAAAAAATAATATCTACTTTTATCTACTTTTATCGACTTTTTTAACACTTATAACAGTTTACTCAGTACTGGAAATCTACTTGCAACAGTTTGCTGTATTATTATTAACTGTGAATATTTAAACTAATGTGGCAAAAAGTTAAATAAAAACATCTAAAATACAAAATAACACTTTATTATTAGATAGTAGCATTCCTAATAATGAAAAATAAAATCATTGGCCTTGCAATCTTAAAAATAATAAAACAAAAAAATGTAATCTTCTTATTTTAAGTAAAAAAAGGGTTTGATTTTTAAAGAGGTTTTCTTACGATAATACCTAATTGTTTTTTTTTTTATTTTTAAGACTAGCTTGTCTTGAATTTTATGTCATTATTCTTATAAATAGCATTTCCACTATTTTTTTTCAGTTGCGTTACGTCAGTTACGTCTGTTCAGTTACGTCCACTAGTTTTTGTACGTTGATGTTTCTAATTTATTTCTCCCTTTGCAGATCCGCTAGAAAAGGTATTTTAAAGAAATTAGTATAACCTTTGTGAAACTCTTTTCGAACTATGTGCTTCTATTAAGTGTATAGTTGTGTACATAACTTGTTAAATGTATAAAAAAGTAACACAACCCCTAAAAACAGGGCAATGAGACCTTAAAGTCTAAATCAGATGATGGAAAATTCATTACATTTTTACAACTTGTATTAAATGGTGATTTGTGTAGGACACCCTTCATACGAATGCCTCATCACATCACCACACTCGTCATACTTGTTTAAATATGCATATTATACATTTGAATATATCCTGCTAATATAGTTAACGCGAAAGTTGCATAAGTATGAATTGGATGTTTGTTACTCTTTGACGCTCAAACGACTTAACCAATTTTGAAGAAATTTCGTATGGAGTTAGCTGACAACCTGGATTAAAACCTAGACTTTTTAACCGACTGCGTCAGAGAAGGGCAATGTTTTGCAGTTATAACCGATATTCGTGCGGTCGAAGTTGCGGGCGACCACTAAGTCCTTTATAAGTTTAATTTGAATGTCTTTTGTATTACTATACTTAAGTTTTGATTGAACTTAATTGTTTTTTCAATACTACAACTTTACCAAAATAAACTAGGGTTGCGAATATTGTTATATTGTTTACCTCTGGAATATTTCTACACCTTTAAAAATGATGTACTTGGGTACATAAAAAAAAATTGTCTTGTCAGTTACCAAGTAGCAAAATTTGGTAACTCCTTACGTTAATTGCTGCAAAAAATGTATTGAAAGTAGTATCGATATTTATTTTATTAGTAAATAGATATTATTATTAAAATAATGTAGGTTACGGCAGATAACAATATCAAGAAAATAAAACAAAGTCACATGTGACTTCGTATACTACTACTTTGTATTCCTACTGATGTAAGTGTAAAATTTATTGAAAGAATAAAACAATAATAAAAAAACAAAAAAACCCGACTGTAAAAAAACAACCAGTAACCAAACAGGGAAAAACAAACTCTATAATTTAGTGTGAAGAGTATGCAGTACACCGTGCGTCTACATTATATAATTTATACGTAAAAAATTAATGCAGGCGGCTCAAACAAATCTACAAGCAGTACAATCTGTATCTTGCATTAGGTGAACATTAATTAAACCCTTTTGTAGAACTATTAGTACTGTCAACTTAGTAATTTGTTTGTTAATTTTTAACGCATAAATTTATTAAAAATTGACCTCGTGAGCCCTTAATTGTTGTGAATTCTCACCACTACTTACTCAAGGCAAACAAAACTTGTTAAATATGTAAAAAAGTAACACAACCCCTAAAAACAGGGCACGAAAAGGTTTTAATACAGAAGAATATGTTAGCAGTTAACGCAGTTATACCAGTGTTAACGTGCTCCTAACTCCGTCGCAGCGCGCATACTGGAGTAAATGGCACTTGCGCGTACGTGACGCGGCGCACGCGACTACCTACACTGGTGCAAGTGACTTACATCAGTGTAGACGGTCGTGTGGCCGAAAATCATGTCACTTATGTTAGTTTACAGGTTTGTATCTCTGAAATTACTGAATAAAATAATATAATTTTTACAGGATATAAAGTTAAGGTAATTTTAAGGCTTTTGGTGCAAAAAAACGTATTTTGGTGTTTTGCTGGTTACACCAGTATACGTAGGACCCGTCGATATGGAATGCAAATAAAGATTTGATTTGATTTGATTTAGATACCTAAGGGCGGTTTGGTCTCTGGTACCAGGTTCTAGATCAACCATTTAGCATTTTAGCAAGAAGAACGTTTTAGAAGATACTGGTCACTTAAAACGCTCGCGTAGTTATTTAAATCTTATTTTCCCTCGTAAACTAATCTTTGTGGTATTTTAATGACGTGCAACGCCATCTAGTGCATAAGCGTTGATGCACATGACATTATACTAACCGGTACATAACGTCCAAAAACAATTTCAATGCGAATAAGCTTTGAAAATACTGGACGCTTTGCTTTCTCATAGACTTTATAACACAAATTTGTCTGTGCTAATAAGGTGCAAATACATTACCGATTGATAGATGTCAAAACGTTAAATCAATATTTAGGTATGAAGCTTTAGAGGCTAAAAATAAAATTTTAGGAAACTACTCATATATTTTTAATATTACTAGATATTTTTTTGAATCTCAAATATTGGAATCTAAAATCGGCAACCCGCAGTGAGCTAGCTTAGCGATCAATGCTCAAACCTTCCCTATATGGAAAGAGGCCAGTCCCCAGCGGTGGAACGTATATAAACTCAAACTCAAAGTATTTATTGCATGTTAAGGTAATACCTTGGTAATACGAAGGACTTAAATAAAATAACAGGCACAGCTTATCGGCCTTTTTCAGGCGTTGCAAAGAGGGCTATCATTAACTTATCATAAACTACATATAGGCTGATTTATTCTTATTATTTTATATTACAGATATTTTAACTTTACATTTCTCATTTTTTACATCGTAAAATAATATTTATTGGTAACGAAGCCCTTACGAAGACAAATCAATAACCGATATCATAAACAATAAATATTATTGTTTATGGCCGCATGAACTAGGAAATAAGTTGTCATCTCGACAATTTGACATTTACTACGGGAAAATAGACTGGTCAAATAAGAACTGTTTTGTTGTGATTATTTAAAGTTTGTTTTTCGCTGTTATTAAAATACAGGAAAAACAAGTGTTTTTGAATAAAATGATAAAGTTGACGGACTTTAAGTAGTGTTAATACTACTAAAGGTGATAATAACAATACTTTATAGCTACATAATATATAACTGTCGAATGTAAAATAAATATTCTGAAAAATATTCCTCAAAATAGTGAAACCGCTCTAGTTTTTGAGTCAGATGGACCTCCTAAATAATAAAATCAGCTATAGCTGCAAACAGCAATCCCACCGAAACACAATTTTGCAATGTATTCATTCTTGATGCAAATATCGATTTTTTTAGCGAAACTGCACTTGCATATTTTTAAGTATTTTCAACTAAAATATGTTTTATGGTATTCACTCTTTCACTTAAAATAGTCGATTTAATTTAGTCATGTGCAACAGTTAAAGGCGGACTGCAGACTGCCTGCGATAAATATACAAAAAAAAAAAAAAAATAGTGCGATAGATAAGACAGCAAATCCGAAATCGATAGATTTCGACAAATTCGCGGGAATAAAAAAAATCTTAATTTTTTTTATTATTATTGTTTAGATCAAAATGGGGGGTGAACACCCAAGTACATTAAAATCTGTTGCACCAGAAATCGAAAAAGCATATAAAAACAGATGTAAACCGGTTCCGGGGAAGTATTGTGAGGTGTGCTTGAGATCTGAGCCTCGATGGCAACTGGTACACAATGAAACATTCACTAAATTTGTATCAGCTGTCAACCTGGATCATAATTGGAAGGTAAGTCGGTATGGAAAATACTTAGTACTTATACCTATGCATTAATTACTAGTTTTGCTTTTATTTTCCCGCTTCTTTGCCTGTGTGAAAGCCAGTTGTATCTGCAGACACTAAAAAACAATCTCTTTATATGTTGGTTAAAAAGTATCCCATGTGTAAATTAGGATTCATCTTCTTCCTGCCTTTATCTCATTTTATTTGGGGCTGGTGCGACATGTATTTTTCTTCCATTCTATCAGACGTCACACTATCATAAATATAATATTAGTAGTATTGATAATTATTCATTGTA
This sequence comes from Chrysodeixis includens, assembly GCA_941860345.1. Taxonomy (NCBI): domain Eukaryota; kingdom Metazoa; phylum Arthropoda; class Insecta; order Lepidoptera; family Noctuidae; genus Chrysodeixis; species Chrysodeixis includens. The sequence continues at coordinate 10,048,870 of OW796110.1, read as the reverse complement.
TCTCTTTTAATTCACGGGCAAACTTAAAGGGTCCTTTTAAAAGACTTATACGGGGACACAGGTCCAACATGCAGAGGCCTTGTGGAGAACCCAGGACAAATGTTTGTATGATGAGCATGATCATTAGTCTATGTCTGGGTGTAATTTATCTAAAATATGTATGTATTTAAAAATACATAAGTATATTTATCAGTTGTCTCACTCATAACATAAGTTCCTCTCGTATACTTAATTTGAGACTAGATTGCGTTGTGGGAATATTGAGGAACATTTATTTATTATTATTTAGGGGAAGGCCAAAGAAAAGATGGATGGATTTTATAAGGAGCGATATGAATGGATAAGGAGTGAATGGTATTGTGATGTCTGATAGAGGAGAATAGAAGAAAAAAACGTGTTGCGCTGACCTCAAGTGAAATGGGATAAGGGCAGGAAGATGATGATGATTATTTAAATTTCAGCCTTACCATCAACCCTTGTTATGCTACCTGTGTTCGCGGCAAGCTAACAATGCTTTCAAGTTCTACCAAGCCACGAAGTTTTCAGCTCACATCAACGCCATATTCTCAAGGATGATGGCCCACAGTAAGACTGTACAGAAAAATATGTTTCGTAAGAAGCATTTCGAAAAACTATTGAGGCAGATGAATTTGGTATGTATTTATTTTATCGTATAGTATAGTATTCTAGCTGTTCCCATACTCGATTCCCACCCAGGACAAATGTTTGTGTGATGAGCACGATCATTTGTTCTGTGTCTGGGTGTGATTTATTTATAATATGTATGTATTTAGAAGTATATAAGTATGTTTATCAGCTGTTTGATTACCATAACACAAGCTCTGCTCTTATTTATTATATACTTCGTCCGCGCAGAACTCAACAATAAAGTTAGATAGGTACTGGGTAGTATATTTTCTGAAATAAAAGATTTTTAAAGTAAAAACATATGTATGTGTATAAACATGTGCAGGTAACATTGTAAGAACATACAACGTTGATAAAAGCGAGAGGCATTAAATGAAACCACATATTCTGTATATCATTATAAGGCTACACAACAAAAATCAAATCAATGTAAGCAATAGTTTAGTCACAGGATATTTTTTTAGTTTTTTTTTAGTTTGAACATGCTGTATCTTCCTGATTAGGTGACTAAGTTTTATAGGCATAGTTATCTAGTTGGCTCCGGTTGGGTCCGAAACTAGTCGGGCTATCCCGATAAATACGCGTGAGTAAACCGTTATAACGTTTTAAGTATGAATCATCCTCACGAAAGTTATTATAAAAATATTGCTTACATTGATTTGATTTTTGTTGTGTAGCCTTATAATGATATACAGAATATGTGGTTTCATTTAATGCCTCTCGCTTTTATCAACGTTGTATAAATGCACATGCAGATGGCAAAGTGAAAAACTGGTGTTAACATTTACTTAAGCTATTATTTTTTCTAAAATAATAGCCTACGTTTCTTCTTATTACATGAGCTACCTACAAATACAAGTCTCGTCAAAACCTTTGAGAGAATAGCGTGAACAGACAGGCAGATAAAAAAATGTTATATTGGTAATTTAGTGTATGTACCGTGTTTATGTTCATAATTCATTCATTGTTGTAAAAAACGGTTATTTCAATACAACAAAGATGCACTCCAATGTTATTTATATGTACAGCCGGCCCTCCAATTTTACTTATATGTAGGTACAGCGTAGTGTTGCTTTGTGCGCCGCCCGTAGCCCTCTGACGTGGCGACACACACAAACACATTGTCAGGTGCAACGGTTACCACATGATAATTTAATGAATTTAGTCGCGTTACTAAGGCTGACCGCACATTGGAGTCACGACAGTTTTAAGACAGACTTGCCTCACATTGACAAGTCTGCCTTATACCTGCGTTGACTAGACTGTTTTGTCGTTGATGAGCGCGCCCGCATAAATAAAAAAGGGTAGCCGACAAACGTTAGTCAGACGTGTGGCGCGATTTGGACAATTTTGTCTATGAGACGTTTTGTTTTAAGTATGCGCACCTTCATATGTTTTGTATAGCAATAGTCTGTCTTTAAACAATCTTGACTCAATGTGCGGTCAGCCTTAGTCGCGTTACGAACCGACAATTTTACTACAGCCAGTATTTGCTACTAATGTTTGTCAGTTGTCTAGTACTCATAACAAAGTTACTCTTGTATACATTTAGAATCTCTGACAACACCTCACACCATTTTTTTTTTCTTTTCCTGGGTGAAATTCGAATGACGTCAACCCACATCGAGGGCACGGCGTGGGGATATGTCGGACTCACACCGACTAAAAACACCCCGGGCCCCTTCTATTGCCAAAGCCAGAGTCGCGGTATCGCTCGCGCATGCTATGCGCGACTGTAGCAAGCTTTAGTCCTACTGGACTCCTTCTCTAGGTAGGTGTAAAGAGCCTACCCCTTACTACCTATAAGAACTGACGTGTAGTACGACACGTCTGTTTTCCTCTTGGCCTGTGAGCTGATCGGGTGACAGGGTGCCCCCCCTGCCACCCGCAGGCCAGACCTCACGGTGGCCCACGTCACGCCCGTGCTAACAACTGGCGGCCAATGTGACGTTACGTCTTTGCGACCGCACCAGCCCGTGAACCAGCACTAAATGTTAAGCCGGCTGTACACATGGGGCCAAGGTGTTTGGCCAACGTGTTGGGCAAAAATGATGGAAACCAAGATTCCTGTTCACACATTGGCTTACTGATAATAAATAAATATCTTGGGACATAATCCACACACGGCCATCTAATCCCAAGCTAAGCAGAGCTTGTGTTATGGTAATCAGACAGCTGATAGACGTACTTATAATTTCTAAATATATACATATTACAGATAAATCACACCCAGACACAGAACAAATGATCGTGCTCATCACACAAACATTTGTCCTGGTTGGGAATCGAACCCACGACCTCCGGCTTAGCAGTCAGGGTCACTAACCACTAGACCAACAGGCCCGTCAAAATTCATTGCCCATGATCATTCTGCATTGGTGCTTCAAAGATGGACGTAGAAGTTCTTGCAGCCGCGGCAATCTAGACACACGGCAGTGTGTCCGCCAAGTTCGAGCAAAAAAGCGACACACCGGCCGTGGGTTATATTACACGAACCATTTCGGGCCAATTTTGACCCCCCTATAACTCAAAATCTATTTTACTTACGCATATCAAATTTCTAGTATCTGTTGAGACCCCCTTACTTAGCTAAAATACAAAATTTCATTAATATACCTATTGTAGGTCTTGAGATATTGACATCAGAAAATCGCTATTTTTACTATACACTCACTGACTGACTCACTCACTCACTCACTCACTCATCAAAAACCTAGACCACTTCCAATGATCGTATTGACTTGAAATTTGGCATGGAGGTAGGTCTTTAGGTCAAGATAAAGGGAAAAATCTGAAAATGGTCAAGTGTGAGTCGGTTTCAAAAATAATGAAGGTGTAAATTTATACCCGGTGTAAATTTATACCCCTAAGGAACTAAAACGAACTAAATTTATTTATATTTAAATAATATATCTTTGAATGGTCGTACTGACCTGAAAATCAGTACGAAGGTTTGTATTTAGTCAAAGTAAAGTAAAAATCTAAAAACGGCCAAGTGTGAGTCACTTTTGAAAATAACGAATGTGTAACTTTGATCCACTATAATTATGGAGTGAAAATGAATAAATAATAAGTAAGTACTTATTTAAGTTGGTACCTACATGTATACCCATATAGGTTATTGATAAATGCGCCCGACACATGACAAACTCCTGTGTTTGTCTGTCGCGGGAATCAAACCCGCGACGACATACGGCGTGCAAAGCAGGGTTACTACTAAACCAATACCTATGCGCTGAATCCACGGTTAAAAATTCAAGAAAATAAAGTTGTCGGTCGGATTCGGATATTTTACTTAACCACTCGTCAGTAAATGAGACATTTCCTTAACTAACTTAATCATAAGAAAAAAAAAAATAAACAACCTTACAAAAATAAATGAAATCCCACCCAAAACATAAATGTAAAAGGCTGCCAAGTTCGAAAATATGAGAATGCTTCTCCTATAAAAGAAGTGAGATCTAAATAAGTACCAAGTTCTATACACATACCTCAGTTAAAAATAGTTACAGGAATGCACACTTGGCAAGTTTATAATTATATCATTTTAGTATTTCATTTTCTAAAGAAAATTATATACTTGACTCATTGCGTTTAGTAGGTTTTATAACAAGGTGTGTGAAAACTTGCCAAGTGGGCATTCCTGTAACTATTTTTAACTGAGGTATGTGTATAGAACTTGGTACTTATTTAGATCTCACTTCTTTTATAGGAGAAGCATTCTCATATTTTCGAACTTGGCAGCCTTTTACATTTATGTTTTGGGTGGGATTTATTTATACAGTGCGTTTAATTATTACGTACGTAGCACCAAAGTAGAGTGACTAAAAAGAAATGGCGCAAAAGAAGGTGGTGGATGGCGAATATTCATCGGAATAGAACGAGGTACATATATGTGTTATATTTTATATTATATTTCAGGATGATGAGAAGACACAGCCGTCTCAGTGGGAAGCTGAACTGGATAACATTCGTCGCAAGTCTATGCTCAGCTCCACAGAAGCTATTGTATTCGATACTCACAAGGTAAGCGTGCTCTATAATAATATATAACATCATTCCCCTGCCCTTATCCCAATTATTTAGGGTCGACGCAACACGTTTTTTCCTTCCATTCTCCCCTATCAGACGTTACACTACCATTTACTCCTTTTCAGGAATAAGGGCAGGAAGATGATGATTATTTTTAGATGAAAAATAGATTTTGACGAATTCTGAGACCTACTGAATATGCATATAAAATGTTTCAAGACGTTTCGGAAAATTAAAGTAACTTACTTTGTGATACGAGAATTTAAAACTATATAATAAAGCTTCATCTTGAAATATTTTATTAAAAACTGCATCATAATCCATTGCGTAGTTTTAAAGATCTAAGCATACATAAGGGACTGACAGCGGAAAGCGACTTTCTTTAATACTATGTGATGTGTATTAGCTATGCTCGCGTTTCTATGTTAAGGCTGCAAAAACATAACCATCCTTTAACGCAGTCGGTTGTCATTTGTGGATTAGGACCAGACTTTTACTAATTCTGGTCCACAAATCGAACCCATGGCTCGTCGCGTACAATATTCATTAGACGACAAACGGGACTTATTTGCGATATAATTCGATGTTTCTTTTCTCCCGACGTTTTGGACGAGTTGCACCGACCGTGGTCAAGAGACTGACCACGGTTGATGCAACTCGATCCCGTTTGTCGTCTAAAATATATTAACAAGCGAAAGTTTAAAATCGTTAGTTTGGTAACCTCCAAATTGCGACATTTTGCGAAAGAAACATTATACAAAAGCGACATTTTGCGAAATATCTCTTTTTTAAAGCGACATTTTGCGAAAGTAAAAGCAAAAGAGGCATTTAGCAAATAACATTACACTACCCCCTTTTCTAGAAGAAAGTAGACAATCAGGCCGATGTAGAAGTTAAATCAGAACCAGTTGAAGACGCCAACGAAGATGCCGTTGTTAGCACTCCCGCGCAGGTAACGCAAGAGACAGAGAAGAAGAAAAAAGAAAAACCAAGAAGGAGAGAGAGTGTCGGTGATACTCGCAGTGGGAGAAGTACGGGAGGAGTGGTGAAAAAGGGGCCACTTATTGATCTAACGTGAGTTTTCTGTTATTAGTAGCTTTCCTTTCTTTCTCGCGGATTTTGGTTGTGTGGATGTTTTAGCAGCGTGTTTTTAGATGACAATAGGGGCTTATTTATTTATTTTAATGGATCACCAACAAAGAATAAAAACTAGAAAAAGAAAAAAAAACTTTTGTTCGCGATTTTATTGGGTTGTCAATTCAAAGATGGACTTACCAGTCAAACGTGACCACGGTCGGTGCAACTCGATCGAAACGTCATGAGAAATGAAACATCGAATTAAATCGCAAATAAGACCCGTTTGTTGTCTAGAATATGTGTAAAAGTCACAAAAGTTTGAAAACATTAATTATCCAGCATGTTTGTTTTTATGCTGTCGTATAATAATAGCTTATATTTTTACTTTAGCAGGCTCTTTGGGGTAAAATTAGTATTTGTTTTTAGAACATCACTTCGCGACAAAATAGAATTCGATAAGTCGGATGATGAAGATGACCTGGACTCAATAAAAGAAGAAATAGAGGACCCTCCAAGGACCCCCGAAAGCCCCATAGAAATCTTAGAATACCCCAACAGCCCAGCACCGACCCCGAATCACCCCCAAATGTCCCGAGCGTCAAAAATGCCCCGCGAGCTGGCTTACCCCACAAAGAACCTTGTAAACAGGCATCCTGCATTGGCTAACCTCATAAAACCCCACGCGAATAAGCGCTCCGCAAATAGGAACCCCGCGAGTAGGCCCCCCGCGAGTAGGCCCCCCGCAATGAGTCCCGGAAATATTCCTTCTACAAGGACTAACCCCGAAATGGCCCCCGTCAATAGGCCCCCCCGCAATGAATCCGGAAAATAGGCCTCCCGCAATGAATCCCGAAAATAGGCCTCCCGCCATTAATCCGGAAAATAGGCCCCCCGCAATGAATCCGGAAAATAGGCCTCCCGCAATGAATCCCGAAAATAGGCCTCCCGCCATGAATCCGGAAAATAGGCCTCCCGCAATGAATCCGGAAAATAGGCCCTCCCGCAATGAATCCGGAAAATAGGCCCCCCGCAATGAATCCGGAAAATAGGCCCCCCGCAATGAATCCGGAAAATAGGCCCCCCGCAATGAATCCGGAAAATAGGCCCCCCGCAATGAATCCGGAAAATAGGCCTCCCGCAATGAATCCGGAAAATAGGACCCCCGTAATGAATCCGGAAAATAGGCCTCCCACAATGAATCCAGAAAATAGGCCTCCCCGCAATGAATCCGGAAAATAGGCCTCCCGCAATGAATCCGGAAAATAGACCTTCTACAATGCCTAGCCCAGTCATGACGTCTGTGATTAGGCCACCCATGAACAGGCCCTCTGTGTTAGCTAGCCCCGCGATGCCCCCAGAAATGACCCCCGTTGATAGGCCCCCAGTATTAGTTGGTCCCCAAAATCAACCCGTAATCCAACCCCCAGCACAGACTAAAACTGAAGTGACCTCAACACAAGCCCCCAAGTTAGTCTCTATGAACCCAGAACCAACTTATGTAGTACACGGGTACTTTATGAGACAAGATGGGGCCATCGCTATTCCTAATATAACAAATAATGTTATCGACGCACAAATAGTGCCATCGATGAATAATCAAGTGTTGCCACCAACGCAGCAAACGTTGGTGAGGATGTTGCCAGTGCAAGAACAAGCTTTAATGCAAGAAAATAACTTAGCAATGTTGCAAGCACAGAATAATAATAGTGTGCAAATGGTTGACATTACACAAGGTAATGCGAATTTAGCGATGATGCCGCAAAATGGTAGTAATTTAGCTATGTTGCCAGCCTCAGCTAGTAATAATAACATGCAAGTTGTGTCTGTTTCACAAGCTAGTAGCAACATGCCGTCAATGGTGCCAACCTCACTGACTACTGGTAATTTCGCTATGATGCCAATGCCTCAAGCTAATACTAACTACCAAATGGTACCAGCGGCACCGTCTAATACAAATGTGCATGTGTTGCCAGTACCACAATCGAATATGCAAGTGTTGGCAACATCCCAAAATAATGCAAATTTCCAAAGTGTCCCCGTTTCACAAGCTAACAGCTTTCAGACAGTGCATATGCCGCAAGCTAATTGCAACATGCATTTAATGCAAGTACCTCAATCTAATAACGTTCAAATGGTACCCACAAAACAATATCTACCAACGGATGCCTATACAGAATAACTTACAAGTACTACCATCAACATCGCAAGATAATTATCATACTGTGCAAGTCTCGCAATCGAATGGCAGTGTGAGAATGATACCGTATCAAAATACTAATTTGAATTTATCTGAGGGTATTATGCAAAATATTGATAGACCGCAAGCATCCTTTTTACCTAGGCCACAAGATGGTTTGACATTAGTACCTAGGACAGCTAAAAGAAGAAGAATTGATCAAACGTCACAAATTAATAACAGAAGAGCAGTAACTATGATTCCACAAGTCATACATATATTGCCCACACCACAGCCAGGTGTGTTGAGGCAAAGGACAGAAAGTGTTGATATGGCAACACAGTATAATGAAGTGTTGCCATCTACGTCACAGTTGCCACCGGGGAATGGATCTGTGGACTGGGAGGACAGGATACCTACGGAACTCATCGCTTTTCAAGTAGGTATTTTTCTTTTTCTAGTTAAATATTTTGAAATTTTTAAAATTACTCCCGTATTAAGGAATTTGATCCTTGTTTCGTGGGGTTTCACGGATATTCAATTCACTTGCACAAACACCCAGACTCAGAACAAGCATTTGTGGATCGTACAAATTCTTGTTTTACGCAGGGATCGAACCCGCGACACGTCGTAATTGGCGTATCACTCGTGAAGTATTTTTAGTATAAATAATCTGGGTAAATATTTTTTAATCGGCAAAGAAAAACAATTTAATTTAAACCTATAACTTTGCATCTAGTGAAAAACTACTATCAATTTTGATGTAGAAAAATGGTTTCCTAAATTACTTGCTTGCAAAGCTTGGTATAATATCATATGGTGATATTTTACAATAGTACTTGTGGCCTGTTTGGTCTAGTGATTAGTGGCCCTGACTGCTATACTGGAGGTCGTGGGTTCGATGCGCACTCAAGACAAATGTTTATGTGATAAGCGCATATCACACAGAACAAATTTCTGTGTCTGGGTGTAATTTATCTATAATACGTATATATTTAGACGTATATAAGTATGTTTATCAATTGTCTAGTATGAGTACTACAACACAAGCTACTTTAGTATGCCTAATTTGAGACTAGATAATGTTGTGTTTTGTTGAATAAAAACCATGCAGATGGCTACCGTAGGAACTAGATTTTAAAATCTTTGCATTTTACGTTTTTTTATTTAATATTTTATTTATTTTCCAACTTAGAACTAATCATAACAGGTTATCACCTAACATGACATTTATGTTTCAAATATATTTATAACTTAAATCTGTACCTTACACTAAATAATATGTACCTATCTATAACTTACAACTATTGTATATTTAACTTTAAACCTACTTTCATGTAAATGCCATTTAAATGTATTGTATTGCATGTCATTTAAACCTACTGTCATGTAATTTTGTCTTGTTTTTCAGGACCGCGCTGAGCTTAATGCACCAGTACACGCGACTTATACTGCTAGTAATAATAATATGCATTTTTATGTGCCTAGGCCAGTAAATCGTAGATATATTGAACTCGATTAATTTTCTTAAATCAGACTTAGATTACTAAAAATACCCCGCGATTTCTGGAAGGCTGATTAATTGAATCTAACTGATCATGGTTGGTGCACCATAAAACTTACAACCAATCACAGAGCTTAACACAAGATTCAAATGACAATTAACAGATTTTTTGACTTAAAATACCGTAAAACGGGGTGAATATAGGCATTTTCGGGGTGAATAGAATTTCAAGATTCTTAACTGTGTGATAAAATACAAGTCAGAGTTTATGTAAACAAACTTATACGACACCCCGAATGCAACTTGTAAATTATTTTTCTATTTACCCCTTAAATCTCTAATCACCCAGTTTTACTGTACTAAAAATACCCCGCGGTTTCTGGAAGGCTGATCAATTGAATCTATTGTCAAATAGACTGTGATTGGTTGACCATAAAACTTAACCAATCACAGAGCTTAACATGAGATTCGACTGACGATTAATAATTTGTGTTGATCGGCGTTTGAGAAACCAGGGGTTAGTGTTTAAATAAATCCAGTAGATTTATTCAGAATTGAGTTCTGTTTCAAACAAATGGAATTTGAGTTGGTCTGGTTTCTAATACTAGCGCTAATTCGTGCAGTGCCACGTCTTGTAACTAAACTAGATCGAGAACTCTGTATAATTAGCTCGATCCGGTTTGTTTCGATAGTAAAATGCTACAAGGGTCTTTCGGCACGTGGCCGAAATCGGAACTAATACCGTCATATATGACAAACCATCACTTTTGATAGACAGTTGAGTTGATGCTTGCGAATATGCACACCAACGCCCTCATGTTAATGTCATCCACGTGACGAAAGATCCTTGTAGCTCTTTACCATTATATGAGCAAATTTAGAATTAAATAAAAAACGAAAACGGAACAAACTAGTTTTGAAAGTAAGGGCACTGGACATTATTATAATAAACCAATGTTTTTAAACAGAACAGTCATCTATACTATTCTATACTAATATTATAAAAAGGCATACTTTATAAGTATTGACGTTTTACGAAGAATCTGTGGATGAAAATGCTGTCCAAGATAGGTACAGTATTATGTATAGGATACTAGTGGCTGATGTCCGCGACCCCGTACGCGAAAAAAAAATAGGGATGAAAAACAGATAGTAGCCGATTCTCAGACCTACTTAATGCAAATACAAAATTTCAAAAAAATCGTTCCAGCCGTTTCGAAGGAGTAACGGTAACTAACATTGTGACACGGGAATGTTTGTTTAAAAGATTTGACTTAAATAATAATAATTTCTTCCGGTAGATATCCAAAAAATATTGGATACTTATTTGTTTTTTTATCAAATGAATAATAAGAAATAACGCATCAAAGATGGTGAATCGCATGGAAGTGGGGGCTAGTAACGTCACTTGTCAGTAAAAAGTGTACTAAAATGTGACGTCACACTAGATTTCAACTCACTGTATCATCTACGATTTTTTATTTACGCGATAAAAGAAAGAATATGCGTCTAATATTATTTGAAAATATACCTGACGTATAAATTAGATTTTTGAATATCGAAACCATTCAAATGGTAATAAATTCTTTTATCAATAGAAAAACGACGTTATTTGTGAGTGTTATAGGCTAGGTTGGATAGAATCTGTGATAGCCTAGTGGTAAGACCGCAGGACTGTCAAGTCAAGGGTCTCGAGTTTGACTTCTATAGCGCACCAACTTTTCGAATGTTGTGTGCGTTTTAGAGATATCACAGCTTCAGTGCTTCGGAAGGCACGTAAATATGTGTGTCCTGCGCCTGATCTCTCTCCGGTGTCGGATTGCCGTTCCATCGGGCTATGAGAGTAAAGGAACAGAGAGTGCACCTGTGTTAGCACACGCTTGTGCACTATTATATGTCCCGCGTAGCTGGCTGGTGTCATAGTAACACTAGCCGCTGGACGACATTATTATTATATATTAACTGTAATACATCCTTAATGGATCGCTCAGCTAGTTATTACATTCAAGATTTTCAGCAGTAGACATTTTATATTAATAATCATAATATATTACATCATCCATAATTTACAATAGTTTTGCAGCTACCTTGGCTTGGGCCGTCCATGTCTGTTCTTTCATAGAGCAGGGGTGGATGGCCCTTGGTAGGTGCCCCATCACTTTAGATTAAAGTTCTCAACAGGGCCTCTGCATGTTGGACCTGTGTCCCCGTGTAAGCCTTTAAAAAGGACCGGGTTTCTTCCCTTGAAGTTATCCCGTGAATTAAGAGATACAAATAATATATGACATATATAAGTTAATATCAATGAGCACAAGTTTATTCTATATCTGAGTATTATCTATTTATGTGCTATTTAAAATAATAAATACATATAATTAAGTATCGGGTTGCATTATATACGCACGAATGAGTCCAGAGGACGTTGTTAGTTTAAGAAACATATTTATTGAAAGATGTGTAATATTTTTGTTATTTATATTAATTTTTTGTAGTCGAAATGTGTACTAAAAAATATTCTTTTGAAGATTTCTTTTAAAAGATCTCCAATATTTTTTATTAAGCTATTGCATAGCTTCTATCGCGGGCCTTGAGCGTGGAGACCGAATCGAGAAATTCCGTAACGAAAATAACCTAACACCCCCCACTCCGACCGACACAGCGGTGACACATTTTAGTTTTGCCATCTATCGAAGAATAGCAGAACTTTTAACGAGCTTTTTGAAATATCACGCTTGTCTCTTTAGTTCAGCAACTCGCCTCTAGGTGGCGTTGAATGCTATGCAATAGCTTTATTTTATACTTGACGGGGATACCGGCGGGTTAGGCGGAGCATCTGGATAATCCCCGTCTGCCATGGTCCTTGTTTTATGTAGCGCGGCGAGTTCTGTGCTTCTGTCTCTGCTCACGTTCCAAAGGATTCTTCGTATGACCCAGCACAGACCACACCCAAGTAAAACGGTCCCGCTGTCTTACTTGACGTTTCATAAAACAATCTGGTATTGCCGCTGTCATCGGCGTTACTCCACGCAGGTGTGATAGCTATACCACCTCGCCGACACGGCGGGGATACCGGCGGGTTAGGCGGAGCATCTGGATAATCCCCGTCTGCCATGGTCCTTGTTTTATGTAGCGCGGCGAGTTCTGTGCTTCTGTCTCTGCTCACGTTCCAAAGGATTCTTCGTATGACCCAGCACAGACCACACCCAAGTAAAACGGTCCCGCTGTCTTACTTGACGTTTCATAAAACAATCTGGTATTGCCGCTGTCATCGGCGTTACTCCACGCAGGTGTGATAGCTATACCACCTCGCCGACATACTTATATTTTGTAGTCAAAATTTTGCCCTAAACTTTATAGATCTCGAAAAAAATGATCTTTTAAAGATTTCTTTTAATTTATTATAATTTTAAGTGAGTATAAATGTAAGAATTTTAATGTAAATATGTTTTTTTAGTAGCAGGAGCATTCTAGTAGTTTTGATATATTTACTGAATGTAGTAGTAAAACCATTATTTATATTGTGCAATATGATATCACAAATATTTTAACTTCGTAGAGATGATGACAGGGTACAAAACCAAACATATAATACACGGTTCATATAAAACCTCCTTTTTAAAATCGGTTAAAAATCGAATTAGTCCGTCAGATAGATAATTAAAAAATATTAGACACGTATTTCTGCGTTTATCTGAACAAAGAAAAAGAATGATAAGCTAATTTAAAGTATAGGAGAGCTAGTGACGTAACGCATTCGCAAAATTTACGAAAAAGTGACGTCACACGTTTTATGACTTTACTTTGGTCAATTTGTATTTGTGGGGCAGAAAAAATACGTGTCTAATATTATTTAAACTATATGACTGACGTAAAATAAAAGTCATCATCCCTATCATATGTACCGTAAAATGGGAGTGAAAGAAGATATTTTCGGGGTGCATAAAACCATGTTTTCTTATTGTCTCACTTTTTACGAGATGGAATATTTTTTTTAGGATTCTAAACTGTAAAATGTGTACGCATGTAACATACACCCCTGAAAGCCATTTTTCTCTCACCCCATTTTACCTAATATTTAATAATATTTGAAAAGATATTTTATTATTATTATAAGCCTATATTATAATATAAGGGCAAGTGTAGTCCATACCTTCATGTGACTATTGAGGTCATCACGCTATTTCCGCCTGGGTTTAGGGATCGTCCATTAATCACGTGAAGTTCGAATTTGAAGGGCCTGTTGGTCTAGTGGTTAGTGACCCTGACTGCTATACCGGAGGTCGTGGGTTCGATTCCCACCCAGGACAAATGTTTGTGTGATGACCACGATCATTTGTTCTGTGTCTACTAGAGTCACGTAACGTTTTGAAAGTGCCTGAAAAAGCCTACTGGAAATAAAATCTTTTGATTTGATTTGTGTCTGGGTGTGATTTATCTATAGTATGTATGTATTTAGAAGTATATAAGTATGTTTATCAGCTGTCAGCTTTTTACAGCTTACAGCTTTTTAGCTGCTTAGCTTGGGATCAGATGGCCGTGTGTGGATATTGTCCCAAGATATAAAAAAAAAATAGGGAGAGGAGAGAGGATATAAAAATATAATACACTGAATATCACAGGGGGGGGAGGGGTTATAATAATATATCACGTGTATTTATTTTTAGGGATACTTAACCGAAATACGGCGTACGTCTTTTTGACCACACACTAATTAATAGTTGTCGCGCTGTTGTGTGTAAAATTAAATTATACCTAAAGCTGTATTTTATAAATATTTCAAAATGGCTACGAAATTGTGTAGATACAAAAAAATACACGTGGTATAGGAAAAGGTAATGGGGGTAGTCTTCAATCTCACCATTTATTACCAAAGGGAGGTTAAAAAAGCTAAAAAGAAACATCACGTGATTAATGAACGGCCCCTAACCACGTAAAGATATTTTAGTTCATAAGAAATTTTCTAGTATTCCTTAGTAAGTAAGTGACCAATGTGATTCGCTAATGGCGCCCACCGCGGGGCAACTAAAAGCGCGGTAATATCTCTAGTCATTATCATTTGATGTCTGTATACAATGTAACGCGAATTTCTAATGTCATAAGAACGAAGAATTACATGATTATTATGTAGTGATTTTGTTGTTTTATTTATTTACTTTTCTACCTATATTAAGTTACTTATGATTAGAGCATAGGCGCGGTGCCTGGGATGTATTAAGCAAATAGGTTTGCACAAAATCTCCGCTTCTTGCAATCTATCGGTTAATATTTTGATAATAACTTTCGTGAGGATGATTCATATTTAAAAGGTATAACGGCTTACTCACGCGTATGTATCGGGATAGCGGGACTAGTTTCGGACCCAACCGGAGTCCTTAATCATGAACCGAAACTCGTCGGCCTATCCCGATAAATACGCGTGAGTAAACCGTTATATCTTTTAACTACCTATCGGTTAATATTTTCGTTTCACCGCACCGCAGCCTAGCTCAGATTCGGTGGTCAGGTCGCCCTAGGCACTGGTCCCACCGCAAACGTCTAAACGCAAACAATAAATATAGATTACATGTAAAGAGCAGCGACGACTCGCTTCACTAGTTTAGTCGCTGAGCGACAAGAGCTATGAAAGATAACACTCGCTCGGCGATACTCGCCAAGCAATTAGAACTCACGCCGAGAGAGCAACCAGTGGTCATTTCTCTACAGTGCGAGAGAGTGATACGAGTAATCACCCGTCACACTCGTACACTCGCTTATAGCCGAGCTATACAACTAGGAATTACACACTCGCTTGTCAAAAGCACAGACCTAGTCTTTAAAGAATAACATGCTAGGTATATCTGGTCAAAACTTAGAGAATTTAAGCAACGGTCAAAAGTAATGCTTTCCCATAGACGTAGGACCTACTTTTTCACGCAACATGACGACTTTAGTTTCTACTTCGGTCACATGCCAAAAGACCCGTGTAGCACAATTAGAACAAACCTATTTCTTTCGCATAAAACCTCACCTTCACCAAACTCGTCTGACAGGACATGTCAAATTTATTATGAACGGATCAGGAGTAATTTCTACAAAATTAAACTAATATTCGCCGTAATGTTGACTAAATACCTCGTACGCATGCAATGACAGAATGCGAATTGCAACCTAAAAGTGATCCTGTCCTGTAAGTACTTTATTATTATATTTATAAAATGTATGTGCTGAAAACCTAGATTCCAAGTATTGGGTTCTGGAATTGAACGCAGTGAGCTAGCGTGGTGATTAATGCTCAATCCTTCTTTATATGGGAAGAGGCCTGTGCCCAGCAGTGGGATAGTTGCAGGCTGGTGTTATTTATTTAGGTTTTGGGGCACTAGGTGCCTAAAAAAGCTATGCTACATATACATTATATACAATAAGTAATTTCCTTTTATTGTGCATCCCCTTATAGGCAAACTCAGTCAATGATTTTGGAAAATTTCCATATTTTGTATTTATTCTTTGTTGTTTATAAAATTGATAATTTTACTAATGTCCACTACATATATTTTGATAAAACGAAATCATTTAAATTTAGTCTTTATGAAACAATTTTTATTAACAGTTTTAATAATACGATGATGAGAAAAACTCGCTTAAAATAAGGTTTAAATTATTAATAATTTAGATAATTACTAAAAAACACTTTAAATAATCTTATTATATCTTACTAACTGATTATGAGATGGTGATTTTTATTTTTTAGATGTTGTTAAAATGACACGAGGAAATAAATGCTGTGAGTACTCATTTATTTGATTTTATTTTTGTACATAACTTTTCCTTTAATTATTATTTGACATATTCAAAAGAAATAAGTTGGAAGTATTCATAATATTAACCTCAGGCGAGCGCTAACTGCCCTAAAGTTTGCTAAAAATAGAAAGCTATCAATAAGAGATAAAAATATTAAGTAGGCAATGATTGTAGAAAAGTCATTTTTTAGTAACTTTGCCCGCACATTGCAATATTTGCATATTCTTGAATATTTGATCCAAAAATCTAAAAAGTCCGTCAAATAGATTTCTAAAAACTATTAGGCACCTAATTCTTTAATTTATCCAATCAATAACCTAATAGGAAGAATAAACGCACCAAAGTTGTTGAATGTGAATCGTATTGAAGTGGGGGCTAGTAACGTCACTTGTCAGTAAAAAGTTCTCTGAATTTAACGACACACTAGATTTCAACTCACTGTGTTTGTATTTTATTTACGCGGTGTAAAAAAAATATGACAGCAATATTTTTTTATCTATCTGACGGTTTTTTTTTTGAGTCAAATACTCAACTTTTTGCTTTGAAATATTTGTTTATTATTATTTTTCTTTCAGGTGAGCTCCCGCGCTATAGCCCTCCACAGTATCTTGTTAGTTACTACCCTAAAGGAGAAAAGAGTTACGCTTTACTGTGCACCGCGTGCTTTTGTATTGGCGGACTACTCATATCTCTGCTTGTTCTTATTATCGTCTATATAAAAAAAAATCACATTTAAAACAAGTTTAGTAATAGAGGTCTACCGTTGCTTAGAGTAAGACTCGCAGCTGCGGAAGCGAGACAGCACTAGGCTTAGTGCGACGTCACTCTTTCATAATTGCAAGTTTTACTTTAAGAAGTATTATACAGCTACAAGGATCTTTCGGCACGTGGATGACATTAACATGAGGGCGCTGGTGTGCGTACTCGCAAGCTTCAACTCAGCTGTTTGCCAAAAGTGATGGTTTTTATATATGACGGCATTAGTTCCGATTTCGGTAACGTGCCTGAAGACACTTGTAGCACAGTAGACCTAAAAGGTGTGTTTGGTTATTCAAAAAAATACAACCAATCACAGATGATTTAAACAGATTAAATTAAAATACTTTTACGGACGTTTTCAATATTATATTCATTGTCTTTTGCTTGTAATACTGTTTTAAATTATTATAAGGTTTTGTCGGACTTTTGTCTCCAACAGGTAAAAATGTCGATGAAAGAATATTGAAATGGGTCTTGTTAGGAACCTTTAAAGAAGGGGAGCGACGTCGCTTCGTCGTGTGTCATATTATAATTTATCTGTGGTATGTCCAAGTTTGGTATTGCAACCACAGACATGAGATGGAAAAGGGATAATGTTCTTTTGACAAACTAAGGGGTTAATGTGTTGAAATGCCAAAGTATCACCGCTCTAATCGCTTAGAGTCCAACGCCAACTAACTACGTTAACAGCGGCGTCGCAGCGTCGCTGCGACGTAACTTTTCAGTGCCCACGCTGTCAGTCATAAAATCAAATTCGATAGTAGAAAAGTGCGGGCGTATTTTGAAATATATGTACATTGGTATATTCAATGCGTTCGGAACTTACAAATAGATGTATTGCAAAATAATTTGTAATAAAATAAATAGATATTAGGGGTAGCTACAGAACTACAAAGATCTTTCGTCACGTGGATGACATTAGCATGAGGGCGTTGGTGTGCATATTCGCAACCACAATTCGCTCAACTGTCCGTCAAAAGAAAAGTGACAGTTTTTCATGACGGCATTAGTTCTAATTTTAGCCACGTACCAAAAGTTTCTAGTAGTGCTGTTAGTCTATAGAAAATAGTTAATTAAATATCAAATTAATCGTATTGTTACGTTGATATTTGACAAAAGAATAATATTTACGGGCCTCCCAAAAACCACCAAAATTGTTTCCAAGTGTCGTCATTACTAAAACACTTATTGGCGGGCCTGGTTTTAAATCTGTTTCTATATATTTAATTTTAAATTAGACTATTTAGGAATAGATTTCAAATTAATTCAAAACCTTAGATAATAAAATGGAGATATTCGATAAAAAATGTTTTTTTTTTAAACTGTAAATGTAAAATGAATGTAATGTGATGTTTTTGTGAATAAATTAATTGTGTATTTATATCTGTTTCATTTGTTATTTTAGAGGATAGGTATCTTTTCAATCAGTTACGTAGCACTGATTTTTTTTGTTTTTCTTGTTGAAACGCTAATGACTTCAGCCTACCCTGAGGGCACGACGTGGGGATATGTTGGACTCTCACCGACTAATAACACCCCGGGCCCCTTCTACTACCTAAGCCAAAGTCACGGGATCGCTCGCGCATGCTCTACGTGACTCTGGCTGATTTCAGCATTCAGTTGAATACAGACTATTGTATTTGGTCGGGCACTAGCAGACTGCCGAGTCATAAGCTTCAAGACCAATGCCTTTTCTCATCGTCTGTGGTACAATGGTTAATGTACCTGATCCCAGATAATAAAAGCCGACCTTGACGCTTTACAAGTTCTTCAAACTTCTCAATTGAGCCGGTTTCCTTTACCATTTTTAGGGTTCCGTACCCAAAGGGTAAAGGAACCCTATTACTAAGCGTTCGTTGTCTGTCTTCAGGCTGTATTTCATAAACCGTGATAGCTAGAATGCTGAAATTTTCACAAATGATGTATTTCCGTTGCCGCTATAACAACAAATACTAAAACTTAAAAAAAAATGAAAGGGGCTTCTACGTGTTTTTTCGTATTTTAACGCTCAATATTAAAAACGGTAACAGGTAGACGTTTCAAATTTTCGCTGTGTGTAGACGATAGTACAGAACCGTTCGTGCGCGAGTCCAACTCGCACTTGGCCGGTTTTTTTATAAATAAACTAGCTTTCCGCTCGCGGCTTCGCCCACGTGTAGTTTGGGATTGTGGCGTTTTTTTAAGCCGGGTACTCATTAGCGAGCTGTAACCGTAACTTATGTGATACAGTAACGAGGTTCTAGTGTGTACGCGTTTCACAACGTATACGGCCGTCGGCTCACGTCGTCGCCGGAACGCCTTCAACGAGCGTACTCATTTTGCGAGCTGTAACTGTAACCAAACAGATACAGTAACGAGGTTCTAGTGTGTACGGAGAGTAACGGAACGAACGGGGAGGTGCTCTGCCCTCAGTTTTGGTTTGTAACTTCACGATGTCGGACGAAGTATCTCTCGCCTGTGCAACATACTTACTTATAGATGCCCAGCCGAACACGATTTTAGCCCAGGCATCTTCTTTCAAATGTTTTTTGTAATAATCTTTGTCTTTAGAGTTCCATAGTACAGTATTTTCCTTGTAGGCGTCTATGAGCATAAGACATTTATCCTCTGACCATTTACTCATGATTGACGAATAATTATATCGAAAATATAGCTGGTTCGCAGCGGCTAGCAACAACCTCTTGACGTCCGCGAACGCACTGCGAGCGCCCTTTGATCCGCGGCAAAAACCGACAATCGTCGGCTCACTGCGAGCCGCTCATGTAGCGTTCGTCGCAGGCTCGTGAACTACGTACACATTATGTTTTTGGTAACAGTAACGGTTACAGTTACGTGCAACGTTACGGGTTCAGAAATGAGTACGTTGTAAACGTCGGCTCGCTGCAAGCTGCACGCGTACCGCTCGCAGCAGGTTTGCGAACCACGTACACACTATGTTTTTTGGTTACAACACATGCAACGGTTACAGTTACGGCTCGCTAGTGAGTACCCGGCTTTATGATCTCGACAGGACTTTCTTTCATAGGCTAAAAAATTGTTACAATTTGAATTATATTATACAGCTTGAGTTACTCAGGGATGATGTAGCTTTCTAATGGTGAATATTTGAAAACGATAAGTAGTTTTAGAGTTTGTCGATTACGTTATGTAACAAAAAGTAAAGCGAGACAAAAACATCATCTAGAAAAATTAAAAGTCTCAGTTGATCTCCTCCTCCCCCCCCCCCCCGCCCGCTACCTAAGGGCTTGCTACTCCAAAAATCCCTTCTTAGTGGTCAATTGTGTTACTAAAGGAAGCCTTGTTCAAAATATCAGACTCCGTCAGACAGAATCAGTCACCAAATCGCAACCCCCTAAATCACTATTGGAGGGTAGTTTGGAAAAAATATAATGCCAAACTTATTTACTTGACTATATACGTGTTTGTGCTAAGTTTCAAGTTTATAAACCCAAGGAATAAGATTTTTCATAGAAACGTTAAGACCCCGTTTTACCCCCTTAGGGGTTGAATTTCCAAAAAATCTTTTTTAATGCTCACTGCCGTCAGTAAAGGAAGCTTTGTTCAAAATATTAGGCTCCTACACCTAGCGGTTATGGCTGCGCGAAAGTCAATCAGTCACCCAATCGCAACCCCCTAAATCACTTTTGGAGGGTAGTTTGGAAAAAATTATAATGCCAAACTTATTTACTTGACCATATACGTGTTTGTGCTAAGTTTCAAGTTTATGAACCCAAGGAATAAGATTTTTCATAGAAACGTTATGACCCCTTTTTACCCCCTTAGGGGTTGAATTTCCAAAAATCCTTTCTTAGTGCACCCCTACATATCTCAAGGAACCTACATGCCAAATTTCAGCTTTCTACGACCAGTAGTTTCGGCTGTGCGTTGTCTGTCAGTCAGTCAGTCAGTAACGGAAGAGTTTTATATATATAGATAAATAGACCTTATACCCACAGCCTATATACGTCCCACTGTCACACGCCTCTCCCTATATGTATAGGGAAGGTTTGAGCATTGATCACCGCGCTAGCTCACTGCGGATTGGCGAATTCAGATTCCAATAATTGGAATACAGGTTTCCTCATGATCCATACAGGGCTGCAGGTCTCACCATCAAACCATAGTATTATATATCTTCCCCTTAAATTTTATTGTCTGTCTACAGATCTTTATCAGAATTCTGCAATAGTGGAGGCGACTGCATGGAAAAACCAAAGCGCGTGAACGGCCCCGCGTACCGACACGCCTTCCTTTTCCGAGGCACCCTGGTCGGCGAAGACACGTGCTTCGGAAGAAACTACAGATGTATCATGCTCTTTGGTCTAATATCCGTACTCCTTTTGGGTATCAGCTTAATAGTAGTCATGATTTTGAGAGAAAGCGACTTTTTATGATCTTTTTTTGTAAATTTTTGAAGTTATGTGCAGTTTGTTTAGAGACAATAAATTATGTTTAGTTTATTTATGTATGGGTTAAGTAAATATTAGAATTGTTCAAGAGCATTTTTATTTTAAATAAGTAAGTCCGGATAAAGTACATTTTTTTTTTTTAACAGTACACCGCAGAGTAACTGTACAAATATTATCCTTTCAGTATGTATATTTATGTAGTCTGCAATAAAGAATATCTTATCTCTAATTTAGTCAAACGTATTCAAATATAAAATCATCATAATAAGCTCAGAGTCAAGGAAGGAAATGAATGAAAAACGAGTAAATGGTAGTGAGACGTCTGATAGAGAGAGATAATGAAAGAAAAAGCGTGTTGTGCCTACCCCAAATAATATGGGATAAGGGCAGGAAAATGATGAATAAGCACAGAACTATTTAATAAAGAAATCTTAGACAATAAGCTCAAAAGTAACGTATCCAAACAAAAACAATTCTTGACCTGTCACTGTCACACAACTGTCAAAACAGTTTCACAACATGAAAATAACCTCAAAAAAACAAAGATGCGATTAATAAATCTATTTAGATCATTAAAACTGACTTCACAAGTGCATATTATCCGTTTTAGTTCAGAATACGTGCCGAAACCCCTTCGTAGCTTGAAGGCTAAGTCTACAAGGAATACTGTGCAGTATTATGTGGACTCGCAAAGAGTGCGAGCGGTCGGCGGATCTGGAGGTGACGGCTGTATATCTTTTTTAAGCATCTGGTGCAAAGACCACGCAGGTCCTGATGGAGGAGATGGCGGGAACGGCGGCCATGTTATATTCCAGGTATTTTTTTTTTATTTTCATAGAGCAAATAAGCGTTTTTTTTTTTATATTTTTCTTGTTGGAGTTCTCAATGCACTAGATTCGTTGGTAACATGCAAAATACTTAAGTTTTTGTGGTTCATTTCTTCATTTAATGTGTGTGTTCAGAACACGTATTATGTATGGCTATCTGAAATTTAATAACGTATCCACAAATAATACGAACTACTTGTAAAATCAAAACTATCAAGCAATAATAAGTCAAATAGAAATAATTCAGGACTATTCTAAATGACAAAGAAAACTTGAATAAATATAATATTAGAGGTCATTAGATTATATCGGAGGTCGTGGGTTCCACTCCCACTGAGGAAAAATGCTTGTGTGATAAACACAACCTTTTGCTGTGTGTTTGGGTGTAATTCATCTGTAATATGTATGTACTCAGAAGTATATAAGTATGTTTATCGGTTGTCTAGTATGCATAACACAAGATACTTAGTATGCTTAACTTGAGACCGGATGGTGTTGTGTTAATGTTGATCAATATTATTATTATCTCTATTCTAAGTCATATTCCTCACTGCTGAGGATCGTGACTCCCTCTGATCTTGTCCACTAGATGTTGCCATTTATTGCCTTCTATTGCTTGATGCATTGCAACATTCCTTGGCTTCTCTTCAAAATGTAGAATGCAATAAATAATTGAGTATTGAGTATTGAAAATATCTCATAACCCTTTGCAAGGAGACTATGGACAGGCACTGATTTTGAATCAGGCATCAATTTTCTGCTTAAAAGCCTTAATTTTCTGCTTGAAAGACAGCGTACTGCTGGGGAGTTTGTTGCGCCGTTACTTCTCCCGTAGCGAAAGCACAGGAAGCGGTGAAGGGTGGGCGATGGGGTGCTGTCTATTGTAATTTTTTACATTCGAAAAGTGCTACATTGTAGTCTAATTTGAATAAACGAATTTTTAATTTGAATTTTGAATTTTTTGAATTTGAATTTAATTTTCACACCTGACTCAGTTGGATCATTGTACTAGCCATTCCAATTATATTATATTCTCCAGGCATCACAATCAAGCAAGAGTTTAAACCACTGCAAGACAGTCATACAAGCACAGCACGGAGAGAGAGGGTTCAACAAGGATTGCAATGGGAAGAATGCACAGCATGTCGTAGTCCCAGTACCAATAGGTAAGTAGAGTGTCCAGTAGTAGACATTTGGTAAAGCTGAAGCTGTGATAGCCTAGTGGTAAGACCGTAGGACTGCTAAGTCAGAGGTCTTGAGTTTTAGAAATAAATATCACAACTCCCATGTTACGGAAGACTCGTAACAATGTGTGTTCTGTCCCTGATCTCTCTCCGGTCGTGTCGGATTGCCGCCCCATAACACAAGCTCTGCTTAGCTTGGCCTGTGTGGGGATATTGTCCCGAGATATTTATTTTATTTTTTTATTACTAACTCCTAGGATCTTACTTTCCGGATATTATTAACAACATTACGTATATGCAAAGGTACAATAGTCCGGAACGAGGCGGGCGAGGTGGTGGGCGACCTGAGCACCGAGGGCGTGATGTTTGTGGCGGCGCGGGGGGGCGCGGGCGGGAGGGGGAACCACTTCTTCCTCACCGATACTGAGCAGGTATGTGTCACGTCAGCCAGAGTCACGCAGAGCATGCGCGAGCGATCCCGTGACGCTGGCTTAGGTAGTAGAAGGGGCCCGGGGGGTTTTTAGTCCGTGGGAGTCCGACATATCCCCACGCCGTGCCCTCGACGTGGGTTGAAGTCATTAGCGTTTCACCACGGAAAAAAAATGGTATGTTTAACGTGATCAGACGTCCCATTTTGAACAGGACTATCCCTTTTTACAATTACCTATGTGACCCGATGTCCCCGAAATGAACTGTGGGACATGAAATTGTCCCGTTTCAGAAACCGCGCGAAAATTTGAAGTTCTTCTCGATTTCTCTAGTCTTCCATCATCAGACCCTGACTTTCTTATCACTGACTTTGAATATGTATACTTTCCACAAAAAAAGAATTATCAAAATCGATTCATAAACGACGAAGTTATCCGCGAAAAAAAGATTTAAAAAAAGCGGTGGAATTGAGTATCTCCCGTTTAGAATCCTACGAAAATTTATAAGCTTCCTAGTCAATTTATAAACTTACAGATCTTGTTATTTTCCGGTGACATATATGAAATTCTCGTGTCACAATGTTCGTTCCCGTACTCCTTCGAAACGGCTTGACGAATCTCTTGAAATTTTGTGAGCATATCGGATAGGTCTGAAAATCGGCCAACATCTACTTTTTTATCTCCAAATTGTTTTTTTTGGATAAACCTTTTTTTTTTGCGAAAGTATTACGAATGCGTACTGGCAACAGTTTTAATTTATTTTTTTATTATTTTATTAATATAAGTATTTATATCTTAGGCGCCAAGCGTAGCGGAGTTGGGCGCAGTAGGAGAGACTATGGTATACACATTGGAGGTCAGGTCCATGGCCCATGTTGGACTCATCGGGTTCCCAAACGCAGGCAAGTATAACAATAACAGCTTTAATATTTATTATTATTTATTTATCAGAAAACAAACGGTCACACAGTTTTTATATTTTAAAACTAAACATTGACATTAACAGACCTATAGTTTCCTTAATGTTCAGCTTAAAATTATAACAAGAACAAGAGAAAAATAATAAGTATTGGATATGTTAATATATATTTTTTTTACGACTCCCGCAGTGAAGAATTTAATCCTTGTATAGCGGTGGGCTTCACAGACATTCCATTCACAAGCACAAAGACACCCAGACACAGAACAAGCATTTGTGGATTGCACAAATTCTTGTTCTACGCGGGTATCGAACCCGCGTCACGTCCGAACAGTGGTAATTGGCGTGGTGACCTATTCCACTCGGCTATCCGTGCAGTTATGTCCCACTGCTGGGCAAAGATCCTCCCATATAGGAAAGGTTTGAGTATTAATCATCACGCTAGCTCAAGTAGTCGGAAAAGAATTTTCTTATCTCAATTAGGCCTTTTCAGACTGTTGAGGCGCTTTACGTTCCTCGGTGTATATAAGTCTACTTAGCTTTAGTTGCATTTAATAAATAATTGTCTTAAAGATGTCTCTATTTATTTTCAGTGGCCAAATACACTTGTAGTGGAACATACGTCTTTTATAAAATTTACTTAGTTTCTTATACTTGAATAAAAAAATTTAAGTAAAAAAACTTTTTAAGAAAAAGCTTTTATTTAAACGCTCTAAAAAGAAGAAAATAAAATATTCCTTTTGGATTATACTAACAACTCCTCATTATACACAATTTATATATAATAATAAAAGCTTGTCGCGAGGTTTACATATCTATCAACATTCCTTTATATCATAATAATTTGTGGTAAATCGAGCGACAAGCTTTTATTATTATGTATAAATTGTGTATAATGAGGAGTTGTTAGTATAATCCAAAAGGAATATTTTATTTTCTTCTTTTTAGAGCGTTTAAATAAAAGCTTTTTCTTAAAAAGTTTTTTTACTTAAATTTTTTTATTTTTTACTTTTTAGTTATCGCTGGCTAGGTTCCTCAGTCTGTTCAAGTTATTATTACTCTCAAAATGCCCTCTCATTTGATACCCATATTGTAGAAGTAGACTAAAGGTAACTATTCCGCCATCCTGCATGGTCCGCCATATTGGATTCAGAATGACGTCATATTCTTTTTCTAGTCACTCTTAACAAGCCCTTTCATTTGATACCCATATTGTAGAAGTGGATTAAATATAACTGTTCTGACATCTTGTATGATCCGCCATATTGAATTTAGAATGACGTCACATATCTTATCATATATTGTCATCCAAACAAAATGCGTCCACAAAATTTCAGCACAAACGGTTGATTATATCTACTTCAAAATTGAGTTCAAAGATTTCACCCGAACACACAAATATCCATACATTGCAAGTTAAATAAAAGCTTTTAAAATATTTTGAGTATGGACACAATATGAAATGGACGGGGTTTCTTCCCTCGAACAAAAAAAAAACGTATGATTATTATAATTATTGTCAAAAAGCAGTGATTAATCTAGACGTGAAAACGTTCTTACTATGTACCATCGATTTTTTAGAAGACCATAAAATAGTTTAATTATTGACGGAGATAACAATATTTTTTTTTGACGCCATTTAAAATCAAAATCAAATAAAGTAGTAATGAAGAATCATGTTAAGTTGTTTATTTATTATTTTTCAGGTAAAAGCACATTGTTACGTGCACTGACGCGAGCTAGGCCTACGGTAGCTCCGTACCCATTCACCACTCTTAGACCACACATAGGTGAGTTTACAAGTTTTGCAATATAACTAGCTGTTGCCCGCCACTTCGTTCGCGAAAACAAAACAAAATTGAATGAAAAATAGATGTTAGCCGATTCTCAGACCTACTGAATGCATATACACAATTTCAAGAGAATCGGTCAAGCCGTTAAATTTCGGAGGAGTATTTATACAACAATAAATAACAATATATACAAACATTTGTCCTGGGTGGGAATCGAACCCACGACCTACGGCATAGCAGTGAGGGCCACTAACCACTAGACCAACAGACCTATCAAAATTCGTCCTACGTCTTAGCATATTATTATTAACTTTCCTCTTGAAATATTTTGTTTATTAAAAAATGCGCATGAAAATCCATTGCGTAGTTTTAAAGATCTAAGCATACATAGGGACAGACAACGGGAAGCGACTTTGTTTTATATTATGTAGTAATAATGTTGCTTGAATATATACTTTTATTAATTATTAACAGGTATAGTGCCATACGATGACTATGAGCAAGTCGCGATAGCGGACCTCCCGGGTTTGATTCCTGGGTCGCACAAAAACCGTGGATTAGGTAAGAATAATATAATATTCTTCAAAATGCACACAACGCCATCTAGTCTTACACTGAGCATAACTTGTACTGGACAACTGATATACATACTAAAATATATTTCTAAATATACCCCTATTTTATCCCCTTAAGGATAGTGTCGTAAAATCCTTTCTTAGTTGATATTTACACCTTTTATGGAATATTGCTACCAGTTTTCGTCTACTCCTTTTTTCTCGTAAGTCTTATAGTTTGTGTGATTTCATGATTAGTCTATGAGAGGTATTAGGTTTTTTTCTTGCTAGCAAATCCTTCCACGATTTTCTATTCCACGCCAGTCCTCATAATGTGCAATAAAATCATTTCTTTACAATCACTTATAGCATGCAATAGAAATACTAGCTGTTGCCCGCAACTTCGCCCGCACGAATGTCGGTTATAACTGTAAAAACAACAAACTAACGTTCTTCTATATCGAACGCAATTATTATAACTTTCCAACAAGGCAACAACTATCGTTATATTTTAGACAATATATATAGAAACTTTACAAAATATATACTAAAACCTTCCTCGAGAACCACTCTATACATTCGTCAAAACAGTATGAAAATTGGTGCAGTAGTTTTTGAGTTTATCGCAAACAAACAGACAGACACAGCGTAAGAATTTGTTCTATTATATGTAATATCTTTTATTTTTACAGGTATACAATTCTTACAGCACGCTGAACGGTGTAAAGGACTTATATACTTACTAGATTCCACACAAGATCCTTTAAAGCAATATAAATCACTTTCATTCGAACTACAGCAATACAATCCAAACTTTAGTGAGAGAAAGTCATGTATAGTACTAAATAAAGTAGATATAGAGGAAGGGAGAAGGAACTATGAGCGAGTGAGAGAGAAAGTAGAGTGTATAGGCATATCTGCTAAGACTGGGACCAATCTGCAAGAGTTGTTAGTTAGAGTCAGACAGATGTATGATAGTGAAGAAAATAGTTGATTTTAGAAGAAAATGGTGGAAAAGTCGGTTATAGTTGCAAAAACATTACCTCCCTTTGATGCAGTCGGTTAAAATGTAGCTTTTGTGTTAATCCACGGTGTCAGCTGTAAGAAAATGGTGAAAAATTCGGTATTAGTTGCAAAAACATTACCTCTCTGATGCAGTCGGTTAAAAAGTAGCTTATGTGTTAATTCAAGGTGTCATCTAACTCCATAACAAATTTCATAAAAATTGCTCCAGCCGTTTGAGTTTAAGAGTAAGAATAAATCTTTGACAACACTGGTTTCAAAACTACGGTACTGTAAGCCTCGATTTTTTTTGTTCCATATTATTGTTGTGTGTAAATATTAGTTAATAAATATAGTTATAGATATTAAAACTTTGTTTTATTTACCAATGTACACAATGGGTATATTATCTGCGTGTGAACTGAGAGACCGTAAGGGGATTTCGAAAAATAAAGATCCTAGGATTTAGTATTAAACTTAACACAATTGTAGAACGAATCTGGGAATTTGCAAATAAATGTAATAATTATGTCCGGACCTTTTTCAGCCACGGCGGTTAGTGTTACTATGACACCAGCCAGCTACGCGGGACATATTATAGTGCACAAGCGTGTGCTAACACAGGTGCACTCTCTGTTCCTTTACTCTCATAGCCCGATGGGACGGCAACCCGACACGACCGGAGAGAGATCAGGCTATGTTTGTCCTGCCAGCATTAATTTTGAACTAGTAAATTATATTTTTAAAACATTAAAATATGATGTTGTTTATGAAAGTAGCGAATAAAATATAATGTAGTATGTACTGTATACTTTTCACACTAGATTATAGAGCTTATTTCTCTGTTTAGTCAGTGATAGTTCTTTTATTTGCCTCATAAGCTACTAACAATAAACCAGCCTATACACGTCCCACTGCTGGGCACGGGCCTCTTCCCCTATAGGGAAGGTTTGAACATTGATCACCACGCTAGCTGTGCGCCAGTGCAGGCGATTTCAGATTTCAATGTTTAGAATCCCATTCCTCACGATGTTTCCCTTCACAGTTTGTCACTAGTCTTAGAATAATTAAGAAAGTCCAACTTTGAAAACGTCACATTGGCACATGCACTGGTATCGAACCTGCACTTAAAAGCCAGCAAACCCATACATAGAACCGCAAGGCCACGAAATTCAACGACGATCACTCTTTAACTAAATATTAGGTTGGGAAAAAAAGCCTTTTCGCATTATAGTATGTATGAACTTGTAATGAAATCTTTTTGGCTATAGTATTTGTATCGGGCTGGTTTAGGTAAAATTTTTAGAAACATAAGTCCAAATTCTAATTTTATTAGAGAGAGAAAGATTTTATTAAAAGTTCATACATACTATAATGCGAAAAGACTTTTCCCCGACCTATTAATAACCCAAAACAATGCATTACGGGACAGCTAAGCTACAGAAATCTCAATAAAACTCCACATTTTCCATTAATTATATCATTTATTCCATAACATCTGTGTCGCGCGTCTGTCCGCGCGCTAGTAGTTGTAGTCGTCTCCGTTCGTGTCCTCCGGGTTGTATTTATTCTCGTCCTCGTGCGGCTCCTGCTTGATTTGGACATCCAGAGGCGCCATACTGAACTCTGGGTAGTCTGCAATGTAAAATAATGTGTTGTAATATTTATGTATACCATATGCTACCAAGCTAAAGTTGTATGCCAGGATCTCTGCCTACCCCCAAGGGAAAGAGGCGTGACGTTTATGTATGTATGTATTTATGTATAAATATCTTGGGACAATATCCACACACGGCCATCTGATCCCAAGCTAGCTTGTGTTAATGTAATCAGACAGCTGATAAACATACCTATATATTTCTAAATGTATGCATATTATAGATAAATTACACAAACATTTGTCCTGGGTGGGAATCGAACCCACGACCTCCGGCTTAGCAGTCAGGGTCACTAACCACTAGACCAACAGGCCTGTCATGCTTCTTATACAAATAATGTACAATGGCGGACTTAATGTCTGAAGTATTCTCTACCAGTCAACCATAGGGTGGTGCAGAGAAATGAAAAAGTAGTAATAGTAATCAACATTCACACAACGCCATCTAGTCTATACGAGAGAAACTTGTGCAAAAAATCACAGAACGATAAATATATTTTTAACGACTTGGCACTAAGGATCTTAATCCTTGTGTCGTGGAAGTGTTCACATGCACAAAGACACTCAGGCTCAGAACAAGAATCTGTGGATTGCACAAAATACATGTTTAAAGTCTACTATCTTCCTCCTGGAGCCCTTTGGGTGCCAGGGTCGCGGTAACTCTCACGAACATCCCGCATCATCGTCCGCATCTTAGGCAGGAATCGAACCCGTGACACAAACGTTGCACATAGTAGTAATTGGCGTGGAGACTTTACGTGCTGTCCACGTATTTATCGGGATAGCTCAACTACATAGTTTTAGAGCTAACCGAAGCCCCGGAATTGCAGTTCGCCTCGCCCTCCCACCCCTCTAGCTTATGATAAAGCTTCAAGCTTCATGACTCTGGTTATCATGTATATGTGTGTGTGTGTGTGAGCTCACCGTCTCTGGGTTCCTCCTTGACCTTGATGTCCTCGGGCTTGACCTTGTGTTCCTTCCTGTCGCGGTCGCGTCGCGCGCGCTTCTTGTCTCGCTCTCTCTCGCGCTCCTTGTCGCGCTCCGAGCGTCGCTCGCGTCGTCGCTCCGAACGCGAGCGGGAACGGCGACGGCGGCCGTTACTGCTGGGAGGATAATACAAGAAATCAAGTAATATATCAGGCAAAGTTGACTGCCCTGAACTTCTTTCAGCAATTCGCTTTAACGTCCTTAATAGAATGTCAAGATACTACACTCCCACTACTTGTTCCTCTTATACTGTATGTACCTCACGCACCTTGCTTTGTATACAACCTATCCTACGCTCATATTAATGGCTATCTGTTACATAGTTTAGCCTCAATTTTGTGTTAAATGCTGTTGGTCTTCCAATGAATAAATCAATAAATAGAATAAAAATAGCTAAAGATAGAAAGGTTTGGAAGAACAGGGGAGAGGCCTTTGCATAGCAGTGGGATCTCACAAAGGCTACATAAAAAAGGGGGGCGGCACTTGGAGACTGCCGCGGTAATGCTATTGCATAGCATAGCATTCAATGCCACCTAGACGCGAGATGTTGAACTAAAGAGACAAGCGTGATATTACAAAGTCATTTAAAGTTCTGCTATTCATCGATAGATGGCAAAACTAAAAAGTGCCACCGCTGTGTCGGTCGGAGTGGGGAGTGTTAGGTTATTTTCGTTACGGGATTTCTCGATTCGGTCTCCACGCTCAAGGCCCGTGATAGAAGCTATGCAATAGCTTAATAATAGCAAAAGATAGAAAGATTTGGAAGAAAATGGGGAAGGCCTTTGCATAGCAGTGGGATCTCACAAAGGCTACATAAAAACGAAAAAGAAAACAAGCTTTCCAAGTAAGCATATCAATATGTTTATGTGTAATCAATGCAATTTGTTAATGTTTTTTGCAGCTATATCCTCCATTTTTTATAATTTGCAATCGAAGTAGGTATGATCGCCCACCCACTTGGCGATTTTCGATTGAGCTGAAACTTGGCATGCCTTTGTCAATGGATTGATAATTAATTAATTGTCAGTGATTTAAAATGAACGAATAATGGTAGAGCCTCTCCTTCATCCCGTTTATGACAATGTAACACGCTTTTATCAATAGATTACAATTAGAGTAAATTTATTTTTAACTCCCAATTTATTTCACTAACAAATAATTAACGCAGGCATGTAAAGTTTCAGCTCCATCAGAAATCGGAAAGTGGATCAACAATCTAAACTGTTTAAAATGTATGTAATGTATGTATGACTCACCGCTCAGCCTCTTCGGGCTCTCTCTCTCGTGCCTCTCGCTCACGCTCGCGCTCGCGGTCGCGGCGTCGGCCACGCGAGCCCGAACGTCGCCGCGAACGGGAGCGGGAACGACGCCGGCCACTACCCGCTGTAATACACACACCGTGATGTAAGTCACTAGTATAGTATAGGCAAGGTACTGATACAGTCACAACCAGTACTTCCTCATCATCAAAGTTGTTCCCTCATAGATTGGGGATCGTGACCATCATTAGTCTCCGGCCTAACTTATGGAGCTTCTTGCCGGTTCTTCTCCATAAGAATGACATTTTGGTACCGCGCAACTAGAGTCAGTATCGTTTTGAAAGTGCCTGAGAAGGCCCACTCGAAATAAAAATCTTTTGATTTTTTTTTTGTCAGGTCCACTAAGTCAAAGGTCTCGAGGTCGATCCCCACGGCGCGCACCAACTTTTTGAATGTTGTGTGTAGTTTAGAAATAAATATCACAGCTTCCGTGTTTCGGATGGCTTGTAAAAAATGTGTGTCTTGGCGCTTGATCTCTCTCCGGTCGTGTTGTAAAGGAAGAGAGAGTCCACCTGTGTTATCACACGCTTGTGCACTATAATATGTCCCGCGTAGCTAGCTGGTGTTAAAGTAACACTAGCCGCCTTGGCCGAAATCAGTCAGGAGACATAATTATTAGTTACGAAAATGTAGGCGTAAAATAATATAATTTATCTCCTACGAAACCTACTAAAGTTTATAAACTTCTTAGTCAATAGATAAACTTACAGATCTTGTTATTTTCTGGTGACATATATGTTTAAAACAGAGTGGGGCCCAGTACGCTGCCCTGTGGAACTCCGTACGTCACGCATGACTGGTTACTAATATATTCTTCTACCTTAACCTTTTACCTACGATCTTAAAGATTATCTACCAATAACGCTAACAGGTTTCCTCTTACGCCTATACCTTCTAGACTACGCACAAGAATGGGAACAGAGACAGTGTCGAATGCTTCTTTCAAGTCTAGAAATACAGTTACACATTTTTTTACAATAGTAACAACTATTTCGGCCACTAGCCGTATAACTATGACACCAGCCAGCTACGTAAGACACATCATAGTGCACAAGCGTGTGTTAACGTAGGTGCACTCTCTGTTTCCGCACTCTCAAAGCCCGATGGGCAATCTGACACGACAGGACAGATATCAGGCGTAGAAACACACATTTTTACGTGCCTTCCGAGACACGGAAACTGTGAAGCTTCTAAAATGCATACGACATGCGAAAAGTCATTTTGCGGGGATCGAGCTCGAGATCTTTGACTTGGCAGTCCCGTAGTTTTAGCACTAGGCTACTTCATCAATAGTGTAGTGTGTGTTATGTCCTGTGTGTATACTGACCGGGCCTGTCGGGCGCGCGCTCGTGCCTGGAGCGGTCGTCGCGGTCGCGCTGCTCGAGGCGGTATCGCTCGCGCTCGCGCTCGTTGTTAGTGTAGTGTAGTGTGTGTTATGTCCTGTGTGTATACTGACCGGGCCTGTCGGGCGCGCGCTCGTGCCTGGAGCGGTCGTCGCGGTCGCGCTGCTCGAGGCGGTATCGCTCGCGCTCGCGCTCGTTGTTAGTGTAGTGTAGTGTGTGTTATGTCCTGTGTGTATACTGACCGGGCCTGTCGGGCGCGCGCTCGTGCCTGGAGCGGTCGTCGCGGTCGCGCTGCTCGAGGCGGTATCGCTCGCGCTCGCGCTCGTTGTTAGTGTAGTGTAGTGTGTGTTATGTCCTGTGTGTATACTGACCGGGCCTGTCGGGCGCGCGCTCGTGCCTGGAGCGGTCGTCGCGGTCGCGCTGCTCGAGGCGGTATCGCTCGCGCTCGCGCTCGTTGTTAGTGTAGTGTAGTGTGTGTTATGTCCTGTGTGTATACTGACCGGGCCTGTCGGGCGCGCGCTCGTGCCTGGAGCGGTCGTCGCGGTCGCGCTGCTCGAGGCGGTATCGCTCGCGCTCGCGCTCGTTGTTAGTGTAGTGTAGTGTGTGTTATGTCCTGTGTGTATACTGACCGGGCCTGTCGGGCGCGCGCTCGTGCCTGGAGCGGTCGTCGCGGTCGCGCTGCTCGAGGCGGTATCGCTCGCGCTCGCGCTCGTTGTTAGTGTAGTGTAGTGTGTGTTATGTCCTGTGTGTATACTGACCGGGCCTGTCGGGCGCGCGCTCGTGCCTGGAGCGGTCGTCGCGGTCGCGCTGCTCGAGGCGGTATCGCTCGCGCTCGCGCTCGTTGTTAGTGTAGTGTAGTGTGTGTTATGTCCTGTGTGTATACTGACCGGGCCTGTCGGGCGCGCGCTCGTGCCTGGAGCGGTCGTCGCGGTCGCGCTGCTCGAGGCGGTATCGCTCGCGCTCGCGCTCGTTGTTAGTGTAGTGTAGTGTGTGTTATGTCCTGTGTGTATACTGACCGGGCCTGTCGGGCGCGCGCTCGTGCCTGGAGCGGTCGTCGCGGTCGCGCTGCTCGAGGCGGTATCGCTCGCGCTCGCGCTCGTTGTTAGTGTAGTGTAGTGTGTGTTATGTCCTGTGTGTATACTGACCGGGCCTGTCGGGCGCGCGCTCGTGCCTGGAGCGGTCGTCGCGGTCGCGCTGCTCGAGGCGGTATCGCTCGCGCTCGCGCTCGTTGTTAGTGTAGTGTAGTGTGTGTTATGTCCTGTGTGTATACTGACCGGGCCTGTCGGGCGCGCGCTCGTGCCTGGAGCGGTCGTCGCGGTCGCGCTGCTCGAGGCGGTATCGCTCGCGCTCGCGCTCGTTGTTAGTGTAGTGTAGTGTGTGTTATGTCCTGTGTGTATACTGACCGGGCCTGTCGGGCGCGCGCTCGTGCCTGGAGCGGTCGTCGCGGTCGCGCTGCTCGAGGCGGTATCGCTCGCGCTCGCGCTCGTTGTTAGTGTAGTGTAGTGTGTGTTATGTCCTGTGTGTATACTGACCGGGCCTGTCGGGCGCGCGCTCGTGCCTGGAGCGGTCGTCGCGGTCGCGCTGCTCGAGGCGGTATCGCTCGCGCTCGCGCTCGTTGTTAGTGTAGTGTAGTGTGTGTTATGTCCTGTGTGTATACTGACCGGGCCTGTCGGGCGCGCGCTCGTGCCTGGAGCGGTCGTCGCGGTCGCGCTGCTCGAGGCGGTATCGCTCGCGCTCGCGCTCGTTGTTAGTGTAGTGTAGTGTGTGTTATGTCCTGTGTGTATACTGACCGGGCCTGTCGGGCGCGCGCTCGTGCCTGGAGCGGTCGTCGCGGTCGCGCTGCTCGAGGCGGTATCGCTCGCGCTCGCGCTCGTTGTTAGTGTAGTGTAGTGTGTGTTATGTCCTGTGTGTATACTGACCGGGCCTGTCGGGCGCGCGCTCGTGCCTGGAGCGGTCGTCGCGGTCGCGCTGCTCGAGGCGGTATCGCTCGCGCTCGCGCTCGTTGTTAGTGTAGTGTAGTGTGTGTTATGTCCTGTGTGTATACTGACCGGGCCTGTCGGGCGCGCGCTCGTGCCTGGAGCGGTCGTCGCGGTCGCGCTGCTCGAGGCGGTATCGCTCGCGCTCGCGCTCGTTGTTAGTGTAGTGTAGTGTGTGTTATGTCCTGTGTGTATACTGACCGGGCCTGTCGGGCGCGCGCTCGTGCCTGGAGCGGTCGTCGCGGTCGCGCTGCTCGAGGCGGTATCGCTCGCGCTCGCGCTCGTTGTTAGTGTAGTGTAGTGTGTGTTATGTCCTGTGTGTATACTGACCGGGCCTGTCGGGCGCGCGCTCGTGCCTGGAGCGGTCGTCGCGGTCGCGCTGCTCGAGGCGGTATCGCTCGCGCTCGCGCTCGTTGTTAGTGTAGTGTAGTGTGTGTTATGTCCTGTGTGTATACTGACCGGGCCTGTCGGGCGCGCGCTCGTGCCTGGAGCGGTCGTCGCGGTCGCGCTGCTCGAGGCGGTATCGCTCGCGCTCGCGCTCGTTGTTAGTGTAGTGTAGTGTGTGTTATGTCCTGTGTGTATACTGACCGGGCCTGTCGGGCGCGCGCTCGTGCCTGGAGCGGTCGTCGCGGTCGCGCTGCTCGAGGCGGTATCGCTCGCGCTCGCGCTCGTTGTTAGTGTAGTGTAGTGTGTGTTATGTCCTGTGTGTATACTGACCGGGCCTGTCGGGCGCGCGCTCGTGCCTGGAGCGGTCGTCGCGGTCGCGCTGCTCGAGGCGGTATCGCTCGCGCTCGCGCTCGTTGTTAGTGTAGTGTAGTGTGTGTTATGTCCTGTGTGTATACTGACCGGGCCTGTCGGGCGCGCGCTCGTGCCTGGAGCGGTCGTCGCGGTCGCGCTGCTCGAGGCGGTATCGCTCGCGCTCGCGCTCGTTGTTAGTGTAGTGTAGTGTGTGTTATGTCCTGTGTGTATACTGACCGGGCCTGTCGGGCGCGCGCTCGTGCCTGGAGCGGTCGTCGCGGTCGCGCTGCTCGAGGCGGTATCGCTCGCGCTCGCGCTCGTTGTTAGTGTAGTGTAGTGTGTGTTATGTCCTGTGTGTATACTGACCGGGCCTGTCGGGCGCGCGCTCGTGCCTGGAGCGGTCGTCGCGGTCGCGCTGCTCGAGGCGGTATCGCTCGCGCTCGCGCTCGTTGTTAGTGTAGTGTAGTGTGTGTTATGTCCTGTGTGTATACTGACCGGGCCTGTCGGGCGCGCGCTCGTGCCTGGAGCGGTCGTCGCGGTCGCGCTGCTCGAGGCGGTATCGCTCGCGCTCGCGCTCGTTGTTAGTGTAGTGTAGTGTGTGTTATGTCCTGTGTGTATACTGACCGGGCCTGTCGGGCGCGCGCTCGTGCCTGGAGCGGTCGTCGCGGTCGCGCTGCTCGAGGCGGTATCGCTCGCGCTCGCGCTCGTTGTTAGTGTAGTGTAGTGTGTGTTATGTCCTGTGTGTATACTGACCGGGCCTGTCGGGCGCGCGCTCGTGCCTGGAGCGGTCGTCGCGGTCGCGCTGCTCGAGGCGGTATCGCTCGCGCTCGCGCTCGTTGTTAGTGTAGTGTAGTGTGTGTTATGTCCTGTGTGTATACTGACCGGGCCTGTCGGGCGCGCGCTCGTGCCTGGAGCGGTCGTCGCGGTCGCGCTGCTCGAGGCGGTATCGCTCGCGCTCGCGCTCGTTGTTAGTGTAGTGTAGTGTGTGTTATGTCCTGTGTGTATACTGACCGGGCCTGTCGGGCGCGCGCTCGTGCCTGGAGCGGTCGTCGCGGTCGCGCTGCTCGAGGCGGTATCGCTCGCGCTCGCGCTCGTTGTTAGTGTAGTGTAGTGTGTGTTATGTCCTGTGTGTATACTGACCGGGCCTGTCGGGCGCGCGCTCGTGCCTGGAGCGGTCGTCGCGGTCGCGCTGCTCGAGGCGGTATCGCTCGCGCTCGCGCTCGTTGTTAGTGTAGTGTAGTGTGTGTTATGTCCTGTGTGTATACTGACCGGGCCTGTCGGGCGCGCGCTCGTGCCTGGAGCGGTCGTCGCGGTCGCGCTGCTCGAGGCGGTATCGCTCGCGCTCGCGCTCGTTGTTAGTGTAGTGTAGTGTGTGTTATGTCCTGTGTGTATACTGACCGGGCCTGTCGGGCGCGCGCTCGTGCCTGGAGCGGTCGTCGCGGTCGCGCTGCTCGAGGCGGTATCGCTCGCGCTCGCGCTCGTTGTTAGTGTAGTGTAGTGTGTGTTATGTCCTGTGTGTATACTGACCGGGCCTGTCGGGCGCGCGCTCGTGCCTGGAGCGGTCGTCGCGGTCGCGCTGCTCGAGGCGGTATCGCTCGCGCTCGCGCTCGTTGTTAGTGTAGTGTAGTGTGTGTTATGTCCTGTGTGTATACTGACCGGGCCTGTCGGGCGCGCGCTCGTGCCTGGAGCGGTCGTCGCGGTCGCGCTGCTCGAGGCGGTATCGCTCGCGCTCGCGCTCGTTGTTAGTGTAGTGTAGTGTGTGTTATGTCCTGTGTGTATACTGACCGGGCCTGTCGGGCGCGCGCTCGTGCCTGGAGCGGTCGTCGCGGTCGCGCTGCTCGAGGCGGTATCGCTCGCGCTCGCGCTCGTTGTTAGTGTAGTGTAGTGTGTGTTATGTCCTGTGTGTATACTGACCGGGCCTGTCGGGCGCGCGCTCGTGCCTGGAGCGGTCGTCGCGGTCGCGCTGCTCGAGGCGGTATCGCTCGCGCTCGCGCTCGTTGTTAGTGTAGTGTAGTGTGTGTTATGTCCTGTGTGTATACTGACCGGGCCTGTCGGGCGCGCGCTCGTGCCTGGAGCGGTCGTCGCGGTCGCGCTGCTCGAGGCGGTATCGCTCGCGCTCGCGCTCGTTGTTAGTGTAGTGTAGTGTGTGTTATGTCCTGTGTGTATACTGACCGGGCCTGTCGGGCGCGCGCTCGTGCCTGGAGCGGTCGTCGCGGTCGCGCTGCTCGAGGCGGTATCGCTCGCGCTCGCGCTCGTTGTTAGTGTAGTGTAGTGTGTGTTATGTCCTGTGTGTATACTGACCGGGCCTGTCGGGCGCGCGCTCGTGCCTGGAGCGGTCGTCGCGGTCGCGCTGCTCGAGGCGGTATCGCTCGCGCTCGCGCTCGTTGTTAGTGTAGTGTAGTGTGTGTTATGTCCTGTGTGTATACTGACCGGGCCTGTCGGGCGCGCGCTCGTGCCTGGAGCGGTCGTCGCGGTCGCGCTGCTCGAGGCGGTATCGCTCGCGCTCGCGCTCGTTGTTAGTGTAGTGTAGTGTGTGTTATGTCCTGTGTGTATACTGACCGGGCCTGTCGGGCGCGCGCTCGTGCCTGGAGCGGTCGTCGCGGT
The DNA here is from genome assembly GCA_941860345.1 of Chrysodeixis includens. Lineage (NCBI taxonomy): Eukaryota > Metazoa > Arthropoda > Insecta > Lepidoptera > Noctuidae > Chrysodeixis > Chrysodeixis includens. Next base: position 10,010,157 of record OW796110.1, on the reverse strand, counting down.
CGCGCTGCTCGAGGCGGTATCGCTCGCGCTCGCGCTCGTTGTTAGTGTAGTGTAGTGTGTGTTATGTCCTGTGTGTATACTGACCGGGCCTGTCGGGCGCGCGCTCGTGCCTGGAGCGGTCGTCGCGGTCGCGCTGCTCGAGGCGGTATCGCTCGCGCTCGCGCTCGTTGTTAGTGTAGTGTAGTGTGTGTTATGTCCTGTGTGTATACTGACCGGGCCTGTCGGGCGCGCGCTCGTGCCTGGAGCGGTCGTCGCGGTCGCGCTGCTCGAGGCGGTATCGCTCGCGCTCGCGCTCGTTGTTAGTGTAGTGTAGTGTGTGTTATGTCCTGTGTGTATACTGACCGGGCCTGTCGGGCGCGCGCTCGTGCCTGGAGCGGTCGTCGCGGTCGCGCTGCTCGAGGCGGTATCGCTCGCGCTCGCGCTCGTTGTTAGTGTAGTGTAGTGTGTGTTATGTCCTGTGTGTATACTGACCGGGCCTGTCGGGCGCGCGCTCGTGCCTGGAGCGGTCGTCGCGGTCGCGCTGCTCGAGGCGGTATCGCTCGCGCTCGCGCTCGTTGTTAGTGTAGTGTAGTGTGTGTTATGTCCTGTGTGTATACTGACCGGGCCTGTCGGGCGCGCGCTCGTGCCTGGAGCGGTCGTCGCGGTCGCGCTGCTCGAGGCGGTATCGCTCGCGCTCGCGCTCGTTGTTAGTGTAGTGTAGTGTGTGTTATGTCCTGTGTGTATACTGACCGGGCCTGTCGGGCGCGCGCTCGTGCCTGGAGCGGTCGTCGCGGTCGCGCTGCTCGAGGCGGTATCGCTCGCGCTCGCGCTCGTTGTTAGTGTAGTGTAGTGTGTGTTATGTCCTGTGTGTATACTGACCGGGCCTGTCGGGCGCGCGCTCGTGCCTGGAGCGGTCGTCGCGGTCGCGCTGCTCGAGGCGGTATCGCTCGCGCTCGCGCTCGTTGTTAGTGTAGTGTAGTGTGTGTTATGTCCTGTGTGTATACTGACCGGGCCTGTCGGGCGCGCGCTCGTGCCTGGAGCGGTCGTCGCGGTCGCGCTGCTCGAGGCGGTATCGCTCGCGCTCGCGCTCGTTGTTAGTGTAGTGTAGTGTGTGTTATGTCCTGTGTGTATACTGACCGGGCCTGTCGGGCGCGCGCTCGTGCCTGGAGCGGTCGTCGCGGTCGCGCTGCTCGAGGCGGTATCGCTCGCGCTCGCGCTCGTTGTTAGTGTAGTGTAGTGTGTGTTATGTCCTGTGTGTATACTGACCGGGCCTGTCGGGCGCGCGCTCGTGCCTGGAGCGGTCGTCGCGGTCGCGCTGCTCGAGGCGGTATCGCTCGCGCTCGCGCTCGTTGTTAGTGTAGTGTAGTGTGTGTTATGTCCTGTGTGTATACTGACCGGGCCTGTCGGGCGCGCGCTCGTGCCTGGAGCGGTCGTCGCGGTCGCGCTGCTCGAGGCGGTATCGCTCGCGCTCGCGCTCGTTGTTAGTGTAGTGTAGTGTGTGTTATGTCCTGTGTGTATACTGACCGGGCCTGTCGGGCGCGCGCTCGTGCCTGGAGCGGTCGTCGCGGTCGCGCTGCTCGAGGCGGTATCGCTCGCGCTCGCGCTCGTTGTTAGTGTAGTGTAGTGTGTGTTATGTCCTGTGTGTATACTGACCGGGCCTGTCGGGCGCGCGCTCGTGCCTGGAGCGGTCGTCGCGGTCGCGCTGCTCGAGGCGGTATCGCTCGCGCTCGCGCTCGTTGTTAGTGTAGTGTAGTGTGTGTTATGTCCTGTGTGTATACTGACCGGGCCTGTCGGGCGCGCGCTCGTGCCTGGAGCGGTCGTCGCGGTCGCGCTGCTCGAGGCGGTATCGCTCGCGCTCGCGCTCGTTGTTAGTGTAGTGTAGTGTGTGTTATGTCCTGTGTGTATACTGACCGGGCCTGTCGGGCGCGCGCTCGTGCCTGGAGCGGTCGTCGCGGTCGCGCTGCTCGAGGCGGTATCGCTCGCGCTCGCGCTCGTTGTTAGTGTAGTGTAGTGTGTGTTATGTCCTGTGTGTATACTGACCGGGCCTGTCGGGCGCGCGCTCGTGCCTGGAGCGGTCGTCGCGGTCGCGCTGCTCGAGGCGGTATCGCTCGCGCTCGCGCTCGTTGTTAGTGTAGTGTAGTGTGTGTTATGTCCTGTGTGTATACTGACCGGGCCTGTCGGGCGCGCGCTCGTGCCTGGAGCGGTCGTCGCGGTCGCGCTGCTCGAGGCGGTATCGCTCGCGCTCGCGCTCGTTGTTAGTGTAGTGTAGTGTGTGTTATGTCCTGTGTGTATACTGACCGGGCCTGTCGGGCGCGCGCTCGTGCCTGGAGCGGTCGTCGCGGTCGCGCTGCTCGAGGCGGTATCGCTCGCGCTCGCGCTCGTTGTTAGTGTAGTGTAGTGTGTGTTATGTCCTGTGTGTATACTGACCGGGCCTGTCGGGCGCGCGCTCGTGCCTGGAGCGGTCGTCGCGGTCGCGCTGCTCGAGGCGGTATCGCTCGCGCTCGCGCTCGTTGTTAGTGTAGTGTAGTGTGTGTTATGTCCTGTGTGTATACTGACCGGGCCTGTCGGGCGCGCGCTCGTGCCTGGAGCGGTCGTCGCGGTCGCGCTGCTCGAGGCGGTATCGCTCGCGCTCGCGCTCGTTGTTAGTGTAGTGTAGTGTGTGTTATGTCCTGTGTGTATACTGACCGGGCCTGTCGGGCGCGCGCTCGTGCCTGGAGCGGTCGTCGCGGTCGCGCTGCTCGAGGCGGTATCGCTCGCGCTCGCGCTCGTTGTTAGTGTAGTGTAGTGTGTGTTATGTCCTGTGTGTATACTGACCGGGCCTGTCGGGCGCGCGCTCGTGCCTGGAGCGGTCGTCGCGGTCGCGCTGCTCGAGGCGGTATCGCTCGCGCTCGCGCTCGTTGTTAGTGTAGTGTAGTGTGTGTTATGTCCTGTGTGTATACTGACCGGGCCTGTCGGGCGCGCGCTCGTGCCTGGAGCGGTCGTCGCGGTCGCGCTGCTCGAGGCGGTATCGCTCGCGCTCGCGCTCGTTGTTAGTGTAGTGTAGTGTGTGTTATGTCCTGTGTGTATACTGACCGGGCCTGTCGGGCGCGCGCTCGTGCCTGGAGCGGTCGTCGCGGTCGCGCTGCTCGAGGCGGTATCGCTCGCGCTCGCGCTCGTTGTTAGTGTAGTGTAGTGTGTGTTATGTCCTGTGTGTATACTGACCGGGCCTGTCGGGCGCGCGCTCGTGCCTGGAGCGGTCGTCGCGGTCGCGCTGCTCGAGGCGGTATCGCTCGCGCTCGCGCTCGTTGTTAGTGTAGTGTAGTGTGTGTTATGTCCTGTGTGTATACTGACCGGGCCTGTCGGGCGCGCGCTCGTGCCTGGAGCGGTCGTCGCGGTCGCGCTGCTCGAGGCGGTATCGCTCGCGCTCGCGCTCGTTGTTAGTGTAGTGTAGTGTGTGTTATGTCCTGTGTGTATACTGACCGGGCCTGTCGGGCGCGCGCTCGTGCCTGGAGCGGTCGTCGCGGTCGCGCTGCTCGAGGCGGTATCGCTCGCGCTCGCGCTCGTTGTTAGTGTAGTGTAGTGTGTGTTATGTCCTGTGTGTATACTGACCGGGCCTGTCGGGCGCGCGCTCGTGCCTGGAGCGGTCGTCGCGGTCGCGCTGCTCGAGGCGGTATCGCTCGCGCTCGCGCTCGTTGTTAGTGTAGTGTAGTGTGTGTTATGTCCTGTGTGTATACTGACCGGGCCTGTCGGGCGCGCGCTCGTGCCTGGAGCGGTCGTCGCGGTCGCGCTGCTCGAGGCGGTATCGCTCGCGCTCGCGCTCGTTGTTAGTGTAGTGTAGTGTGTGTTATGTCCTGTGTGTATACTGACCGGGCCTGTCGGGCGCGCGCTCGTGCCTGGAGCGGTCGTCGCGGTCGCGCTGCTCGAGGCGGTATCGCTCGCGCTCGCGCTCGTTGTTAGTGTAGTGTAGTGTGTGTTATGTCCTGTGTGTATACTGACCGGGCCTGTCGGGCGCGCGCTCGTGCCTGGAGCGGTCGTCGCGGTCGCGCTGCTCGAGGCGGTATCGCTCGCGCTCGCGCTCGTTGTTAGTGTAGTGTAGTGTGTGTTATGTCCTGTGTGTATACTGACCGGGCCTGTCGGGCGCGCGCTCGTGCCTGGAGCGGTCGTCGCGGTCGCGCTGCTCGAGGCGGTATCGCTCGCGCTCGCGCTCGTTGTTAGTGTAGTGTAGTGTGTGTTATGTCCTGTGTGTATACTGACCGGGCCTGTCGGGCGCGCGCTCGTGCCTGGAGCGGTCGTCGCGGTCGCGCTGCTCGAGGCGGTATCGCTCGCGCTCGCGCTCGTTGTTAGTGTAGTGTAGTGTGTGTTATGTCCTGTGTGTATACTGACCGGGCCTGTCGGGCGCGCGCTCGTGCCTGGAGCGGTCGTCGCGGTCGCGCTGCTCGAGGCGGTATCGCTCGCGCTCGCGCTCGTTGTTAGTGTAGTGTAGTGTGTGTTATGTCCTGTGTGTATACTGACCGGGCCTGTCGGGCGCGCGCTCGTGCCTGGAGCGGTCGTCGCGGTCGCGCTGCTCGAGGCGGTATCGCTCGCGCTCGCGCTCGTTGTTAGTGTAGTGTAGTGTGTGTTATGTCCTGTGTGTATACTGACCGGGCCTGTCGGGCGCGCGCTCGTGCCTGGAGCGGTCGTCGCGGTCGCGCTGCTCGAGGCGGTATCGCTCGCGCTCGCGCTCGTTGTTAGTGTAGTGTAGTGTGTGTTATGTCCTGTGTGTATACTGACCGGGCCTGTCGGGCGCGCGCTCGTGCCTGGAGCGGTCGTCGCGGTCGCGCTGCTCGAGGCGGTATCGCTCGCGCTCGCGCTCGTTGTTAGTGTAGTGTAGTGTGTGTTATGTCCTGTGTGTATACTGACCGGGCCTGTCGGGCGCGCGCTCGTGCCTGGAGCGGTCGTCGCGGTCGCGCTGCTCGAGGCGGTATCGCTCGCGCTCGCGCTCGTTGTTAGTGTAGTGTAGTGTGTGTTATGTCCTGTGTGTATACTGACCGGGCCTGTCGGGCGCGCGCTCGTGCCTGGAGCGGTCGTCGCGGTCGCGCTGCTCGAGGCGGTATCGCTCGCGCTCGCGCTCGTTGTTAGTGTAGTGTAGTGTGTGTTATGTCCTGTGTGTATACTGACCGGGCCTGTCGGGCGCGCGCTCGTGCCTGGAGCGGTCGTCGCGGTCGCGCTGCTCGAGGCGGTATCGCTCGCGCTCGCGCTCGTTGTTAGTGTAGTGTAGTGTGTGTTATGTCCTGTGTGTATACTGACCGGGCCTGTCGGGCGCGCGCTCGTGCCTGGAGCGGTCGTCGCGGTCGCGCTGCTCGAGGCGGTATCGCTCGCGCTCGCGCTCGTTGTTAGTGTAGTGTAGTGTGTGTTATGTCCTGTGTGTATACTGACCGGGCCTGTCGGGCGCGCGCTCGTGCCTGGAGCGGTCGTCGCGGTCGCGCTGCTCGAGGCGGTATCGCTCGCGCTCGCGCTCGTTGTTAGTGTAGTGTAGTGTGTGTTATGTCCTGTGTGTATACTGACCGGGCCTGTCGGGCGCGCGCTCGTGCCTGGAGCGGTCGTCGCGGTCGCGCTGCTCGAGGCGGTATCGCTCGCGCTCGCGCTCGTTGTTAGTGTAGTGTAGTGTGTGTTATGTCCTGTGTGTATACTGACCGGGCCTGTCGGGCGCGCGCTCGTGCCTGGAGCGGTCGTCGCGGTCGCGCTGCTCGAGGCGGTATCGCTCGCGCTCGCGCTCGTTGTTAGTGTAGTGTAGTGTGTGTTATGTCCTGTGTGTATACTGACCGGGCCTGTCGGGCGCGCGCTCGTGCCTGGAGCGGTCGTCGCGGTCGCGCTGCTCGAGGCGGTATCGCTCGCGCTCGCGCTCGTTGTTAGTGTAGTGTAGTGTGTGTTATGTCCTGTGTGTATACTGACCGGGCCTGTCGGGCGCGCGCTCGTGCCTGGAGCGGTCGTCGCGGTCGCGCTGCTCGAGGCGGTATCGCTCGCGCTCGCGCTCGTTGTTAGTGTAGTGTAGTGTGTGTTATGTCCTGTGTGTATACTGACCGGGCCTGTCGGGCGCGCGCTCGTGCCTGGAGCGGTCGTCGCGGTCGCGCTGCTCGAGGCGGTATCGCTCGCGCTCGCGCTCGTTGTTAGTGTAGTGTAGTGTGTGTTATGTCCTGTGTGTATACTGACCGGGCCTGTCGGGCGCGCGCTCGTGCCTGGAGCGGTCGTCGCGGTCGCGCTGCTCGAGGCGGTATCGCTCGCGCTCGCGCTCGTTGTTAGTGTAGTGTAGTGTGTGTTATGTCCTGTGTGTATACTGACCGGGCCTGTCGGGCGCGCGCTCGTGCCTGGAGCGGTCGTCGCGGTCGCGCTGCTCGAGGCGGTATCGCTCGCGCTCGCGCTCGTTGTTAGTGTAGTGTAGTGTGTGTTATGTCCTGTGTGTATACTGACCGGGCCTGTCGGGCGCGCGCTCGTGCCTGGAGCGGTCGTCGCGGTCGCGCTGCTCGAGGCGGTATCGCTCGCGCTCGCGCTCGTTGTTAGTGTAGTGTAGTGTGTGTTATGTCCTGTGTGTATACTGACCGGGCCTGTCGGGCGCGCGCTCGTGCCTGGAGCGGTCGTCGCGGTCGCGCTGCTCGAGGCGGTATCGCTCGCGCTCGCGCTCGTTGTTAGTGTAGTGTAGTGTGTGTTATGTCCTGTGTGTATACTGACCGGGCCTGTCGGGCGCGCGCTCGTGCCTGGAGCGGTCGTCGCGGTCGCGCTGCTCGAGGCGGTATCGCTCGCGCTCGCGCTCGTTGTTAGTGTAGTGTAGTGTGTGTTATGTCCTGTGTGTATACTGACCGGGCCTGTCGGGCGCGCGCTCGTGCCTGGAGCGGTCGTCGCGGTCGCGCTGCTCGAGGCGGTATCGCTCGCGCTCGCGCTCGTTGTTAGTGTAGTGTAGTGTGTGTTATGTCCTGTGTGTATACTGACCGGGCCTGTCGGGCGCGCGCTCGTGCCTGGAGCGGTCGTCGCGGTCGCGCTGCTCGAGGCGGTATCGCTCGCGCTCGCGCTCGTTGTCCTCTCGTCCTGAATGCTTGATGTTGACGTCCGCGCCCCCTCGCCGGGTCCCGCCTAGCCCCCCACCTGTATTTACACATGGTTTAAGACCCCCTCTACTTGCACTTGTCGAGGGAAAAAGTAATATTTCGATAATAGGGATGATGAGAGGTAACAATAACTCATTCAACTGGCTTGCCCTCCGCGTCAACCCACGATTAAGGACTCCGGTAGGGTCCGAAACCTAGTCGGGTTATCCCGAAAAATATGCGTGAGTACAGCACTAAAAAAAATTGCCATCATCCCTATTACGCGTTAACGGTTGACTCACGCGTATGTATCGGGATAGCGGGACTAGTTTCAGAGCCAACCGGAATCCTTAATCATGAGCTAACGCGGCGGGCGAGCGAAATCAGACGACTGCTTCATCGTGTCGGACTTCGGTTGGGTTCGAAACTAGTCGAGTTATCGCAATACATGCACGTGAGTCAACCGTTAATATACAATTACAATATCCTTTTACCAAATGTGCGCGACAACCATCCTTTACAGATACCTGGTTTCTCGATGATGTTTACCAAGTCAATCATCCATCTAATTCACAAGTTAAGACATCGAAATCGGCAACCTCGACTAGAAATACTTATCTTTCTTTTTTTCAACATCAACACAACGCCATCTCTTCTTAAATTAACTACACGAAAGTAACTTGCATTACAAGTACCAGACAACTGACAAACAACATTAACATTTCTAAAACCATACATATTATAGACAAATTACACCTAGATACAGAACAAACGATCGTGTTCTTCACACGAACATTAGTCCTAGGTGGGAATCGAACACACCACCTCTGGTATAGCAGTTAGGGCCACTAACCACAAGACCAACACTCCAGTCACTTAACTGGCTATGTTGCTCACTGAGCCTCTTTGGCAACCTTTTTCGAGATTGCCTACTAATTTCTTGAAGCTATTACTACTTTAAATAAATACGAAATGACATTTCGTTTCCATCCTACATAAGACCTGTGGATTCGACCATAATACTATAGATAAATTACACCCAGACTCAGAACAAAAGATCGTGCTCATTACAAAAACATTCGTCCTGGGTGTGAATCGAATCAAAACAAATTAAATCAAAAGTCATTTACTCAAATGAGCCTCTTCGGCAACCTTTTTCGAGATTGCCTTCTCCTTTCTTAGAGCAAATGTTTAAATAAATACGAAATGACATTTCGTTTCCATGTTACATAAGACCTGTGGATTCGACCATAATACTATAGATAAATTACACCCAGACACAGAACAAATGATCGTGCTCATCACATAAACATCTGTCCCCACCTAGGACATATCGAGCCAAAGACCTTTGGTACAGCAGTCAGGGCCACTAACCACTAAACCGACACACTTACACTACATTCTACTCACCGAGCCTCCTCGGCAACCACCCCTTCACAGTCCTAGCTCGTTCGACATCCACGAGTACACGTTTGCCATCGATCTTCTTGCCGTCTGCGTGCTTGTAAGCGGCTGTAATATGACGCTATTTGTAGTGGATAATGTAGATAAAGAGACAGGTTGACGTGAGCAACCGAGGTGATGCGTTGGTTGTCTTTGAGGCGAGTGTATAGATATGGTTGTCCGGATATAGTGACCGATATCCACGGCGGCTAGTATTACTATGACACCAGCCAGCTATGCGGGACATGTTGTAGTGCACAAGCGTGTGCTAACACAGGTGCACTCTCTGTTACTTTACTCTCATAGCGCGATGGGACGGTAAAGTAGTGTGTTAATGGGTTATAAGTAATCAGAAATGTTACAAAAACGTTTTCTGAATGTACTAATAAATAATAATAAGAGAAAGAGTGTTTTTTAACTGTGTTGAGATATTTAATTTAATTTTATACGTTGTTACGGTTTTTTATAGCACCTAAAGTTATGAGTGCACCCCAGCAGTGGGGAATTATAGTGGGCTAAGTATATAAAAGGCAACCAATCGTAACAACATCGTTCGATCACGTCAATCTGTCTGTTTGTAATAAACATCTTGTGCGTATATCTTAAATATATCAATATTTCTATTAATGCTTCAATTTTTAATCACAAAATACTGTTTAAAAGTGACCAAGTCCGATACTTGAGATTATATCTTAAATTTATCAATATTTTTATTAATGCTCTAAATTTTTATTCACAAAATACTGTTTAAAAGTGACAAAATTTACAAAAATCATCTATTTTTATTTCAAATTATATTTAACCAACTACCATCTAAAGAATGGTTGATTATTCGAGCATATTATGTTACTTTAGCACTGTCAGCTTGACAATTTCAACTTTTTAAAGTATCAGAATACCTTTAAATAAATTATTTTTTAAAATATACGCACAAAAATAATATTATAGACACTTGTCTTTACCTATTTCGCGATGACACTTGACCAATACCACATAACATTTAAAATTCGTGTCTAAATCAAGTTCAGTGTTACCAGCTCAAAAAAATACATCTTCAAAACTTGATTTAAACACGAATTATTGATAAAAAGATACAACCTGTTAAAATAATTCCGTCCGACCATCCAGGGAACCATTATATATACAAACCGATATTTTTGGGGGTAGAGTCGAAAAAAAATAACATAAAAATTTGTATACCTACACTTTTATACCTACCAGGGTGAGCGACCATAGATAACAGTAACTAGTCATAGATAAGAATATTAAAAAACATACCCACCGGAGATATACCTACCGTTTTTTTTTACTTTTATTTTACTTACAACTCATTTAGAAGAACCGTTGGAAACTTTACCTGAAGCGCCATTTTACTTTAATTTTACTTACTTTGGTCCGACGGCGCATTAAAAATTTTAGTAAAACAAAAAAAAATATCTACTAAAAACGGCCATTTCGATGTGAACTACGGGCGTTATTAGGGCCGTTATTTCCGAAGAGGTAATAATTGTTCAGTATTATTATGGTAAATATTTCGATATTTATCGTGATAAATTTGTATGAACCATAAGCTACTAAATGATATAATGTATAAGTAGATATTATGTTTTAATTAATATACCGATATCCTTTTATACCTTAAAATACTTAAAAACCCTTAATAGATTACCTAGCAAATCATTTCGAAAGTATTACCAAAACCACATATTTTTTTCTGCAAATACACTGTGCCCTATATTTCAAATCATTTCTTTCCACAAAATCTAAACTATAGTATATTGTATTCAAACATTTCTTTTGCACAAAAATCACAGACAATTTACCACGATAAAATCGAGATAATTTACCACAACAAACAAGCAACAAAAATTACCACAACTTCGGCTCAAAACGGGGCATTTTAGCCTAAAAAAAAAACAAAACAGGCCATTTAAACATCTCATACGAGGGCATTAATGCCTGTACTAAAATCTGGCCAAAAAAACATCGAGGCATTAATGCCTATACAAAAAACTGGCCTTTACACACATTAATTAGCCTATTGAACATAAAAGGGCCGTGTATATACCGGGGGGCATATATGCCTTGTATACCGGGGGGCATATATGCCTATTTTATGCCTATTTTGTATGTATGTTGGCATCTTACCACATACAAACCTACTCGCATCTCGAATGAAGGCAACGCCCATTCTGGTACGGGAAGAAAAATTACTTGTTAATTAAAGTTTTTTATACAAATTATTAATTTTTCATTATGTATATTCCGGTTGTTTATATGACGTATAGGTTGACGTTTTCGGAGGAGATGTATTTTTTTGTTAAAAGGTAATTCTCCTTAAATGTGGTGGCGACAGTAAAATTATTAGTAGGTTCATCTTTATACACCCGTGGACTTTTAGGTCGTTTTAAAAAAGCAGCCCAGTTCATGTATCCAATGACTAGTAAACGTTTATAATAAAAAAATATGTTTTTTTTAAGATTTGAATGAATAAAAATATTATTCATTATTATGACACAAGGCAGTTTTACGAACACTCTGTAGTGAGCGCGGTCCGAACCTTGTGCCAAAGGGGCCGCGCGGGCGGCGCGGCGGCGTCTTATCGCAGGTCATTCACCTTAGCGTAAAACAGCTGTCTTACTATTGCAATCATAATGTTCGCAGTAAGTATGTAGCATGTATCTTCAACAGTTTGATACGTAAACATTTTTAACAGGATGTTTCATATTTCCAATGTATTATTTATTTTTTTCATGCATATTATTTTAATTAATGATAAAAAAATTATATTCGCGCCTAGAGGTATTTTATGACGGATATATTGTGTGGACGACTTTTTTAAAACGACCTAAAAATCACGGTGTATTTTACTTACACAAAGGTATTTAAATTACATTTTTGTAAAAAGTGTATATAATTTAAGGTATATTATACCAACTATTCTATAGATATCGATAAACAATACGTAATATTTAAACTAAATTTCATAAAACACAATATACATAAAATAAATCGTAAAGTAGACCAAACATTTAAAATAATAAATAAGTGTTTTAAACCAAAGCAGAAATATTTAAATTTAATACAGAAAATAAGGCTAAAAAACCTAAAACAAACACTAAAATCGATAAAACAACAGATTGCCCGGGCATTTTTAATAAAACGCGAGGATTTTTAATAATACGCGGGCATTTCTTGAAACCTCTATAAATAAAGACATCTCCTCCGAGAATGTCCATTTCCAAGTCACTTGGAAAGATCACTTTTGTGACGTATTATTATTAATAATGTATATTATTATAATAATACGTCATAATAGTGATGTTAAGACTATAGACGGACGCGTTTCGGTTGGCGCTGTGTTATAGGGCGATACTGTGAACTAGGAGTAACTAGATTATTATTATAGAGTTTAAGTCAAACGGCAATGACGAAAGTCCTTTTTAGTAGTAGGCCTTCTCAGGCACTTTCAAAACGTTACTGACTCTAGTTACGCGGTTCCAAAATGTCATTTTTATGGAGAAGAACCGACAATAAACTCTTTTCTAAACATAAAATACAGTTTATACAACAATAAGTATGCAATGTACGTCCACACCTCCAATGTCCATTTTAAACGACAAACGGGACTTATTCGCGATATTATTACGATATTTCTTTTCACCCGACGTTTCGGTCGAGTTGCACAGACCGTAGTCACAGGTGGTCACGGTCTGTGCAACTCGACCGCGCGGTGTGCACAAATCGCGAAAGTTTAAAAACATTAATAGCTAATGTACCTATCATTGCGAAGAAAATCCTAGCACATTGTGGGCAAGTGAGTTTAACATATATTTCCTAACACCCTAGTTCACAGTACACCCACTAACTATATGTTTAGCGCCCGGCTCCGCCTGCCCGCGGGAGGAGGGGGCTAGGGGAAGGTACTCACAGTGCATGTCCCGCTCGTGCTCGTACTCGATGAAGGCGTAGCCGCGCGGCTTGCTGCTGTCCTTGTTGAATATCATGCAGATCTGGTGAGGAAATAGATATACAATAATTAAATATTTCTCAACATTCACACAACGCCATCTAGTCACAGGCCAACAATTTTAAACTTTCACGACTTATACACATATTTTATAGATAGATCAGTCCACCCGTGACCACGGTCGGTGCAACTCGATCGAAACGTCGTCGGGAAAAAAGAAATCGTTTTATATCGCAAATAAGTCCCCTTTGTCGTCTAAAATATATTAGACAACCGATAAACATATGTACTTATATATTTCAAAAAAATACGTAAATGCTATAGATAAATTACACTTAGACACAGAACAAATGATCGTGCTCATCACATAAACATTTGTCCTGGGTGGGAATCGAACACACGACCTCTGGTACAGCAGACAGGACCACTAACCACTAGACCATAACTAAGCCTTATTATATGAGAAAGCTAAGAGTTTCGCCCTGTCTGTCTATAAGTAAGCTTAGATTTATAAAAGTACGCAATGGATTTTGATGCGGTTATTTTAATAGAAAAGATGTTTTAAGAGGTTGACCCGTGCGAAGGTGGGGGGTCGCTTGTTAAATCATATACTTACTTTTTTAATAGCTCCATAACCTTCAAATTCTCTTCTTAACTTTGATTCTGAAGTATCATAATTCTGTAAACAAAATAATCTTTATTTATAACTAGTTAATTATTAATATTTCTTCATACATCATTTTTCTTCTCTTATATCACACTGGTAGTTACAAGTAATTGGAAAACCTATTTTCATATTTGTCAGATAGACTTCCAAATGCCATTGGATACATATTTTTTATTTTACTCACAATTAAAAATGTTTTTTTTTTCTATCAGCCCCAATACACAGCCAAATATTTCATTAAATCATTTTATTAATTGAATTGACAATATTGCCACAACATGTATCATGTTAATAAAATCTATTAAGAACTACCATATTCTGGGCCTTTAACATTTTTCACACACTCCTAACACAGGCACTGAAAAGGAGTCCCTAACCCAATTTTTTTTAACTATCTTACAACTGACTAATACCAAATATAAGTTGTAACTCACAATCCTAGCCACGAAGAGTGTCTTGAAGGGGTCCATGGTGGCCCGTGCGTTGGTGCCGGGGTCCCACAGTGCTATCTCCTGCTCCAGCTTGTACGCCGTCTGCTCGGCGCGCTCCCGCCGCCGGCGCTCCATGCGCTCCTCGCGGGTCTCCACGCGGGTCGGGGGCGGAGTCTCCGATGGGTGCTAGGGTAAGGATTATGAATATAATATTGTCTTAAAATGTAGACGAATACAAAGTTTCCAAAACTAAGCAGAGCTTGTATTATGGTAATAATACAACTATATATTTTACAACTATATATACAACTATTTACATATTATAGATAAATCACACCCAGACATAGAACAGTTGATTATGCTCATCACACAAACGTTTGTCCTGGGTGGGAATCGAACCCACAACCTCTGGCTTAGCAGTCAGGGTCAAAGTTGTGGTGAAAGCATGTAACAATCTGTCAGGGGGCGGTGAATGCGAACCCTGTGCCCTCGGCCATAGGCAGATGAGGAGAACAGTGATTTTAGCCAGTATTCTAAATATATTATGTTGATCAATGTCTGATAAGTGAAGCATATGATTTTTATTTTTAAAATTAAAAACAATGGAATCTGTAACCGGTTCACATAAATTATTTTGTATAGGTGTTTTCCCTTTTAATGGTTGGCCCATGGCTATGGCATATGTATGTGACAAAAATGTATGTGAATTTCCTTATCCTAATACAACTACTAAATTCCTACACTTCTGTTGTACAATTAGTTAGCCTCATAAAATCCTTAAAAGCAACTGACTTTGCAACTTTATAAGGAAAAGTAAAATATGACAGCATTTTAAACTTTTTGCAAGGATAGTTTAGAATTTTTAAATGGTATGCTTGTACTAGATATCTGCTTATATTAAATACCATGATTACATGGACAGCCAAGTAGTATAGATCACACCAATTACAAAGTGTGAAAAGTAAAAACGGTTTCCCTGATTGATCCTTGTATCAGATAAGTATTTGTGCAATCCACAGATGCTAGTTCTGAGTCTGAGTGTCTTTGTGCATGTGAATTAAATGTCTCTGAAACCGCCCGTGATACAAGGATTAAAGTCCTTCGGGCGAGAGTAGTTTATTTACGAACACAAAACAATAATAAAAACATAACAACATTATTAATGTTATACCTAGATGTATACACACAATATTTTATCAAACATTGTTTGCTAACGTCTACTTTACATTACATTGTTTTAAGTAATAAAACATTGTTACATTACTTTAACAATACAAGTGTTTAATAATACAAGTGTGTTTTATATAATTTACTAAAAGGCTATGTTCATAGTTTCATAGCAAGTTTAGCAAGGAATTTGCTGTATTTTTAAGCATTCTTATATTGATAAAGGTATCCAATAACAATTGCTGGTAGATTTCTTTACAAACAAGCCGTATCCATGTAAATCTTTTCTGTTTTCTAACACATAATAATAATAGAAATTATGTGTTTTACTATTTTAAGTGTACATGCAACATTAATTTAAGAAATGTTTAAGTAAAGTTATGATTCTTGATGGATGGATAGACGGTTTGAATTAATATTGATGTTTTTTTGGCCGGAATGTTAATTAAACCTGTTTTGATCACAAGTCCAAGCTTTGTGACGATACTATAGTAATAAATTTAATATAAAATATGAGAACACCATTTATTTATGAAGAATAAATAACAGATTGAATATACCAGTCTCAAAACAAAAACATTGTATTGTTACTAATATACCACGCAGATTTACATTAATGAACATGTTTAATGCAAAAATTATCGATTGACGATTGGGTGCAGCCATTAAAATTTGCATGTGAATTAACACAGGCCGCAAATTTCCTATTTTGGTAAAAACTAACCTCAAACACATTAAGGAAAGCTCCAACTCCATCGTAACCTTTTTGTTTCTTTTCATGAGGAAGTTTGGCGGCCGGCGGCAAGTAAGGGATAGGGTCCCGGGCCGCAAATAATGCCAACAAATTCGGTGGCAAAAACTGCGTCATTGTTCCACGCCACTAACTATTTCCAATATTACACTGCACAGGCACTTCTATTACACATTATTTACTGTAAAATGGAGTCTTATTCATATTTAATTCACTTTAAATCTATTTTAATTCTATATTCAAGAGAAATAAGATACAGCTTTATTCACAACACGCTTTCTTCCGCCATTGGTGCTGTAATCATTTATTTTTTATTTACGGACTGGGTTGCAAGCACTTTATACCGCTAAGACCCCATACGCGTAAATAATCGATACTAACCAATTTCATATTTCGAAATTAAAAGTTCCGAAATCCAATGTGTAAAGTATTTATTTTCTTTTTCTTAATAAAAATTAACATTTGATTTCAATAAAAATGTAACTAAGTTAATGTTAATTTAAGTTTGTCTTTCAATGACAAAAGTGATAATTTTCCGCATCATATAGATTGGTATTCAAACAACAGTACAGTTCGAAACAGGTGTTTCAATATAATTTAGAAACATTTCTAAATCTTTTAGTTTTTCCTAGAAACCAGGGAAAGATTTTCTTTGGCAACCCTTAAGTCATAGACAACAAACCATAAACAACAAAAACAATGCGTTCAAAATTAAATTATTACTAAAATAATTTTGAAATAGTCGATTAATTTAATTTTTCTTTTGCCGTTTATTATTATTTCATAATCTTCAAATTATTGAAAGAAAGAAACACAAAACCTAATTAATAAGTCATGTGAATAAATCAAAGTTTTTAAAAACACTAGACATCTGAAGTTTAAAAGCCTTAGCGTCAAGCACTGCTTGTATCCGTCAAACACGTCCAAAAAAAACTACACAACTTAGAAATCTGTGGCCAGTCTGTGGCTCTCAATTTATTATCAACAAAATGTTATTTTTATCACAGCAAATGTGTTTATAAACAAATAAAATGGATGAAAACGTAACTACGGAGAGTTTGAGCTCTATCTGTGAGGGCTGCTTGAGTACAGATCGAGAACTAATAGAAATTACTGAGTCTCTAATCAAGGAGGTTTTTTACGAATTAATACTTAATGAAACTGTAAGTCCTTTTTCTCTTATTTTGGTACACTAAACCGTCTTACATCGCTCAAAATCCATAATCTAGTAGATTTAAAGCTATTTTTATGTTCAGGGACATAATTTGAAGCTAAGATGGCGATTGAACATCCTTTATCCTTGAGACACTTATTTAATAAACGCGGTTGGCGCAATTACTGATGTGCATCGCTGCGATTGCCATTTAGATATACAGCCTGTAAAGTTAAGCAATTGCCACTGTCCTGTGTTGCAAATGTGACTATTGTTGAGTTAATAATATTAGCCTATATCTTACTGCTTGGGTCAAGGTCTCTTGAAGCTCTTCCCATATTCCCGCGGTCGGTATGTGATGATTTGCAACACATCGGCATGCGCCGAACCGACACGGGAGTCGTTACACGGCTGTTCAGATTTAGTCAGTAAGAGTCTGATAGACTGATACTATCGACTTCCTCCCTTAAAGAGGTGGGTGTCCTTGAGGATTCCTTACCAGAGCAAAAAACATATCTCTTCCCATTAATAATGAAATAATGTCCGGACCCATTTTGGCCATGGCAGCTAGTGTTACTATGACACCAGCCAGCTACGCGGGACATATTATAGTGCACAGAGCGTGTGCTAACACAGGTGCACCTCTCTGTTCGTTTACTCTCATAGCGTGATGGGATGGCAATCCGACACAACCGGAGAGAGATCAGGCGCAGGACACACATTTTCTTTCCATTATAGAGAAGGTTAGAGCATTGATCAATGTGCTAGCGTCACTGGAAGCGATATCAGATTTTAATATTTATAATCTAGTTATATGATATTTCACCATTTGTTGGTGATGACTTGGGTCACCCGAATGGTGGTGGGTAAACAACCAACAATCGCATTCCCAAAGAGGGTTAAAGTCAGGCAGGCGGCCGACTATAAAACCATAGCCAAGTCCATGAGCAACATGGTTAGAAAAAAAAAACATGTTGCGCCGACCCCAAGTAAAATGGGATAAGGGCAGGAAGATGATGACTTTCAATGATTTTGAAAATTGCGTATATAACTTTGAAGAAGTCGAATTAGTACTGGCCAGTGGTCTGCATTGGGTACTTGCTACCCTAAAGCATTAATATCTATGAGAAAAATAAAGTGCTATCTAAGCTTTCACATACATTTTTATTAACCAGCAGTTTCTGCAACATTGTCAGCATGGAACTTAACAAAAAAGTTTCTGAAATATAAGATTTTTTTGCTAAAATAAAAGTCACCTAAGTAACTTCTTATTACGGTCAGCTACCTGCCAGTAAAAGTCCTGTTAAAATTGGTCCTGCCATATCAGACATTAGCGGTAAACAGACAGACAAAAAGTAAGAACATAATATGTATGTTAAGATTTGACTATGCACTTTAACCTTGGTGCGGAATTAGTCCCAAAGAAACAACATATAATAATTATAGTGTGCCTTATCATTAGTCACAAACAAAAATGCGAATAAATTTAATTTCATTTATGAAATTTCAAAATTTCATTAATCAGGCTTACTGCATATTGAATTTCATTAACGAATGTTAATGAAACACTTGACTGTTGTAAATATGAATATATAACAAACTTACACCAGAAAGTCTAGCTTTGCAAATAACATCTTGACTTAATTATAATCTAACTGTACCCTCAACTTTGCCTGCGAGGAATTAAACAAGTTGTAACATTGTAAGTTTTATAGGTCAACCAATCACAAATTTAAATTCATTTATTTGCAAGAAATAACACATTTTACAAAGAAAGATCTTACAGCCTAAAAGTCCTTGTATTCTGCCTGAAAGCAAGCATTCAAAGTAAATAAATTATAGATATCTTGGGACAATATCCACACACGGCCATCTGATCCCAAGCTGATCAGACAGCTGATAAACATACTTATATATTTCTAAATACATATTATAGATAAATTCATAAATTCATTGAAGACATGCTGCGCCAACCCCAAATAATAATAATTGGGATAAGGGCAGGGGAATGATGATGGTGATGATGACATATTACAGACAAATTACAACCCAGACACAGAACAAATGATCAAGCTCATCACACAAACATTTAACCTGGGTGGGAATCAAATCCACAACCTCTGGCATAGCAGTCAGGGTCACTAACCACTAGACCAACAGGCTTGCAACCTATTTTAATTGTTCTTCTCTTGTTTCAGGGTAACCAGAAAAATCTTTCGCTCTGCTGGGAGTGCAAGGCCAATATACAGAGGTTCCTAATCTTCAAGCAACAAGTCAAAGATGCACACAACAGGCTCAACCAATATATGGTAAGTTACAAACCTCTTTGTAATGTAACCTCTATGGTAAACTTACTAGTTCTTAAGCTGGTGTCATAACTGTCTGGTAGACTTATAATGTCTGATCATACTTGTTGCTAGGCATTTTTATACATCACACACAATTGATAAACATACTTATATGTTACTAAAACACATATAATTATGGGTAAATTACACCTAGACATACTAATTGTAGATTAATTACACCCAGACACAGAACAAATGATCGTGCTCATCACACAAACATTTGTTCTGGGTGGGAATCAAACCCACAACCACCGGGTATAGCTGTCAGGTCCACTAACCACAAGACCAATAAGTATGTTTATCAGTTGTCTAGTACCTACTTATAAAGTTACTCTTGTTTTAAAGAGGGCTAGTCTCTCCTGTGTAGTGTCGTCTCATATGAGTGGCCAGACAGTCGTGACACCATCCTTAGATACTTAGATTCAACCTTATTTTGCTGCTTGCCTTAACAAACTTTCGCCTTAGTTTTTTATTTAGAAATTTTAACAACAACTTCTGCGTAAAATTATGAGTATAAGAATAAATAGCATAATATGGACCTACGCAGTCGCCATACATAGGTTTATTAGCACTTCCGTAAATCAGTGAAAACTAAAGACACAATTATATTAGGTACATAAAATAGATAAAAACAGACAACAAGATTATAAAGTTGAAGACACACTTAACTATAATATACTATACGATCCCATAATTATATTGAACAAAAAATAACCCGTGTTGTGATTTTAAGGCAGATTAATAGAAGCACTAAAATAAGAAAGCGGTGTACAAAGTTTTAAGATGATACGACAAGAATTTATGCGATCCACAAATGCTTGTTCTGAGTCTGGGTGTCTTTATGCATGTGAATTGCATGTCTGTGAAACTCCCCGCGATACAAGGAGTAAAAACCCTTAGTGCGGGAGTCGTTTATTAAAAAGATATTAAGGCATTAGTTTTACGATATAGTCACTACAATAAAACCATTTTAGGATCAAAACCAAAGCAGTTTTGGGAGAGAGGAGTCAAATTCACTTGTTTTTACTTAATTTGCAAAACAGTTCTCGTTTTCAATCATACAGTTTCATCAATAGAAAATATTGTTATGATGGAGATTTTTAAACGAGTAACTCACCATGTTAGGTCACTTCTGTTAGTTCTCCTTTGCTTATATTCCAATAAATGCTAGCGTGATGGTATAATATGTTTTTAGTTTAATAAGTATTGGTGTAAATTAATCCTAACTTACGCAGCTTTCGCCCGCGGTTTCGCCTTCGTGTCTAAATGTTAAGGAATATTATTATTCCAACCAACTTTCGTAATCGAAATTAATAAATTTATTAATTGCGGTCCCAAATACGAAAATTCTACAGGAAACTTTGTTACCTCTTTTTGACTACGGGGCCAATTCACTAGGCGCTTTACCAAACTTTCGAGTTGACTGACCGAGAGTTAAAATTTCTTCATTTTCCTTTACGTCATAGTGCGACGTATACGACATCTAGTGATGTGATAAATTATAAATTGTAGATTATTGTATATAATGAAGAGTATCAACTCTTCATTATATAATCCACTCTAATTTTATTGAAATTATATAATATAGCTAAATAACGTTCTACACTAACATGTTTGTTTTTGTCGGAGGTATAAAATAATATTTTTGTGTGTGTGTTAGTAACTTTTGTATGATTTTGCTATGTAAATATGCCATTAGTTAGATTTATAGGTTAACAAGCTATGTTTGCGGGTATGCCTGCATGGATGTTGGTTATTGCTAAAACTGGATTCTGTCTTTGACTTTTTTGATTAATTTTGTACAAAATTTTATTAAAATAGCAGTAATTAGAGTTCCGTACTTAGTACAGGTTCTTAGTAAGTATGTATAATGTATATATTTGTCTTATTTATACAAAGTTATTGTCAAGAGATTAATAATGTTTCAAGTATGTACAAGTTTAGTTGCAGTGATTCTAATACAACATGGTTTAATAAATTGTTCTAAATTGTGATAATAAATAAAGAATAAGCCTGGGCACAGGCCTCTTCCCATATACGGAAGATTTTAAGCATTGATCACCACGCTAGCTCACTGCGAATTGGCGATTTCAGATTCCTATATTTTTAATCCAGATGATAGATGTTTTCTTTCACCGTTTATTAGCGTCTTCGAATAAATAAAGAAAGCACATATAACTTTGACAATGTCACATTGGAACTTGCACGCACTGGGGATCAATAGAACCACATGGTCACTACAAATTTTGATAGACGAGTGATATAGGTCACTACGCCAATTACTTCTGCGCGACGTGTCTTGGATCGATCCCCGCGTAGGACAAGTATTTGTGCGATCCACAAATGCTTGTTCTGAGTCTGGATGTCTTTGTCTATGTGAACTAAATGTCTGTAAACTCCCTCGCGATAAACTGATAAATGCAAATAGTTTAAAAAAGAAAATTGTCTTTTTTGTGTTAATTATCACAAGCAAGAATATGGCGTTGATGCTACTTAAATATTTGTGCCTTTATAACGATGTAGCAAGTTACAGTTAATACAACTTATATTTAGGACGGTCATAGTCTATCTGTGAACACACCTTTAAGTGACAGTATAAGATGTAACGGCGACTCAAAACTGATTGACGATTCACTGTACAGCTACAAGGATCTTTCGTCACGTGGATGACATTAACACGAGGGCGTTGGTGTGCATATTCGCAAGCGTCAACTCAACTGTCTGTCAAAAGTGATGGTTTTTCATATATGACGGTGTTAGTTCCGATTTCGGCCGCGTGACGAAAGATCCTTGTAGCTTTATAAAAGTTTTAATTATACCATCACGTTAGCATTAAATCATAATAGTATGTAAACAGTCAGGTCTTATTTCAACTACCTAGGTTGAATATACCTTTCCTCTACTGAGTTACATGACATTACCAGGCGATAACACGTTCTCTGTTCCTTTAATGTCGTTAAAGCGCTGTCGTAATGAGTTTCGTGGTACAGGAAAATGTTACGTTGACATTTTTCTTTACCTTTGATAAGGATAGTATCGATTCCGATGAATCATCTTTAACTTATGACTAACTAAACAAAAAACAATATTAGTGTGTGTGATGGAAACTATACTAAACAAAAAATATCTACATTCATAACTAAACTTATACACCTATAAAATAACATATTTACAAAGCGTCAAAAAATATATCGTCATCTGTGTCAATGGCGGGAAACGTGCCCAGGAGACTGGTCGCATTAACACGCGGATTAGCAATGATTACCACTGTGCGCGACGTGTCACGGGTTCGATCCCCGCGTGAGACAATGATTTGTGCGTTCCACAAATGATTGTTCTGAATCTGGGTGTTTTTGTCTCCGTAAAATAAATGTCTATGAAACCCCCACGATACATAAGTTAAATTACTTTTAAACTAGTTTCTTGCCGGTTCTTCTCCATAAGAATGACATTTTGGAACCGCGCAACTAGAGTCAGTAACGTTTTGAAAGTGCCTGAGAAGGCCTACTCGAAATAAACATATTTTCATTTTAAGTTTTCTGCGCTTCGTCGACGTTTTTTTTTTTTTTGCTCTGTCTTCTCTGTACATGTATTTCGCTTTTATACGTTTAACATAAATAATTATGAAATGCGACCTATCTTCGTCTTAAGTCTTTTCCGTTTCACACACCCCTGCCTTAAGCATGATTGGTTATCTCGGTGGCTTTTTAAAATCTACTATTCCTTCTATAACTCTAACAGCCGGATTCAAGAACGACGCATAGCAAACGCACTGATAAGTATGGCACTAAGGTGTCATTGTGTACACATATTTTAGACGACAAACGGGACTTATTCGCGATATAATTCGATATTACTTTTCTCCCGACGTTTCGGTCGAGTTGCACAGGCCGTGGTTACGGTCAGGAGTGCACCCGTGACCGTCAAGGTAAAAGAAATATCGAATTATAACGCGAATAAGTCCCGTTTGTCGTCTAAAATATGTGTACAAGTCGCGAAAGTTTAAAAACTTATCATTGATTCACATCAATGATAAGTTTTTAAACTTTCGCGACTTTTTAAATTTCACAATTTCGAGATAAATCTACAACCTTACTTAGCTAAGTGTCGTTCTTGCATCCGGCGGTCATCTTAAATAACTTTCGCTTGAAATAATTATCTAAGTAAAGCTTATTTTATTTTGCTAGCGGCCTCTGAGCCTGCGAGCTCTACTTGCGAGCTAACATGGTGGTGTTTGTGCGGTCGCTTCACTGGCAGTCACACTCGAAGATACCGGTGGGTATACATAAATAAATAAATATTCCTCAACATTCACACAACGCCATCTAGTCTCAAATGATGTACACGACAGTAACTTGTGTTATGGGTACTAGACAACTGATAAACATACTTATATATTTCTAAATACATACATATTATAGATAAATTACACCCAGACACAGAACAAATGATCGTGCTCATCACACAAACATTTGTCCTGGATGGGAATCGAACCCACGACCTCCGGCTTAGCAGTCAGGGTCACTAACCACTAGACCAACAGGCCCGTTAAATACATTCTATACATATGAAAAACAAATGCCTACAGCCGCGCGGTACGAAACAGCTATGTGCTGCCCACCTACAGCATTTTAATTACATCAACAACACACCGTCCGTTCGTCACTGCGACACGCTCGCGACTGTATCATGCCACGATCCGATAGCGTAGGCGATACTCGCGTTGTGCCCGTTTATATTAAGACTTCATACTGCATATGTTATACTGCGTACATACCGTGCGGATTTCGCACAATCATTAAATCATTAAATATCAAGTCCCGCCATACGGTGCGTTATTCTACCCTTGCGGATATCCGTTTTAGTATAACCAATCTACATACGTTAGAATGCCTATCTGAATTGATAGAGAGCGCGGTCGATTCGGATACATAATCAGACATTTATGTAACCTGTCTGTGATCTCACTGCTGGGCAAAGGCCTCCCCCATTTTATTCCAAACCTTTCTATCTTGTGCTATTTTTGGCCACGAGCACAAGATCTCACACAGACTAGTAATAAAGAAAAACGCACGGTGAGGTATAGAAAAACAAACAATAATAATTTCCTAGCTTTTAATTGTAACAGTTGATATGTATATCAAATCCAGCAATTTCCAACTTGTTACAACAAAACAGAAATGGTTTATTCAATATAATTTAACCCGTCCTGGTTATTGCCAGCGACTTCGCCACTATCCCATTTTAAAGTAGTCGGTTAAAAAGTAGCCTATGTATTGATCCAAGGTGGTCAGATAACTCCAAATTTCATTAAAATTGATTCAATCGTTTAAGCGTGAGAGAGTAACAAACATCCATCCATATTAAACTTTCGCGTTTATAATATTAGCCTCAGAGGTAAAGATATTTGATGTATCAATTCAAAGCCTGTTTAGTTTTTCTCCGCTTCAGTAAACAATACATCCACGAAAAAGACTTTAGTTTACCGCTTTTATCTTTCGAAATCCGCTAGATTTCTAAAAAAGCGATATAACGGTTAACTCAAGCGTATTTATCGGGATAGCGAGACTAGTTTCAGACCCAACCGGAGTCCTTAATCATGAGCTGACGCGGCGGCGTGTTGGGCTATCCCGATAAATACGCGTGGAGTAAACCGTTATATCAATTAAGTTTGAATCATCCTCACGAAAATTTATTATTAGAAAAGAAAATTAAAACGTCAATCAGTTTTAAGTCTTAATTCTCAAGCTGTCTATTATCATCTTAAGGTCTTAACCTTAAACAAACATTCGTCGCTATATCAGAATATAGCGACGAATGTTTGTTTAAGGTGAACGAAAACTTTAAAACGACCGCATCGAACGATTTCAATGAAACGATTAGGTATTTATAAAATTATCGTTTAAAGTATAAGTAGAAATCGCAGCGGGTTGATCACACGTCGTGACGTGACACAATACGATGAATAAATTTAAACTCTCGACTGGGGCGTTAAGCCAGGAGTCACAGATTCGAGTCCTGTCTGAGTTTTGAAGTAACACTAGCCACCGTGGCCAAAATCAGTCCTGACATTATTATTATTATAAACCTTCTTCTTGCAACATTATATCTATTAAAAAACCTCATCAAATTTCACGTAGTTTTAAAGATCTAAACATATAAGAACAGACAGCAAGAAGCGACTGTTTTATACTGACAGATCAAACGCCCGCTGTGGGTGCAGCGGGAGGGAGTGTCAGACTGTTACTGACTAACACCCACTATGTTCCTCCTGGAGCACTTGAGTGCCGGGCGAGCGGTAACTCTCACGAACATCCCACAGCACTTTATTTTATATTGTTGTGATATTTTTCTTTCAGCTAAATCAAAACTCCAACCGACAATTTTCAAAATTTAGCACAACCAAAGATGACGGATGCAAAGTGGAATGTAACGGGGACGTGTCGCAGCCTGCCTTTATTAAGGTGGAGCAGGGGTGCGAGGAGGCATACTTCGCGGATGATTACCAACGGGATGAGGACGTAGATTGTAAGGATGTTACGGTGAGTACTTCGTTAGTCTCGTCTTGTGAGTGTATGTCACCGAACTTCTCTTAAACGAGTGGACCGATTTTGATGGAATTTTTGTGTGTATTCAAGGGGACCTGAGAATGGTTTAGATCCTCAATTTTTTTTTCTGTATAAAAGTTTAGGTCTTTTATATATTGTTGGGGCAGTACGGAGTCTGCGGGGTCAGCTAGTCTATATGTAAAAATCAATTGCTGTTCGTTAGTCTCGACAAAACTGGAGAACGGCTGAACGTATTTATCTCATCGTGGTCTTGAATTGTTCGTGGAGGTCTAGGGAAGGTTTAAAAGGTGAGAAAAATCGAATAATTACCGGGAAACCCCTAAAACAGCCCTTTTCTTTTTCCTATACAAAAGTTTAGGTATTTTATTTATCGATTGGGGCAGTACGAAGTCTGCCGTGTCAGCTAGTACTGTAATAAAAATACACTAATAAAAAGACTGGCCTGTTAGTCTAGTGGTTAGTGACACGGACTGCTATACCAAAGGTAGTGGGTTCGATCCCACCCAGGACAAATATTTGTGTGACGAGCACGATCATTTGTTCTGTGTCTGGGTGTAATTTATCTATAATATGAATGTATTCAGAAATATTTAAGTATGTTTATCAGTTGTCTAGTACTTATAACACAAGCTACTTAGTATGGCTTATCTTGAGACTAGATGGCGTTTGTGTAAATATAAAAGAATATTTTTTTATTTAATAAAGAAATTTATTTATAAGTATAGATTTACTCTTTAACATTACAGGCAGTATTAGAAACAGGGTATGAGCCAGTTAAAGCTAAGTCTAGAAGTAAAAAGAATATAGAAGAAGAATTCAATGATTCTGACGAGGAACCACTTAATTGTAAGAAGGAAAAAGGAGATGCTAGGGTTAAGAAGAAGAAGAAAGAGAATGGTGAGTGATTTTAAACTTCTTTTATTTTAGCTTTTTTGTGCTATTCGGAGTAAATAGTTAATGAGTTCAACCCACTCAGATAAGTTTTCAAAAAATATTGGATACGTATTTTTTCTTTTATCACGTTAACAAAAAAAAATAAAGGTGTTACGGTAAGTTGAAATCTCGTGTGACGTCACATACAAGTACACTTTTTACTGGCAAGTGACGTTGGTAGCCCCCACTTCTATACGTTTCACCACCTTTGTTACGTTTTATCTTTGAATTTTTCTATTGATTTCATAAAATAAAAAATACGTATCCAATATTTTTTTTAAACTTATCTGACTGTACTAATTATATTTGTTTTAGTCAAACACCCAACTATGGAACTAATTAGTTTTTTTGTAGTCAATTACTATTAGCCATATTGTAATTGTTCGAGACATTTACAGATGATATTCGTTTTCCCTTTGTTACCTAGCACCCAAAATAGACAGGCGCAAACACCCGGCTCCCAAGCGCGAGAAGCCAGCCGGCGTGGTGCACAACGCCCGCGTGACGCGCAAGCTGCGGCAGCTGAACGTGGCGCACGGACAGCTCGAGATGGTGGTACTCACGTGGGAGGAGGTATGGGATAGTGTGGTAGCAAGGGATGTAAGAGCTTTATTATTTCAGTGGTGGTTGAAAGTCTGGGAATGCAGTACAAAATTTAAAAAAAAGATAGGGTATTGATTGAGGTGATTGACATTCTTCCGAAAGTTAGTCAAGGTGCCTCACTTGTAAGGGTCTCCAAGGCCCTCACATTCCACTCTTGTCGTTATCCAGCCTCTCTTAGCCTCATTCTTGTAGGTCGAGATAGAACTCCAGAATCGACACCCAGCCCTCCTTAGCCCCAGCTTGGTTACCCAGCCTCACTGATCCTCAGCCTATATTAGCATCAGCCTCACCCAGCCTCACTCTATCAGCCTCACCCAGCCTCACTCTACCTTAGCCTCACCCAGCCTCACTCTACCTTAGCCTCACCCAGCCTCTCTGTGCCTCAGCCTCACTCTACCTCAGCCTCATCCAGCCTCACTCTACCTCAGCCTCACCCAGCCTCACTCTACCTCAGCCCTCTTAGCCTCAGCCTCACTCTACCTCAGCCTCACCCAGCCTCACTCTACCTCAGCCTCGCCCAAGCCTCAGCCTCTCTTGACCTCAGCCTCACTCAGCCTCACTCAGCCTCACTCTACCTCAGCCTCACCCAGCCTCTCTCGTCCTCTCGCAGGTGGAGGCAGAACGCCAGCGTAACCTAACAAGCGACACCTACACTCGTCACAAGTACAGGTGCGCGGATTGCGTGCTCGGGTTCAACCACAGGCTCAAGCTGGAGAACCATATGAAGAAACATGATGAGGTCAGTTGTGTTAGGTTTAAGGTAATACATCTGTGGTAGAAGAATATATTTTCCTTAGTTCTTCTTTCTATTTTGTATACAAAATATAAGTAAGTCAATGAAAGACAGAATTTCAAGTCTTGCTAGAAATCGTAATGATAAATACTTTGCGGCGCTTGTACGTCCAAAACTATTGATTTTATGAAAAAGGTAATGAGACATTAATTGTAGGATTTTTTTTCTAGTCTAATTTTGTAGAAAATATTTTTTTCGTAAAATGCGTCGAAAGAGAGATTAATCCCAAAAAACCGTTTTTGGGCGCCATTAAAATTCGAATAAAAGGGATATCCAAATCTATAAAATACCCAATTTTCAAAACTCCCGGATAACTTTCCAGGTAAAACTACTAAATGACTGGACTACTGCTTAAAACAAAAACATTTTTATTTTAATTTTGAAAAAAAAAAACAAGAAAAAAATCTAGCTTTTCCTTTATATTACAGTCGGCAGGCGCGATGGTGTGTGACGTGTGTAAAGTGAGATGTCGCGACGGACACGCGCTCTGCTCGCATCGCAGGAGACATCGCGTCAGGTGATACATATAATAATAGTATAATAAAGAAAAGATGGATGGATTGTGTAAGGAACGATATGAATGAAAAAGGAGTAAATGATAGTGTGACGTCTGATAGAGGAGAATGGAAGGAAAAACGTGTTGCGCCGACCCCAAGTAAAATGGGTTAAGGGCAGGAAGATGATGATGATAATAATATCTCAACATTCATACAACGTCATCTAGTTTCGAGATATTTACTCTCGCCACATTTTTGTTATTTCCTTTTACTGAAATTTTACACGACAAACGGGGCTTATTCGCGATATAATTCGACATTTCTTTCTCGCGACGTTTCGGTCGAGTTGCACCGACCGTGGTGAAAAGTGGACCGTGAGTAAGATTTTAGATTACATTAGAATCGCGAATAAGACCCGTTTGACGTCTAAAATATGTGTACAATTCACGAAAGTTTATAAACCTTCTTCTGCAAGCTAGATGGCGTTGTGTGAATCCTGAACGATATTTATTTATTTTAATCTTTAACATGTCCCTACACTTATTGTTCTCACCACATTTTCTATATATCTTGGGATATTGGGCGCTAGATGGCGTTGTGTGAATGTTGAGGGATATTTATCCTTTTTTTTGTTTTCCGTGGTGACTTCGACCCACGCTGAGAGCATGGCGTGGAGATATGTCGGACTCCCACTGACCTAAACCCCCCGGGCCCCTTCTACTATCTAAACCAGAGTCACGGGATCGCTCGCGCATGCTCCTGTGTGACCCCTGGCTGGACAATTAGTATTACATCTCCCTATTGCCCGCTATATTACGTTGTGTGAATGTTGAAGCATATTTATCCTCCCCACATCAGTAACTCCCCTCCCCTCTCCCCGCAGATGGCGTTGTCGCACATGTGGCGACACGTCGTCCCGCGCGGCGGTGGCGGCGGACCACTTCGCGCGGGAACATAATGCTCCCGCGCCCACACACACCTGTAGCGTGTGCGGACATAGCGAGCCGTGAGTATATACTATCATATCATTAATATACTAGTGTATATGAAATAAGATTTTTGTAATAATAATGATTATTGCGCCGGCGAGTCACCGCCTGCCAATTTAATTGCATTATCATGTATTGAAAGGCAGGTGTCATAATTTTCCATAATGAAAGAAACACTTTCATTTAATAAATCCTATCATCATGCCCCTGCCCTTATCCCAATTTTTACTTGGGGTCGGCGCAACATGTCCTCTAGACATGTTGCGTAAAGTTTTGGCTATGGTTTTATAGTCGGCCGCCTGCCTGACACTAACCCTCTTTGGGAATGCGATTGTTGGTTGTTTACCCGCCACCATTCGGGTGACCCAAGGTGGTTGGTACAGGGCACTGGGTCTTAAGGTCCATTAGTCGCCTTTTACGACACCCAGTGGAGGATATGGGGTGGTGCTATTCTTTATATCCGGACACCACACGGATTTAATAAATCCTATCAATAGCCCAAATTAGATTCATCTCCATAATTTACAACAATCTCGCAGCTACCTTGGGCCGTCTACGTACTGTTCTTCCATAGAGCAGGGGTGGATGGCCCTTGGTAGTTGCCCCCATCACATTTTAAATTAAAGTTCTCAACAAGGCCCTCTGCATGTTGGACCTCTGTTCCTTTACTCTCATAGCGCGATGAGACGGCAATCCGACACGACCGGAGAGAGATCAGGCGCAGGACTCACATTTTAATGTACCTTCCGAGACACAGAAGCTGTGATATTATCTCAAATATTTGTCAGTCCTTTTTATTTATCACTTTAAACCCAATGAAAACCTACCTTTAATACATTTTAATTATAAATATTCTATATTATCTCGCAGAACTCTAGCTAAACTACGGAACCACATTAAGAATCACGCGGAGAGACAGAAATGTGAACTCTGTGGTAAAACGTTCAGAGATAGGACATCGCTACGGACGCATCTGTTGTAAGTACTATTATTATACTAGCTATTTTAATTCACGGGATAACTTCAAGGGAAGAAACCCGGTCCTTTTGAAAGGCTTACACGGGGACACAGGTCCAACATGCAGAGGCCTTGTTGAGAACTTTAATCTAATATGTGATGGGGAACCTACCAAGGGCCATCCACCCCTGCTCTATGAAAAAACAGACATGGACGGCCCAAGGTAGCTTATAATAATAATATTATTATACTAGCTATTTTAAACTTTCGTGGTCACGGGTGGACTGAGTCAGTCCACCCGTGACCACGGTCTGTGCAACTCGATCGAAACGTCGGGATAAAAGAAATAACGTTTTATATAGCGAATAAGTCCCGTTTGTCGTCTAAAATATGTGGACAAGTCGCGAAAGTTTAAAAACATTAAGAATTTGTGCGTCACACAAATATTGTTCTGAGTCTGTGTGTCTCTCTGCATGAGAATTTAATGTCTGTGACTGCGACACAAGGAATAAATTCTTCAGTGCGGGAGTCGTTTATAATATCAGGATGTAAACTAACTCCATACCAAATTTTATTCGAAATTGATTTTCGACAACGACGTTTTTAACCTGATTCAATCAGATTTGAATTTTTACCTCACCACCCCCATCCTTTTTCCTACCTCAAAAACAGCTGCTTTACTTCCACCCAACTCATCGTCCCATCGCTCTCTCTCTTACAGCATACACAAAGGTGAGAAAGAGTACGCGTGTCCGCGCTGCGAGAAGCGATTCTTGTTTAAGAAGGCGATGGAAGTACATCTAGTGACACATGATGCGCCCGCGCATTTGTATTGTTACGAGGTAAGTGTTACACGACTGTGGAGATAGGGGTTGTGTGTTTGTAGCTTTTATTGGAGGATAAATGGAGGATTTCTAGTTGAGTCGTTGATCATGTGTAAGTTTTTGCTTAATATCTATACTTTTTTCTAGGTTAGTAGGTTATGTATTTATTGATAATTTTTATTAATATTCCCACAACGTCATCTAGTCTCTAATTAAGCATACTGAATATAATTATAGTTTGTCGACTGACTGCAACTAGAATCAGTAACGTTTTGAAAGCAGCCTGAAAGGGCCTCTCTCTTCTCTTAAGTCGGTCCTTCATGTCTGAAGATCGTGGTCGCGGTGGGTCAGTCTGTGCACGTACGAATTGTCTCCATCGGCTCCTATCTGCGGCAATGCTCACAACTTCGCAGAACTTGGTTCCTTTCGTGCCCTTGAGCTGGTCGGACCATCTTGTAGGTGAGCGGCCTCTGGATCTTTTTCCCTCCGTGTTCCCAACAATTGATCAGTTTTTCGAGGCTGTCATCTCCGCGTCTCATTACATGACCAAAGTAGCTCAGCACACGTTGATAACACGTTGCCGAGAAGGCGTTGCTCGATTTTAAGTTGGGAAAGGATTGATACATTTGTGCGTTTGGCAGTCCAGGGAATTCTCAGCATCCGCCTCCAGCACCACATTTCAAATGCATCAATCCTTTGTCTTTCTCTTGCTTGTATTAAATATATTGAAAGGGCCTACTCGAAATAAAAACATTTTAATTTTTTGACCTGTTGGTCTAGTGGTTAGTGGCCCTGACTGCTATACCGCAGGTCGTGGGTTCAATTCCCACCCAGGACAAATGTTTGTATGATGAGCAAGAACATTGGTTCTGTGTCTGGGTGTAATTTATCTATAGCAAGTATGCATTTAGAAGTATACAAGTATGTATATCAGTTTACCTACTCCATAACACAAACTACTTTAGTACGCTTCTCTTGAGACTAGATGGCGTTGTGTGAATTGTTGAGAAATATTAATTTATTCGTATTAATTTGTTTTCAGTGCGACATGAACTTCAAAAACCGCATGTCCTACACACAGCACATAAAATACAGCTTGAAACACATCGACCCCGCGAAACTCAAGTAAGTTATCTATACAGCATGTATAATTGAACGACGGACTTATTCAAACCACCAATAGTTTATGCATAGACTTCACCAATAAACGTATAAACAATAAAAAAAACCCTGATTAATGACGAACAAAATCGTTCCAAAAAAGTCCTAAAAACTTCGCAACGTTTTAAAACCCTCGCGCTTATCGTAACATATGCGCTGTCAATGACCGACGCCGACGTAGGTATGAATGCATTGCGACATCACAAAGGAAAGGGGCGGGGCTTGCGCGCTCGCTGCCTTAGCGGCGGCACGTGTTTGGCGCGTGATATTAGGCATTTTGCGCTCGTGTTCATAAATACTGTATTTTATCGGATAGTTATATGAAAAAATTAAGGTCATAGTTTTTTTACATATTTGGGACGAGAATCGAATACTGACCACCCTCCTTCAATAAGTTCGTCGTTCAAATATACACGCTGTATACATATAAATACAATACAGTCTGTTTGTACAATCACGAGCAAAAACATGTATACACGACCAAACAGTTGCAGTAGATTTCTTACGCGAAATTTCTGAAGCTGTTATGAAATATTCTTTTTATTTTAGACAACCAATTATTAAATATTCGTGATGTAATTCTATATTTATTTTCTCGCGACGTTTCGATCCGAGTTGCACCGACCGTGGTCACGGGTGGACTGACGGTTTGTGCAACTCGGCCGAAACGTCGAGAGAAAAAAAATATCGAATTACATCGCGAATAAGAACCGAAAATATGTGTACAAGTCGCGACAGTTAAAAAACACTCACCTTTTATATTAATATTTCTTTTATTGTAAGTCGTAACACTAGTATTATCCTCTAGGTACGCTTGCCAGCTGTGTGACAAGAAGTTCGTGAAGGCGACCCGTTTGGAAGAACACAACCTCGCCGTGCATCTGAAAGCTACACCGATACGATGTCCCGCACAGGGCTGCGACTTTGTAAGTATTACAATTTATTTAGGATTCCCAACAAACAATACACTTACATGCTAAAATATCTTATGGAACTAGCAGACCTTGTGTTTCTTCAATTATAGGGAAACACATCATGCAATTAAAAAAATACAAACAGACTGATATTAGATATTAGACTATTCAAGTTTTAAATGTAAATGAAATCTTTAAATGAAAAATTACAGCTTTTATAAATTTGAGAATTAATACTAACACACAAATGAGTAATAAAAATAAAACAATTAGGAAAGAAAAAAAATGAAAACAAAACAATCTTCAAGTAACAAACATATCTTGAAACTAAAATAAATAAGAAAAAGAACAATACGGATGATAACATGGTAATGTTACATCACTAGTATTCTACTAAATCTCTGACTTGCATATCTGTTAATACTGCATTTATTTATATTTCAGACGACAAACGTGACTTATTCGCGATATAATTCGATATTTCTTTTCTCCCGACGTTTTGGTCGAGGTTGCAACCGACCGTGGTCACGGGTGGACTGATAGTGATGACTCGATCGAAACGTCAGGAGAAAAGAAATATCATATTATATCGCGAATAAGTCCCGTTTGTCGTCAAAAATATAAATAAATGCAGTATTAACTGATATGCGAGTTAGCGAGTCGTCTAAAATATGTGTAAAAGTCGCGAAAGTTTAAAATCGTTATGTAATGCATTCAAAATCAAAATCTAAAGGTTTTTATTTCGAGTAGGCCTTCTCATACATTTATTTATGTCTTATGTTCTATGTAGTGCTCTTACTATTTAAAAAATCTAGTGCAGTTTTGAGGAAAGGCCTTTTGAGAGATAGTCCCAGTGTTTAGTTCCAACATGTGACACTATCCCCCCACAGGCGTGTTCGTCCCGGCCGGTCCTCCGCACGCACGCGCGCATGGTGCACCGGAACGGGCGCGCGCAAAGGAACCATGTGTGTCACACGTGCGGGAAGACTTACACCGTGAGTATGTGTAATAATAATAGTTCTGTGTTAAGTTCCGTGTTTCGGAAGGCAAGTTAAAATGTGTGTCCTGCGCCTGATCTCTCTCCGGTCGTGTCGGATTACCGTCCCATCGCGCTATGAGAGTAAAGGAACAGAGAGTGCACCTGTGTTAGCACACGCTTGTGCACTATAACATGTCCCGCGTAGCTGGCTGGTGTCATAGTAACACTAGCTGCCGTGGCTGAAATCGGTGCGGACCGCTATTATAATAATAGTATTGTGAGGAGGTTTCTCTCTCTGGAGCCCTGACCACCGGCAGCTTGGACCCTGTTCCCGATGCCGGTTGGACACATATTTTTTATATTTTAAAATGAATATTGGTCTTTTTTTGTAAATATTGAAAAATATAATTGATGTGTAAAAAAATAAATAAAGGAGATAATAATATCTTGGAGCCGGCGAGTCACCGCCTGCCAATTTAATTGCATTTTCATGTGTTGAAAGGCAGGTGCCATAGTTATCTATAGATAGAGAAGGAAACACACTAACATATCCATATCTTAAATTCAATTAATTACCATATTTACAATAGTTTTGTAGCTACCTCGGTCCGTCCGTCTGTTCTTTCATAGAGCAAGGGTGGATGGCCTTTGGTAGGTGCCCCATCACATATTAGATTAAAGTTCTCAACAAGGCCTCTGCATGTCGGACCGGGAATTCCTCCCTTGAAGTTATCCCGTGAATTAAAAGAGATACAAATAATAACAAATATTCCTCAACAATCCCACAACGCCATCTAGTTTTGATAGATGACGTCTGTTTTCATCTTTTGCATATTTTTTAAGGTCAATTAACAATATGCCAAGATTATTTTGTTTAATCTCGTCAGACATTCTATTTAGAGACATTTACCAAATTACACGCAAACGCGCACGCACACAGACACAAACAGACACACACACACACTCACAAACACAAACTTTACAAATATTTTGTATTACTCTTAGTTCATATCCACCATACAATTTTAGCTTAACGCATAACACTTACTGTTTTTATATTTGCCCTATTTAAACTACCTTCTCCCTCCTTGCAAACTAAATTTATTTATTCAATAAGGCAAACCAACTAAATACACACATGATAAAATTCATATACAAATCATTCAAATCTAAATAGTATTGCATGCATCTAACTTAAAGGTAAGCACAACATTTCACTTTACTGTCTTATGCAAAAGTTAAAATAAAATAAAATAAAATTAAATTACATTGAATAAATTAATAATAATCTAATCTAAAAGCATGTTATACGGAATACAGAGAAACATTAATAACAAACACAAAAAACATAAACGCGCTTGAAAATGTAATAATAAGGTACTAAAGTTTTACCTCTTTCCCCTCTCCCCCTAGACTAAGAAAAGCCTAGAGGGCCACTTACGCTCGCACACGGGGGAGCGTCCCTTCAAGTGCTCGCTCTGTCCCCTCCGCGTTCGGGTACGAGGCCGCGCTCTACAACCACCAAAACAAACTTGTGCAATCTTAAACCTAAGGTTAGTATACATATAGTATGTTATTGTCTGTCTGTCTGTTAAATTGTTGTCGAAAGTAGAGCCACTTTTTAGGGTTCCGTACCCAAAGGGTAAAACCCTAATTACTAAACCTCCGCTGTTTGTCTGTCTCCAGAATGTATCACATAAACTGTGATAGCTAGAAAGCTGAAATTTTTACAAATGATGTATTTCCGTTGCCGCTATAAACAACAATAAACAAAAAATATACAGGGTGACTTTGAAGTCGTGGGCAATATTTTAAACTAAGACACTATTAATAACACTAATTGCGTTAGGGCTACTTTTACGCAAAAAAAAAATTGCTACCCTAGTTATTAAAAATGTAATGTATACTTAAATAATAAGTAACATACTACCGTAATAAATTATTAATAAAAAAAAAAATAACAACCTATCCGTTATTTTTTTTTATGTAATTAGTGTCAATAATAGTGTCTTAGTTTAAAATATTGCCCACGACTTCGAAGTCACCCTGTAGTATGTTATTTTCCGTGTTTGTTCCTGCTAATCCTCTGAAATGGCTTGAATGATCTTGACGGGTTGTTTTTTGGTAGGTAACTGATGTACTATACTTACGTGTGTTTGACGGGCCCGTTGGTCTAGTGGTTAGTGACCCTGACTGTTATACCGGAGGTCGTGAGTTCGATTCCCACCCACGACAAATGTTTATGTGACGAGTATGATCATTTGTTCTATCTATCGGTGTAATTTATCTATCATCATCATTGGCCTCTAACATCTATGACAGATGATTGAGACAGCAGCCGTGTTAGTTTATTTGCTTTTGGCACTTGCGCTGGTGGCTAACAAGGTCTATACGGGGAGCGACAACAGCAATTTATCTATAAATAACATGTATCATAATACAAGCTTTTTTTAGCATTGAGACTAGATGACGTTATGTAATAGACAGTCGTAGAATATTTATTTATTCCTATAATTTATATTTACAGACAGGTCGCAACCGCCCGCCACCCATCCAACTACCGGCCGCGCCGCCGGAGCTTACCTAAATACATTCATATTCGTTATTACATACTTTAGGCACGTAACAATGTGTCCTGCGCCTGATCTCTCTCCGGTCGTGTCGGATTGCCGTCCCATCGCGCTATGAGAGTAAAGGAACAGAGAGTGCACCTGTGTTAGCACACGCTTGTGTACTATAATATGTCCCGCGTAGCTGGCTGGTGTCATAGTAACACTAGCCGCCGTGACCAAAATCGGTCCGGACACATTATAGTATACTGAATCGCTAAGTAACTTTAATACTCTCTTAAATGAATATCTATAGATAGTTTACACCTTAAAGTGACAATATGATACCTAAAGTTGAATTTAAAGTGACCACGGTTTGTGCAACTCGACCGAAACGTCGGGAGAAAATAAATATCGAATAATATCGCGAATAAGTCCCGTTTGTCGTCTAAAATAAGAATTTAAAGTTCCCAATATTCGGTTAAAATTATCATTTTGTCAGGCTATACACGTCCCACTGCTGGGCACAGGCCTCTTCCCATATAGGGAAGGTTTGAGCATTGACCACCACGCTAGCTCACTGCGGTTTGGCGATTTCAGATTCCAATATTTGGAATCCATGTTTCCTCACGATGTTTTCCTTCACCGTTTGTCAGTAGTGTCTTAGAATGATTAAGAAAGTACATATAACTTTGAAAAAGTCACATTGGTACTTGCCATCGCTAGGGACATTCGCGCGGGTGAAATCGCGGGCAACAGCTAGTCTAGTAATATAATAGAGGCCAGAATTTATGTCACTTTAGTGTCATACCGTCTACCACTTAAAAGTGTTAAGTATCTATAGATACACCTTTAAGAAAGTATCAAAGTTAAGTATTGTTTAATTATTCACTAGTAGCAATAAGAAGTTTATTTACCTATTATTATTTATCTAAAGTCTTAAGTTTTACTATTATATCAATTTCTCATTTTATTTTTAAATTGTATACCTACTTTATATTATAAGCTATGTTAAATAACAAAAACCATATTTCAGTATATTTTAAAGATAAAATTGATGTTTATTATAGAGCTACAAGAATCTTTCGTCACGTGGATGACATTAACATGAGGGCGTTGGTGTGCATATTCGCAAGCATCAACTCAACTGTCTGTCAAAAGTGATGGTTTGTCATATATGACGGCATAAGTTCCGATTTCGGCCACGTGACGAAAGATCCTTGTAGCACTATTTTTCATCCTTATTAAGTGACAAATCTATTTTATTACAAGCACAACCACTTATTAAATTTGATTCTGTATATTTGAAACTGTAACTCCTAGTTTTTCAAACGCTGATCAACACAAATTATTAATCGTCAGTCAAATCTCATGTCAAGCTCTGTGATTGGTTGTAAGTTTTATGGTCAAACAATCGCAGTCGTGATCAGTTGATTTGACAGCAGATTCAATTGATCAGTCTTCCAGAAACTGGAGGTTAGTGTGTTAAACGATTTTGGTAGCTTACTAAGTATGTATATTACCTATATTTTAAATTTAATAAAAATGAACACCTTTTGGAAACTAAAATTTTCATTTCAATTTGTTGTTTATCATTAAAATATGGGGCCACTACTCATAAACATTTTATTCATTATCATGTCATCTTTCACGTGAATACCTCTTTTTTAGTCGGTTAATTGCCGTAGATCTGATAGATTTAATACCAACAGCTAAAAACACTAATTTGCCGTTATTGCCAAAATGTATTTAAGAATGTCATTTTGCGCTGTCATTTTTAGGGTTCCGTACCTCAAAAGGAAAAACGGAACCCTTATAGGATCACTTTGTTGTCCGTCTGTTGGTACAAATTATGCTGTCACTATGCTTAAGTGCAAATTATAAATATCTTTTTAGATGATATTAAACTCACACAAACATTATTATAAGGAAATCTTGTGAAATGCATATTAAAGATATCTCTTAGTACCATTAAAATATCATTTGTGCTAGTATATCACAAAGTAGTAATCGTAATGTAACATATTTTAGACGATAAACGGGTCTTATTCGCGTTATAATCATATATTTCTTTTCTCCCGACGTTTCGGTCGAGTTGCACAGACCGTGGTCACGGGTAGACTGATCTATAAAGAATTATATCGCGAATAAGACCAGTTTGTCGTCTAAAATATGTGTAAAAGTCGCGAAAGTTTAAATTGTAATATTGCTAGCACATAGTAATACATTCCTTTGTATCATTGTAAGGGAGAGAGGCACATCTGACTAAGTGTAATAAATTGGTATTTTGGTTACTATTAAAACAATTTAATTGGCTATCTTGATGTTTTACTTTCAATACCCTTATTTTTGTATGTTTTCTTAACTATCGTAATTTATAAATTAATATTCTATTTTATTTTACTCTTGATTGGCCATTTGGTCTAGTAGTTTGTGGCCCTGACTGTTATACCAGAGGTCGTGGATCCAATGCCCAACCGGGACAAATGTTTGTGTGATGAGCACGATCATTTGTTCTGTGTCTGGGTGTAATTTATCTATAATATGTATGCATTTAGAAATATATAAGTATGTTTATCAGTTGTCTAGTACTCAACATACGTATAGCTAGTATAAGAATAAATTTTATATACCTAGAATACATTTTTTTAGTAATTCAGGAGAGTTCTCAAGAATTACTAAGATAACAGGTTATCAGAATGATAAAAGGTAAGTAATTGGTATCAAAGAATAAAATTCAATAACTTCTGTACACTTTATTTCAATATTAACACGAATAAACAACCACATTATAAATAATTTTAAATATTTGTACTAACTTACAATATTTGACGTTTAAGGCAGTATTGCCACACTAAATAAATAGGATTTTAGCCAGTTGCGTAAATGAAACTGAATAAAATCCGTCCCTTACTTATTTTAATAACATTTAATAAATGAATTAAAATATGTTATACAATAAATATAACGGGCTTAAGTATACACATAAAACATTGTGAGTAGTTTTGAAAAAATACAAATATTTGTACAAAACTGTGTTTCTGCTGTACAAATTACTTTTACTTAACAAAGAAGAATTCGAAGAATCTCATAAAAGTTTTCATAATTTTTTTATGATATTTTAGCTTCACATTTTTCCTTTAATTCTCAAAACTGTATTTTTTTGTTTTTATATCCATATTTTTTAACAAGCCTCATTTACAGTAAATATTTTTATAAGTAAGGCGTATTTCATTAAAAATTACTAAGTTTATATTAACAACTCCATGAAATACTGAATTATTTTACTTTTAATAAATTATAAGTTATTATAAATAGGGCGAAACTCGAATAAATATCGTTGATTCAATATTTATAGGAATTTCTTACTAAAACTAAATAAAATCGTATTTAATGGCAGAACGAGCATTTGTCATTTGATTTCGCAAAAATCTAAATCGATCGATTTACATATTTTACTGGCAACATTACAATTAACAAAAACAGTTTTATTACACTTCAATTTTAAAAATTAAGGTTAAGCTTACTTTCGCATTTAAATTTGACAATTAAACCACCCAAAACCTTGTTATTTATTAAACAAATGCTCACAACAGACTAGATTAAAACAATTAAGATTTTTTACTATAAGTATCTTCGCTAATACTTGTAGCTACAGATATTTCTGTCACCGGCTCATTTTTATCATCAAAATAGATCGCTACGTCACTTTCTGAGATAGAGTTGTCTTTAGGAGGGGGCACAACAACCTCATTTTTTATTGACCCTTCACCTTTGAGGTCACAATTACTGACCTCTCTGACTTCTGACTTTTTAGACCCTTGTGTGTCTTGGTCTTTCGTGTGGTCAACCGGTTCGTAACCAGCTGGGAGGATTAAGCCATCATTAAAAGAATTTGACGCGAAATTTTGATAGTTTACATTTGGCAGTTGTTGTGTTAAAATTTGTTGGTTAAGATTATTTTGGTTTACTGTTTGTACATTTGAATTTTGTTGGAAATAATTTTGTTGTTGATTCTGCCCTGTTTTTTTCGGGTCCTCAATAGCTTGTAAGATACTTTGTAGTAAGCCTTCTGAGAGTAATTGTTCGTGAGGAACAGATTTCCCATTTTGGTTATTTGACGGTTGAATTTGTACGGAATATGATCCTACTTTTGTTGGCAGAGGATTTTCAGCAACCTTTTGTGATGTTGACGCGATTTTTTGCTGCAACTGTTTAGCTTCTTCGTTCAAATCTCTAATTCTTTCAGAAGTTTTCTGTATCTGATCACTTACAAATTGTAATCTTTCGTCCCTAGCTTTATCTTTCAACGATTTACCTTTTTGTATTTCCACCTTCTCTCTCTTGAAGTTATTGTGGATGGTGGAATGAGAGGCTAAAAGATCTTTCGTGAACGATTCAGGAATAGTAATTTTATTTGAAGATTTGTTTAAAGTTGTGCCTAAACTGGACAGACTGTGAGCGTAACTCGCTGCTAAATCAGCCGGTATCCTCTCTCCATTTTTAGCCGCCTTCAAAATCGCCTCATGGTACGGGCAATGTTTCAAAATGGCGGCTGCGTCTAAACTTGACAGGTTAGCTAACACAGTGCCATCTATTGTCGAAGTTACTGAGTTAGTATTGGAGCCAGAAGTCACGTGATCTCCTACTCCTACAGTCAAGAGAGGGACGGAATATGAGTCGATGGGAGATCCGTATAGATTCGACGGTTGTTGGAAAGAGATAGGGCTACCTGAGTGAGGTAGGCTGTAAAGATTTGTTGGTTCGATGGAAAGAGAAACGCTATTAAGGCCGGCGTTACCAGTATGAGTGTTGATGTCTTTGATTTCTCTGATCGGCGGCGGCAAGTAAGACGGCTCGTTGTGATGTATATGGTCGATACCGTGGGCGTCTTTATGGTGTGTAGTGTGAGCTATATGGTCAAACAGACCCTCGGGTACAGATTCCCTGAATTTGATGGGTTGCCTTGGAGAATTACCCCCAGAATGACCACCTCCGGAATGGTATCCGTACGGCAGGGGTAAGTTGTGGTTGTGACGTGGTGGGGCACCATATTGACTTCCTATTGGGACACCATAGACTCCCGATGGGGCAACCAGACCTTTAGCTCCTTGTTGCCTTAGAGAAGGAGGATAAGGTCCATTGGAAAGCGACTCTAAAGGCGGTGCACCATAAGTATCGAACGGCTTTTCAACATGAGAGTTTACAGATATGTCATTAGCATGGTTGTCGGTATAGTGGGCTTCAAAAACAGTCTTAGATTGGTCAATATGATTCGAATCTCCACCAACAATAGCATTCAGATCAATATTAGCTAAAGCATCATGATGTACGTTTGCGTAACCAGTAGATATCTGTCCAGAAAACTGATTGCCCGAAGAGTGGTGGTTATCACCAGAAAATTGGTGGTTACCAGAAATTTGGTGGGATTCAGAAGTGAACTGGTGGTTGCCGGTTGGGAAGTGGTTGCTGCCAGAGGAGAACTGGTTGTTCGAGAATTGGTGATGGGTTTCAATTGCTGGGAGAGGCTGGTCTAAGTTAACCTGGTCTAGATTAATTTGAATGTCCTGAACGTTAATGGGTGGTCCATATTGGTCGCTGATTTGGTGAATTGGTTTCGATACACCTGGGATTGGTTTCCAACCGTCGTATAGTACGTGGGGTGGTGTTGGTGGGGCTGGGATACCCGGGTGGGGCGGTTGTGGGTTCGGGTCCGGTTGTGGTGGTCCGTAATGGCCGATGCTACCAATGTTTTGTAAGACGAGCTGGTCGTTCGGACCGATGGGGCCTAAGTCGTGTCCTGGGGGGCCATA
The DNA here is from genome assembly GCA_941860345.1 of Chrysodeixis includens. Classification (NCBI taxonomy): domain Eukaryota; kingdom Metazoa; phylum Arthropoda; class Insecta; order Lepidoptera; family Noctuidae; genus Chrysodeixis; species Chrysodeixis includens. The sequence goes on along the minus strand of OW796110.1, from coordinate 9,967,630 downwards.
ACTGTCACTGGGGATAGGGAAGTTTGGTTTTAAATCCCCAGGGAGAGAAACTAGAGGTGTGCCGTAGATAGGGGCTGGTAAATTCAGTCCTAAGTCATTGTCTACTGGAGGCAAAGGAATTTGCGGTAACTCAGGCAGGGACAATGGGCTATTTCCCAATGGGGTTCCGTAGGTAATCTTTGGGGGTCCGTACACCGGTTTCGGGGGTCCATAAACAGGTTTCGAGTGACCAAATCCGGGTTTATTTAGCGTAATCTTTGGCGGTTTGAAAGGTACTCCATACGTAGGTTTCGGGAGACTTTGTTTCGGAGGTCCGTAGATCTTTTTCGGGGGTCCATAAGTTGGCTTCGGAGCGCTGATCTTTGGTGGCCCGTATACTGGTTTTGGGGGCCCGTAGACTGGTTTTGGTGGTCCGTAGACTGGTTTTGGTCGGGAGGGTGGTGGTGGGGGGCCGTGGTAAGTCTGACTCGGGTTGGGGAAGGTGACCGGGGAGGGGGGCCCGTAGGCTCCGGGGGGAGGGTTTAAGAGGGGAAGGTCGGGGACTCCGTAGACAGGCGCTGGTGCTGAATGTGGGAGATCTGGAACTAAAGAGAAATTGTGGTTTATTTATATTGTTTGTTGGAGTTTATTTGTTAAAATTGGGAAATGTGAAGAGATGTTTGTTTGAGCTTGTGGGATTTAATAAATCGAAGATGAGGAGTCGTGTAAAGCACAAATGTTCACACGACTCGTCGTAGACTATATAACTCTAACCTTATTTAAAGTTTTACAATTCGCTGCGTGCCCTCTACACGTAGGTACCTACATAATTATATGCCATGCATTTAAGAAAAAAAAACATTGTCGCAATTCCGAAAACAGACCGTCAACTTTATTGCATTTTTGGGGCTAGATTATGTATTGTTACTTTCGACGACAATTGACAGTTTTCTATTATTATTACGTTACAATATTAACTTTTAGTCCATAACATTACTCACTAGTATTGGGCAGATCTCGTGGAGGCCCGTACGCGTCGGGCGGCAGCGGCTCTCCGTACGAGTTCGACAGCGCCGCCTCACGCTTCTGAGCTGTATTGCCTGAAAATGTACAAAGTTTATAAGTTAATTTTATTGATTTGTGGGTTCTAACAGCCCTGTAGTTATTTCTTATTGTGATAAACTAGTGGTAAGACCGCAGGACTGCCTTGCCTAAGGTCTAGAGTTCGATCATCACGGCGCGCACCGACTTTTCCAATGTTGTGTGGCGTTTTAGAAATAAGTATCACAGATTCCCTGTTTCGGAAGGCACGTTAAAAATGTGGATCCTGCGCCTGATCTCTCTCCGGTCGTGTCGGATTGCCGTCCCATCGCGCTATGAGAGTAAAGGAACAGAGAGTGCACCTGTGTTAGCACACGCTTGTGCACTATAACATGTCCCGCGTAGCTGGCTGGTGTCATAGTAACACTAGCCGCCGTGGCCGACATCGGTCCGGAGACATTATTATCGGTGTGGATAATGGAGACTTGTTTTGAAAAGCAATAAAGAAAAGGGATCGAACTCGGCTTGGCAGTCAAAGGTCTCGAGCTCTATCCTTTACCACTAGGCTATCACAGCTTCTTTGGAAATTTTATTGATTGCCCTTGGAAACAAGTCTCGATATCCCACAGCAGTACACCATCCTACCTGAATGCGTAGCCTCGGCCACCAGATCCTGCTCGCTGTCCTTGCTGACCAGTCCGGGAGGCGTCTCCTCCGCGACCACTGCCGCCAGAACCAGCAGCAGGAGACACACCTGCAACACAATTATATCACACTTAAAGACTTTACTCATAAAGGGCGTAATCAAAAATTTTTATAATAACTTTCGTGAGGATGATTCATACTTAAACACGCCGCCGCGTCAGCTCATGATTAAGGACTCCGGTTGGGTCCGAAACTAGTCCCGCTATCCCGAGTACATACGCGTGAGTAAACCGTTATAACGTTTAAGTATGATAATCAAAAAAGTTTCTATTTCTAGTAAGTCTTGTTTTTTTTTGTAAAAAAAAAAAAATATTATTAAAGGAACTCGACTGCAAATAAATAACCACTAACTAAAAAAGGGAAAAACAAGCTCTATAATTTAGTGTGAAGAGTATACAGTACACCGTAGGTTATATTTTATTCGATACTTACATAAATCACAGATATATTTTCGTTTATTAAAAAACATGATTTATACGTTACAAATTGATGCAGGCGGGACAAACAAATCTACAATCTGTATTTAGCATTAGTCGAAAAATAATTAAGAGCTATTGTAGAAATGACTGTCAGTATATCTGCCTTTTTTTATTTTGTGTCACTCGCGCTTTGAAGATGAATCTAACGACACCACATACGTTAATGGAGTTTCTTGCCGGTTCTTCTCCATAAGAATAACATTTTGGAGCCTCCGCGCAACTATACTCCATTTGTTTAGGTAGTTAACTAAATGTAAACAATCTTGGCGTTACTTTTTAACCAAAAAACTCATTTTTAATTTGGATATTACTGCTTATAAATCAATTAACTATAGTTTTAGAAAATCTGAATGTATTTTAAGTTGTAAAACGTATTTTACATTTTTAAAGATCACATTTTGGTTTTAAAAGACATACCAAAATTGTTTACATTTAGTTAATTACCTAAACAAATGGAGTATAGAATCAGTAACGTTTTGAAAGTGCCTGAGAAGGCCTACTCGAAATAAACCGTTTTCATTATTCTTTTTTTAATTTTTTTAAATCCTTCCAGCCGTTCAGGCATGTAACATAGAAATTTACACACATACATACACTTGAAAAATATTACCCTCTTTTCTGTATTAGTCGGGTAAGAAGAAGATTCTCAATATGGCTGCCTAAACTGCCTTACTTCAAACATCACAACTACTTAATAACAAAGCTGTTTTTGTTTCAACTAGTTTTAGATTAAACAGACGTCTGATGTGATCATCCATCCATTTAAACTTTCCCTTTCATATTATCAGTATTACATTACAGAATAAATAACACACCATTACAATTGCGTGCACGTAAATATTACTGAGTTAGATAAACTATAGATTGTAATCTGTTAAAAGTAAAAGTTTTCATTCATAACCACAACTTAAACGGGCCTGTTGGTCTAGTGGTTAGTGACCCTGACTGCTAAGCCAGAAGTAGGGTTTGATTCCCATTTAAGACAAAAGTGTTTGTGTGATGAGCACGATTTGTTCTGTGTCTGGGTGTGATTTATCTATATTATGTATATATTTAGAAATATATAAGTATGTTTATCAGCTGTCTGATTTCCATAACACAAGCTCTGCTTAGCTTGGGATCAGATGGCCGTGTGTGGACATTGTGCCAAGATATTTTATTTATTTATTATTATTAAAGAATATTATAGCAGTTGTACAGCGGCTTCTCTTTTTCCACAACTGTAATAATATTTACTTTAAGCCATCCTCATTCCCCTGTTCTTCTCTCAATTATTATTCGTGGTCTGCGCAGTATGTCTTCTTCTTCCACACGTTCCTATCTGACGTCATCTCGCAAGTCACACTCTTAGCAGCCATATCATCTTTCACCCAATCCATCCATCGTCTCTTTGGACGTCCTCTTCCTCTATATCCATCCACATTCATGTCCAGCACCTTCCTTTACCACGTGATCATCTTTTCTCCGCATGACATGTCCATACCATGACAGCCGGTTACCACGAAGATTTTATTACTATAAGACTACTTTAATATGACTTTAAGACGTGGTAGGTTATAAAAATCAATTATGATATTAAAGTATTATTAAAATGAACCTTATGTCATTGTTTTAAAGTCGCTTTTAATCTTAAATTGTTTTTTTTTCTGTATTATGATTCTTTCTAATGTTTCTTCATGACATGTTTGTCTGTGGTTAGGTCTATAATGTGCGGTTTGTGGTAATTGTACCGTTTACTGATATTATATTATATTCATTTTTAGTTGTGTAAACAGCACTTTTATAGGACCACGGAGACAGTAAAATATTTTACGGGCCTGTTGGTCTAGGGGTTAGTGGCCCTGATAAATAGGCTACTTTTTAACCAATGCGTTGGAATGGGTTATGTTTTTGCAGCTAGTAATAAATAAAAATAGAAAAATTAATAACTACGTTTATGTCGCTATACGTATTATAAAAATACTAATAGTTGCCCGCGATTTCGTTCGCGAAAAAAAAATATAGTAACCGTTTCTCAGATCTACTGAATGCATATACAAAATTTCAAGAGAATCGGTCCAGCCGTTTCGGACTACGTAACAAACTAACATTGTGACACGGGGATTTTATATGTAAGAAGAAGATAAAATATAGTTAGTTCGGTGGTAGGTAGGCGATGGGGTGCTGTCTAAATTGTTAATTTGACGTTCGAAAAGTGCTACATTGTAGCCTAATTTGAATAAATGACTTTTGATTTCATAATAAACACATTTTACGCGCAAAACCGCGCACAAACACTAGCTTTACAATTAAAAATAAAAAGTAACTAATCGAGTTCGTAAAACGACTTCCGTCATACAATTTCCTGATTATCTACTTCCCATAGACAAGAAAAAGTTAATATAATAAGAGTGTATCGGACGCTATTGTTTCATAATCATAAACAATGTAGAATAAAAACTGGAGCTCAAAGAGATGGGAAGTAATTTGTTTTATCGATTCGCTAGTGATGTTCAACGAGATATCGATAGAATTTGTTTTTAGTATTTGTATATTGTCGAATTGATGTGAAATAACAGATTATTTTGGATGACATTAGATCAATTTTTAAATTATTAATTAATTCACTTGGAAAAAAAACTGTTGTTGCAAAAGGAATTCATTTGAAATTTTGTGAACTTTTGGCAAAAGTAATAAATAATACTAAATTTAACTCGATAACGTTTCGGATATTTATAAGGAAATTATAAATTTCCTTATTTTTCGATTTTCAAGCATTTACTCGAAATATCGAACTATATTCTCAAAACATCCATAAATAAAATATACTCAATTCTATACACTTTCCCATTCAACAAATATAACCATGAAACGCTAAATCCAACAACAAACATCCGTATATTTATCGATATCGATATAAAACTTACCGACACATCCCCTCACTACCGATAAACCCGTTTAACAAGAAAGAGAGTGTGTCAATAGCATCGCTAGTTCCGTGGGACGGAGGAAATAACATGCAGTGTATGTATGTATGACATGTATGAGTCCATACAAACTCTGCAGGTGAAGTCGAAGATTTTAGTTATTTATTTATATTAAGAATCTCCAACAAAGAATACCTGCAATAATACATACATATTATTATAATAGATGCATTCTTAGACAAAAGAAAACGGTATACATTTGGGTTGTGCTTCCTCAATTCAAGATTGTACTGTGAGGTATGTCTGTGAGAAAACTTCTAAAAGATCTAGAATTTTTCGATCAGCTGGCGACTATTTTAAATCTAAATCATCATCATCATCACCTGCCTGCCCTTATCCCATTTTACTTGGGGTCGGCGCAACACGTGTTTTCTTCTTCCATTCTCCCCTATCAGACGTCACACTATCAATTACTCCTCTTTCATTCATATCATTCCTTACACAATCCATCCATGATGATTAAAAATTATTTACGCCGTGGATCGAATATTACAATTAATGTAATATCCGATCCACGGCGTATTCTGCGTACTAATAAAGCTCAAGATGGGACGATTATGTATTTCAAGTTTAATTCAATGTTTTGAGAAAGATATCTTAACAGTTGACTAGGCTACTATCACAACTAAAACTATTGCAATTCTTTTAAATAAGACAGAAAGCAGAGACTTGCTTCTACACGACGTCTATCTTCTACAATAGGTGATGATGATGATGACAGGGTACAAAAGTTAAAAATATAATAAGGCCCGTCAGATAGATAATGAAAAATGATTACGCAAGTATTATTGCGTTTATCTGAACGATAAAACATGTCAAAGATAAGCTGCTTTAAAGTTTAGAAAGGGCTTGTGACGTAACGCATTCGCAAAATTTACACGAAAGAGTGACGTTACGCGTAAGTTTCATTGACTGTACTTTAGTATTAGTGTTTGCCGAGACAAAAGAATAAATACGTATACAATATTATTCATTTAACTATAGGACGAAAATTAAAAAAAGTTGTCTTCATTCCTATTGCAATGTCTAACTTTATAAGGTCGCGCAAAGCATTGAGGGAGACGTGTAATGTATGAAATAAGGAATTGTTTCTCACCTCTCTCCGTCGAGATATCTGTAACAAAAATAATTACAAATTAGTTAATAATAATGAAGGCAAACAAATGAACAAGGCAGAAAGAGAAATATTACACACAAACTTCGCGAATCAAAGAAATGAAACATATTAAAGATTACTAATTAAACTTATGATAGGTACTGTTGGGCTTGATGATATTGTAAGCAACTTATAATTATCTAGCCGTTCCCGCGACTTTGTCCGCATGGAATTAAATTTTTAAATTAGTTACTAAACAAGTTTATTTTATGAAATAAAAGATTTGATCGAAAGCAAAAGTAGCCTAAGTTACTCCTAATTACATCAGCTACCTGCCAAGCAAAGTCGTCTCAAAATCGGTCCTGATGCATTTACAGGAGACAAGCAGAAACAGGCAGACAAAAATAGTAAAAAAATGCTATTTTGGTGTATGTGCCGTGTATAAATTCATATGCATGTAGTAAAAAACGGTTATATCAATATTACAAGACACGCCAATTTGTATTTATAGGTAGAATAAAGATAATTTTGCGTGATTGCTTTCACGGCAAACACATATTACTATCGAGGACAACTGTATTTATGTAACATTCTAATTTATTTTTCCAGTAAAAAGGTCAAATATTAACTTTAGTATAAAAAATCTTTTTAAATTACGCCGACGTACACTGTACTTCTTCTTTCTTCCTAGGTTTCATGCATATTACGAAACTCATTCTAACGCGCAGTCTTTATGAGACTTGTATAAATTATCCGCTTCATTTGAAACACATTTACAAACACTTGTATTACAAAACGATAAACAATGACCGCTTTCGTTTTTAAGTAATATTTTGGTGTTATAATACAGTCAAGTATTCATTGTGTTAAGCTTTTCTTTCAATTTTATACGCATTTTCATTATTGACATGTATTGTCAAAATAGGTGGCCATGACAGATGCGGCCATCTTTGTTTCAGTGCTACTAGGATCTTTAGTCACGTGACCGAAATCGGAACTAATGCCGTTAGTTATTATTATACTATAGTTAATATTACAAAACAAAGTCGTCTACAATGTCTGTCTGTCTGTCCGCGATGAACTCAAGAACTACTGCGCCAATTTCGATGCTGTTTTCGCCAATGTATAGAGTGCTTCTCGAGGAAGGTTTTAGTATAAAATTTGACAAGTTTTTGTATTCATTCATTAAAGCTACTTTGTGTATTGGCATGCTGTCTGGTAGTATAATGGTTAATGTGCACTATAAATCTTAGAAATAAGTCACAATGTTAGTTACCGTACTCCTACAAAACGGCTGGACCGACTCTCTTGAAATTTTGTATAAGCATTCAGTAGGTCTGAGAATCGGTCGACATCTATTTTTCAACCTTATTTCTTTTTCGCGAACGAAGTCGCGGGCAACAGCTAGTAAAATATAAGAACTTTTATGTACCTATATTCGCAAATGAATAAATGATTTGATTTGAAGTGTTTTTAGTAATGCGTCATCATTTCTGTGTGGTGTCCGGATATAAAGAATAGCGCCACCCCATATCCTCCACTGGGTGTCGTAAAAGGCGACTAATGGACCTTAAGACTTAAGTGCACTGGGCACTGTACCAAGCACCTTGGGTCACCCGAATGGTAGCGGTTAAACAACCAACAATCGCATTCCCAAAGAGGGTTAGTGTCAGGCAGGCGGCCGACTATAAAACCATAGCCAAAACCATTAGCAACATGTTTAGAAAAAAACATGTTGCGCCGACCCCAAGTAAAATGGGATAAGGGCAGGAAGATGATGATGAGATGATGTCATCATTCCCCTGCCCTTATCCCAATTATTATTTGGTGTCAGCGCAGCATGTCCTCTTCTTCCACACGATCCTATCTGACGTCATCTCGCAAGTCACACTCTTTGCAGCCATATCATCATAGTGTTTTTTAGTTATTCTTAGTAATATTTTTATCGACAGCTAAATTTTAACCCACAATAAATTTGTAGAAGCAAGTAAAAGTAAGTAATAAATAAACATCGCATTCCGACTGCTCAAAACAACTTTCTTAGCTTGTGACGCGGGAACCGAACCCGCACTACTGGTCGTGTAGTGAAAGTTGACACATAACATGCCACTTGACGAATATGATGTACGCATCTCATTTACCCATTACCCTTCTTGGTAAAGTCGGGTAGAGTTAGAAGTAATTAGTTTAGATTGGTTTGAAATGAAAATCTTTATATGTAAATGAAATTGAAGCAATACCCATACATTATATTGAATACACGCATATAATGTATGGGTATATATGTAAGTTAAATTCGCTAAAATAACATTTTTTTATCGGTCTGTCTTTCTGTCTGTATGTTCTCTGTAATTCTCTAAATGCGTATAAGGTACATAAAACGAAATAATATTTTTTAACGATCTATCTACCTGTTCGTTCGTTCTCGTTAAGATCGGCTGAACCGATTTGGACAGCCTTCATCAATTTTAATTAGTCGAGTAGCTAATGTAATAAGGACTAACTTAGGCTACATTTATTTTTGAAACAAAAGCTTCTTCTTTTTCAGAAAAAAAGGACTAATAAACTCTTTTGTCAAATTCCACGCGGGCGAAGTCGCAGGCACAGCTAGTCTGATCATATAAATATAGCTTATGCTACACAAAAATTAGCATCACGTCATCCTTGAAGCTTTATACCCACTTATAATACACAAAGTTGGAGTTGTTGGGAGGGGAAGACCACGACAGACGTTCCATGACCAAATAGGGAAAGTCCTAAAAAAGGGTCAGGTCAGGAGTACCCTAAACCGACGGGCGTGTATAAAGCGACTGATGAGTGTGGATGAAGCTAAAGTGGTATGCCAGGATCGTAGCAAATGGAAAGATGTGATCTCTGCCTACCCCCAAGGGAAAGAGGCGTGACGTTTATGTATGTATGTATGTATAATACACGAACTTGGACACTGTAAGTCAGATACACTTGACTATAGTTACAATCATTATATAAGCTACAACGAAAGTTTTCGAAAGCTCGCACTGTCACAGAGTAAACAAGAACAGGTTTCTGCCTACTTACAAACAGCATTCTAGAGGCACGGTATGTAAATTATAATTGTAAGGTATGTCAAGTGATGTGTTTATAGTTTAAATAAGTGAGAGTTAATGTCGTGGTGGCCTTGCGGTTCTAAGTATGGATTTGTATGCACGAGGTCCAAGTTCGATACCCAGCGCAGGTAAGTACCAATGTGACTTTTTGAAAGTTTACTTAACTTTTTAATAGTTAGACATTCTAAGACACTATTGACTAACGGTAAAGGAAAACATCGTGAGGAAACCTGGATTCCATATATTAGAATCTGGAATTGCAGTGAGCTAGCTTGTTGATCAATGCTCAAACCTTCCCTATAGGGGAAGAGGCCTGTGCCCAGCAGTGGGACGTATACAAAGGCTGGTTTATTTTTATTAAGTGAGAGTTAATTTTATATTGTGGTAGAATTGTTTAAGCAGGGGTTTCGCACGGGTGCAATACTGATGTATGTTACACGTTTCTGTAAAACGTTAACGCCTTTTTTAGCAGTCGGTTAAATAGTGGCCTATGTGTTCATTCAGGGTGTCAGCTAAATCCGTACAAACTTCATCCAAATTGGTTAAGCCGTTTAGGCGTGAAAGAGAAACAAACATCCGTCCATCCATACTTACAAAATTTCGTATTTATAATATTAAGTAGGATATAATCAAATCAAATCAAAAGTCATTTATTCATATTACGCTATAATCTAGCACTTTTTAAACGTCAATGTTCCTAAATTTGTGCATTTATCATTTGTGGGTAGACACAGTAAAACACACATATTTTTTTGCTCCCAGTTATTATTGTTTATTAATTATATTATTTATTTTTGTTATGATCTGACCACTCCAGTTGCTTTACAGACCCCCTTTTACTCACTAATTATCGTTTTCAAGTTTAAATCACAAATTCTCACTTGACCTGCACTTCATCACCATGGATGCTAAACTAGCACTGAACTTGGAGGAGTTGGAGTCCTTGTTTAACTCAAAGATGGCTGCATACGAGGAGAAGCTAGCATCGGCTTCCACCGGCGCCTCTTCATCTTCAGCTTCTGCTTCGACCTCAAGCCTGACCTCCCTGATGCAGGAATTTAAGGACTTCAAGTGCTTTGTCTGGCAAGCACTGTCAAGTCTTAAGTCCCAGATGACTTTACTGACACTCAGCTTTGATCGGCATGAAACAACGATGCGGCGCAAAGTCTTGTTACTCCATGGGGTTCCGGAATCAAAAGATGAGAAAGCTCTTGATGTTGTTGCTAAAGTCTTCACTCAACACATGAAGCTGAATGAGCTAGGCAAGGAGAATATCCATGTGTGTCACCGGTTAGGCTCAAGTAAGCGTAGTTCCAGGCCAATACTCGTGAGATTTTTCACCACTGAACATCGCCGCCTTGTTTGGGACGCCAAGAAGTCGCTGAAAGGTACTGGTTTCACTATTTCCGAGTTTCTAACCCGAATGCGTCACCAGGCCTTCATTGCCGCACGCAAACACTTCGGCATGAACAATTGCTGGACGAGCGAGGGTAAAATAGTTATTATTACTCCTGATAAGTCTCGCCATAAAATCGAATCGACGGACGAGCTACAGAAACTTATTGCAAGATTCCCGTCGAACGATGTTATACAGCCGGCTGAGCCGACCCTGCCCCTCGCAGCCTCACCGACCTCCGAACCGGCTACTCCCGTTAACAAAGGCCAGCGAAAATTGAGGCGCCGTGCGCCATAATTCGGTTTTGTGATGTAATATATGAACTTGCATTCCTCACAAGCCTTAATTTTCTATTCATTTTGCTGCTTTGCACCTTTTATTCCTTTCTTTACATCTTTCCCTCGCATTTAGTTTCGTGTAACATTTTAATAACCACCGCCGTAGTCTTTTTCTTACTTTTTCATATTGCACCCTCTAAATTTATTTTTGTAATTTCTTTAACTTATACTTAGAGGTAAACTGCAATACAACTTTTTGACATTGTTGTCACTCCTGTCAGCTGTCAGATGTCACAGACAAAATCACGTTCCGTTTTATTGCGTTTCGTTACACTATAGTATAGTTTTGGTGCATCGCAGTAATTTATTTTGACTTTTATTTTTGTTTTCTTTTTTATGTTCGTTTGTTGTATTTTATTTGATATTGTTGTGAGTAGGGGAGTTTGTTATATCAAAGCAACCTAAAATTGATTGTTATTTTAATTTTATTAAGTACCTTTTTTATTTTTATTTTTTATATAGTCTAATTATTTTTACTTTTATTTTACTTTTACATGGATTTTATAACCGATCTTAATGATAGCTTTTTTTCTTGTTCATCGTCAAGCTTTGTTAGCGCAGATAGTCACGAATCGTTAAACCCACGCTCCCTGCATGAAAACCTTTCTGATCTTTTTTCCATTTACCCTAAAAATCTCCATATCGCTCACATCAACGCTCAGAGTGTTCCTGGTCATTACTCAGACCTTCTGGCATCCTTTAGCAGCGTTCATCTTGACATACTTCTTATCTCTGAATCTTTTCTTAAGCCTTCTCTTCCTTCAACCCACTTTGCGCTTCCCGGTTTTGTGTTGATTCGCAATGACAGAACTGGGAAAGGCGGAGGTGGAGTTGCTATATATCTGCGCGCTGACTTACCCTATAAGGTTATTTCTTCTTCTCCTTCTCTCTACTCTGAATCGGCTGAATACATTTTCCTCGAGGTGGCAGTCAATCATACTAAAGTTTTGGTTGCTGTTTGTTATAGTCCCAACTGTCATATAAATTATTTCAACGATCTCGAACTGCAACTCAATAACTTGTGTCCTCAATATCAACACGTCATCATAATGGGGGACTTTAATACATGTCTGTTGAAGGACGACTCTCGAGCTCGCAGACTACAGGATCTCTTGTCATCTCTCAACATGCATATTCTTCCCCTTTCTGCCACTCACTTCTCTCCTAATTCTACTCCCTCTTTGCTTGACCTCATGTTTGTCTTGTCTCCCTCTAATGTTTCCGACCATGGTCAACTTCCTGCTAGCTTTTCTTACCACAATCTCCTTTATCTATCATACCGCGTTAATACCCCTAAACGCAAACCTAAATTTCTGCACTTACGGAGCTACAAGGGCATAAATCTGGAGGCATTGCAGCGTGATGCCGCTCGTATTGACTGGAGTCCTGTGGCAAACGCCTCCGACATCGACGACAAAGTGTGCCGGTTCACTAATGCTGTGCTCAATTTGTTTAATTTCCACGCTCCGGTTCGCTTAGTGAAAGTCCGTCGTCAACCGGCTCCCTGGATATCACCCACCATACTGGATGCAATGGCTAGGAAGGACAGATCAAAACGGAAATATGAACGCAGACCCACTGTTGACAACCTCTCTCATTATAAGACCGCACGTAACCGTTGCAATCACCTATGCCAGGCCGCCAGAAGAAAATACTTCCACGACAACCTTGTCGATCGCAGCTCGGGCGATGTTTGGAAATTTCTGAGGTCGGTTGGCATAGGTGATTGTAACCTAAGTGCAGGTACAGACATTGACCTTACAGCTCTAAATAATCACTTTTCTCTTCCTCCTATTACTCTTGATCCCTCTACTAAATCATCTACTTTAGTTGAGCTTTCCTGTTTACCGGCACCTCGTTGTCCTCCTTTCTACTTTTCTCCTCTAGCTGAAGATGACGTCAAAAAATCTGTTACGGCTATCTCTTCCTCAGCATTAGGTAACGACAACTTGTGCTCTCGTATGATCCTTCCTATTCTCCCACAATTACTCCCCATCCTTACACATATATTTAACCACTCTTTATCATCGTGTTCCTTTCCTGCAGCGTGGAAACTTGCGTACGTTGTTCCTCTTCCTAAAACTTCTAATCCTTCCTCGTTCTCTCAGTTCCGGCCAATTTCCATTCTTCCTTTTCTCTCCAAAGTACTTGAGCACATTGTCCACCGTCAAGTTTCAGATTTTTTGACGTCTTTCAACCTCATTTCTCCTTTCCAATCTGGTTTCCGTCCCGGCCACAGTACCGTCACCGCTCTCCTCAAAGTCACGGATGACATCCGCTGGGCTATGGAAAACAAATCTCTCTCTGTCCTTGTTCTTCTCGACTTTAGCTCTGCGTTCAATTCCGTGGATTTCGATATTCTACTAGGTACCCTACAATCCTTTAATTTCTCTTCCTCTTCCCTATCCTGGTTTGGTTCCTACCTCCGGGGTCGTTCGCAGCGGGTCCGCCTTGATGAGATGTACTCCGATTGGTGTGATCTTGTTGCGGGCGTACCTCAGGGCGGCGTCCTTTCCCCTCTCCTTTTCTCTATTTTCATTAATTCCATTACCAACGCCATTTCCTCTCATTTTCACCTATACGCTGATGACTTGCAGGTTTATCGACATTTTACCTTGGCTGAAGCTAGTTCTGCCATCGCAGACATGAACCACGACCTAGCTAGCATCGGCAAGTGGGCTAGGTCCTATGGTCTACAAATTAATCCTGCAAAGTCACAGGCAATTATCATTGGTAGTAGGCATTATCGTGGTGCACTTGATCTGTCCTCCCTCATGCCGCTGTGTCTTGATGGTGTGGTGATTCCTTACGTTGATACCGTCAAAAATCTAGGGGTTTTGATGGATTCGAACCTATCATGGCGCGACCAGGTCAACGAGGTAAGTCGCAAGGTTCATTTTTCTTGTCACTCTCTGAGGTGCCTCCAGACTTTCCTACCTTTCAGGACCAAAATTTTGCTAGCGCAAACCCTTATTCAGCCGATTATTGACTATGCAGATGCCTGCTACTTGGATGCTACCGAGGAGCTACTAAATAAGCTTGAGAGATTGCAAAATTTGTGTATCCGTTTTGTTTTTGGGCTCAAAAAATACGATCACGTCTCTCAATTTCGCAACGATCTCAAGTGGCTCCCTATTCGCCTTCGCAGGAACACTCGCATCCTTTGTCTCCTATATAATATTCTTCACAATCCACTATATCCTTCCTACTTACGTGAGCGCTTCTCCTATATCCGCCCTCCTGATGTCCTTTGCAGATCCCATCTTAAATCCCACCTTAAAATTCTACCCCATTCCACAGACTTCTATTCTTACTCCTTTTCTGTACATGCAGCCCGGCTGTGGAATGCGTTGCCGTCTAACATTCGTGACTCTAAGTCCATTGCTATTTTTAAACGACGTGTAAAAGAACACTTTCTTTCCTCTTTACATTAGTTGATTTCCATGCCTATTATAATATACTATTTATATAGTACATTTTAAATAATTGTTATACTTGTTGTTTTTATTTTATTTTTTATTCTTAATGTTATACATTTATTAGTTATATTACACACTGTGTCTATGTTTCTTCCTGTTTTTTCCTGTCGCAGGTCTGCTGGCAGAAATTTCATAAGAAATAAGCAGTACCTTTGTACCTATTGTTTTATATATTGTATATATTTTTTTCTGTATGTAAATTGTGTGTACATAAAATAAATAAATAAATAAATAAATAAATAAATAAATAAATTATAGACAGCACCCCATCGCCCACCCTTCACCGCTTCCTGTGCTGTCGCTGCGGGAGAAGAAACGGCGCAACAAACTCCTCAGCAGCACGCTGTCTTCCAATTCACAACATACTAAGATTTAGTAAGTAATAGGTATCGTGCCAGATAAATAAATATTTGAGGATGTCTACAAAGTACTATGAAATTAAAACTATTTAGTGACTACGGAAACCAAGGTTAGCAGCTGTTAAAAAGCCGTATCAAAATCCATTGCGTAGTTTTAAAGACCTAACCATACATAGGGACAGACAGCGGGAAGCGACTTTGTTTTATACTATGTAGTGATATGTTATTAACACACTGACACAGTGCTTGATATTTATAGTATATTTTTAGAAGCACTATAAATAATGAAAATACAATAAATTTGAATAATCAACGGTTTTTTACGATCTTGATGAAAGCGAATATATAAATAATAAATTTTATTTTACATTTTAGACTTCAATGCGAAAGTTTTTGGACTATTGTTATGCCGCGGTTTTGCTTCTATTCTTCTCCTTGTCGTATAGTTAATGTACTGGATAACACTGCATAATAATGTCTGGGTCGATATCGGCCCAATTTCGATTTCGACTCGTGGGTTCGATCCCCACCCAGGACAAATGTTAGTGTGACGAGCACGATAATTTATTCTCTATCTAAGTGTAATTTTGCTATAATATGTATGTGTCTAGAAGTATTTAGACACACGGCAGTGTATCCGCCAAGTTCGAGCAAAAAAAGCGCCACACCGGCCGTGGGTTATATTACACGAACCATTTCGGGCCAATTTCGACCCCCCTATAACTCAAAATTTATTTTACTTACGCATATCAAATTTCTAGTATCTGTTGAGACCCCCTTACTTATCTAAAATACAATTTCATTAATATACCTATTGTAGGTCTTGAGATATGGAACTTGGTACTTATTCAGATCTCACTTCTTTTATAGGTGAAGCATTCCCATATTATCGAACTTGGCAGCTTTTCACATTTTTGTTTTGGGTGGGATAATAATATCATAATGTGTGGAAATTGTGGAATATTCCTTTTATTAAAAAAATTACGAAGCTTTTAAATGTGTATATCTGTCTGTTAAGTAACTGGTACAGCAACCGACTTAAAACATAATATCTTGCAATACGATTCGGTAATCATAATTATGAGATTATCAATTAGCAATAAATATAATTGTAGTGGTTATTACCGAGACAAATATGATTATTTATTTACGCTAATTAAACAGTTATGGTTATAAATATTTACCTTCTTAATATATTTTGTTGTCTTGCGTGTAATGTAATTAATTCGTGATATTTCATATATTTTCTTCAAATTTTTTATTAATTGTCCGTTCCGACTGTCTATACAAAATTAAATATTATAAAGAGATAAAGTAAAGTTTGTGAATTTGTAGGGAGTAATCTCAAGATCTACTGACACAGATTTTGATATTTTTGCTATCATAAGAAAGGCATGTTATATACCTATAGTGTCATACTACTAGACTATCACTGCTTTTGCACTGTTTAAACTGTTTTAATCCAGGATGTCAACTTACTCCAGCCGTTTGAACGTGAAAGAGTAACAAATATCCACAACATTACCTAACAAAGTTTCGTACCTAGTTATAAAAATCCTTATGCGGAAATGTTTAATTTAAAACTAAGAGCAAAGAACTTTAACAGTAGAAGGAGACGAATTTGCTGAAAAATAGCGACAGTTCCACCCTTTTTTACAAAGTGCTTTAAACAAAAGAAGGTCATATTGAAAATGCGGACGTAATGAATTGCCTGGCTAGCCGAGTGGTATATGTAACTGTGTGCGATGTGTCACGGATTCGATCCCCGCGTCGGACAAGAATTTGTGCGATCCACAAATTCGTCTTCGAAATACATTTTTTGCACCCAACTAATAAAAATGGAAATTTAAATTTTGATTTCGTTTATAATAAAACGTTTCGTTTTCAAATAACTAATTTTCGAGCAAAAAAAAACAATTTTGTACACAGAAATTATACGTAATTAATATTTTAAATAAAACCCTGCTCTATTTTTATAGGCGGAACAAGCAGAACAATTACTGTAAGTACCTATTTTGTCAATTTCAGACCATGTTTCAAGCAAATAAATATTTCTTTTTTTATTTGCAGAAAACACGGGTTATTAGCACATACATTATCCAACATGGTCACACCTCAGAGGTCAAACGTAATAGGCATAAACCTTTAAGCAAACACCGTATCTGCGTCATAATCTTTGACGAAACGAGTTTTACTTTCTATGTAGAAAGTTGAGGTTAAAATGTAAACAGCTTACAGAGATGAGCGGCCATACTCGGTTCATACAGTATAGTAATATACAGTATGCCTCTCCTGACCGATTTCGGCCATAGAGCCTAGTGTTACTATGACACCAGCCAGCTACGCGGGACATATTATAGTGCACAAGCGTGTGCTAACACAGGTGCACTCTCTGTTCCTTTGCCCTCATAGCGCGATCTGACGGCAATCCGACACGACCGGGGAGAGATCAGGCGCAAGACACACATTTTTACGTGCCCTATACCGCTTTCTGTGCTCTCGCTACGGGAGTAGAACCGGCGCAACAAACTCCCTAGCAGCACTGTCTTTTGATGTAATTAAAATGCTGTAGGTGGCCAGCCCTATCGCTGTTACGTACCGCGCGGCTGTAGGTATTTTAGGAACGGCCGTTTAAACTACTGTATGTATTTACACTGTGGTTTAAGTGTCAAATGAGTAAAGGAAACGTTTCCCGCTGTCTTGGAAGACTTTGAACCAAGTAAGTATCATCTGGTTAGGTTAGGTAAACATACCACTATTTCCTGTTTTAAAATTGAGACTTTAAACTTAAACTTTTTTTTTGTATCCGGCTGATGTACAACCTACAATATTTGTAGTGGTAATTGGCGTGGTGACTTATAAATGACATGAGGCTACCCATTATCTAAATTTCGGAAAAAAGTTGCTGTGACACACTTACAGACAGAAAGACAAACATGAGGACTCTTGAAGGCCACTTCTTCTTGTGAACTTTCCTACGAAACTCTATAAAGTGACCGAGATGAATGTTTAGTGACCCTGACTGCTAAAAACGGAGGTTGCGGGTTCGAATCCCAGTACGGACATTTGTGAGTCTCACGACGCCGACGTTTTCTTTCATGGTTTGTCAGTGGTTCTTTGAGAATGATGTAAGAAATATTTTTTTATTCTGTCTCTTAATTCACGGGCTAACTTCAAGAAACCCGGTCCTTTTTAAAGGCTTACACGGGGACACAGGTCCAACATGCAGAGGCCTTGTTGAGAACTTTAATCTAAAACGAGATGGGGGCATCTGCCAATATTATATTACTATGGTATAAATCATTAAGGTCAAAGAAATTGTCTAGAAATCTCAGTCGTCTGATTGAAATATCACGTCTTCAATCACAAGCAAAAACATGTCTACTCGATAAAACAATTGAAGATTAAATCCTAGTCAAATGATTTTTATTTGACACGATGCACATGAATTCAACAAAACATGTCATGCGGAGAAAAGAGGATCACGTGGTAAAGAAGGTGCTGGATATGAATGTGGATGGATATAGAGGAAGAGAACGATCAAAGATACGATGGATGGATTGTGTGAAAGATGATATGGCTGCAAAGAGTGTCACTTGCGAGATGACGTCAGATAGGAACGTGTGGAAGAAGACATGCTGCGCTGACACCAAATAGTAAATGGGATAAGGGCAGGGGAATGATAATAATTTTATGCACGTGCTATCCCAGTATTATTCATACAAACCTTCCTCTTAAAACACACTATCTATTAAAAAAACCGCATCAAAATCCGTTGCGTAGTTTTAAAGATCTAAGCATACATAGGGACAGACAGCGGGAAGCGACTTTGTTTTATACTATAGTGATTATACACACGTGGTTTTTTACCTAGACTATTATAGTCTGCGCACGTAACGCGCATGCGTCGACTCCTAAGTATTGTTACGCATAGTTACATGTAGTGTCCTTGACCTGAGGTTAAGCTTCGCATAATAAGGCTTGGTAAGAGATGGGTTGTTGACAAAAATTGTTATATCTTTGACCGAAGTTTTTGTGTGTATTAAACTATTAATGATAACTTTTTAACTAGGTGTAACATATACTAGAAGTAATTTTTGATCTGAAAGATATTGCGAATTTAGTTGAGCTTAGGGGTCGCGAGTCGAACTGTGAATCGCGACCCAGCCGCCGCGTCAGCTCATGATTAAAGACTCCGGTTGGGTCCGAAACCAGTCTGGCTATCCCCATAAATACGTGTGAGTAAACCGTTTTATCATTTAAATATGAATCATCCTCACGAAAGTTATTAAAAAGATTACAAAAGTACTCCTCATTTACAAATTGATGCCAGTTTAGCAGCTAAACATTACCACACTCTGTGTTGTAGTTGGTTTAAAAGTAGCCTATGTGTTAATCTATTGTAACCGCTACTTCCACACCGTATTTCACCGAAATTGATCCAGCCATTCAAACGTGATACACCAAACATTCATACACACAACAATTCAACATGATATAATATAAAACGTGCTATACATATTAAAGCGAGTAAAGCCACGGTATCTAACTAGTAGTAAAATGAACCCAGACGTGTATGTTTAGGAATAGTTCAAATGCTAACATCTTGTAATCCCACGGTAATACAATTTACATTATAATTCGGTTAAAAATGTATATTGTATAGAAAATTCTCATGAACGATGTTCTCATGCAAAAATTGCTTCTGATACAGTATAAAATAATACAGTAAAGTCTTTATATATATAAACGGGCGTAACGCGAGTTATGCCTCCGCTATCAGTAGTAGTAGTTCATCATCTTCCTGCCCTTATCTCATTTCACTTGGGGTCGGCGCAACACGTCTTCTAGACATGTTGCTTAAAGTTTTGGCTATGGTTTTATAGTCGGCCGCCTGCCTGACACTAACCCTCTTTGGGAATGCGGACACCACACGGAAACAGTAGTAGTAGTTATATTAGTTCGAAATAGTTTTTGACAGATGTTTACTGCCACAGATAATATAATTAATGGCGTGACCACGTGTGTTTTAATTTTAAGGAACAAATAAATGATATTTATTTTGCAAATAGCCTAAAATCAACACTAATTATACGCCATAACTATCGCTGTTACGTACCGCGCGGCTGTAGGCATTTATTCATTAGAAACGGCCGAGTTACTACTGTATGTATTCATATTGTGATAATATCGTCCAAGCATTAACTCGTCCATTCTGTAATATAATCTGTGCCCTCTCGGCGAGTTCACTGACACTTGATACGGTTTTGCTTTCATATTCATTAGACTATAGCTGTGAATGAACGAGATTATACATATTACAAATGTGTATTATAAATAGTAAATAACTCATGATTATAATAAAATACTAGCTTGTCACCCTGTTGGAAATCAGTTATAGCTACAAAAACAATATTCAGCTTTTAAGCAGTCCAAGGTGTTAGCTAGATCTATCCCAAATTTCATCAATATCGGTTGTAGAGTTTCAGCGTGGAGAGGTAACAAATGGTACATTGCATAAATTGGCAGTACTTTTTGAATAACGCACTAAAATATGATTTTCTGTAAAGTATGTACCTACTTTACTTACCCCTTTATAATAAAAATAATAATGTCAGGACCGATTTATGGCACGGCGGCTAGTGTTATTACCAGAGAGAGGTCAGACGCAGAACCCACATTGTATAACGTGCCTTCCGAAACACGGAATTTGCATTTATTTCAAAAATGCATACTAGGTACATTCGAAAAGTCGGTGGGCACCGTGGAGATCGAACTCGAGACCTTTGACTTTGCTGTCTTACAACTAATTTATCACAGCTTCAAAATATTAGAAGACCTAACATGCATTCAAACGCACGGGATTTCCATGCCAACTTCCACACAGTCTTAACACACACATACACAACCAATTCAATACATAATTGCTATTTCCTTAACTTTCAACGTTTATAAATAATTTCTTTCAATCCCGCACTAAACAGGATATAATTGCAATTTTCTATTAAATGCCGGATATGACGTAGGTTGGCGGTTATTTGAACCAACAACCTTGTCAAGAACTTTTGAAAGAACAATGAAATTATTCCTACCAAGGTGAATCAAATTGTGTTTTTTTTTGTCATTATTTTGACGTTTCTAAATTAGTCTCCTAGTCTCAGAGACAGCTGAACACCAGTATGTCACAGAGCGACTGTCTATCTGACAACACAACACATGTTACTGGCTATACAGATATACAGCTACAAGGATCTTTCGGCACGTGGCCAAATCGGAACTAATGCCGTCATATATGAAAACCATCACTTTTGACAGACAGTTGACTTGATGCTTGTGAATATGCACACCAACGCCCTCATGTTAATGTCATCCACGTGACGAGAGATCCTTGTAGCTGTATAAAGCTATACTGCGATTATCCTACTAATATTACAAAAGCGAAAGTATTTTAATGTACAAGTCTATGCGTGTTACCTCTTCACAACTTAAAGTGGTTGATAAATATTAATGAAATTTAGTTTATAGTCAACTTACACCCTGGATTAACACACAAGCTTCCTTTAAACCGACTGCGTTCGATAGAGGCGAGTAATGTGTTTGCACTTATAACTGCCATTTAGTTATTGTATATTAGCTGTTGCCCGTGACTTCCCCCGCGCGAATGTCGGTTAGAGCCGTAAAAACATTATCCACTTCTGACCCAATTCTTCTATATCGAACGCAATTATTATTACTTTCCAACAACTATTGTTATATTTTAGTCAATATATACAAAAACATAACAAATTATAAACTAAAACTCCCTCGAGAACCACTCTACAAATTGGTGAAACCAGCCTGAAAATTGGTACATCCGTTTTTGAGTTTATCGCGACCACACAGACACGGTTTTACTTTGTTTTATAATATGTAGTGATTTCCGACGCTTTGCTATTTGAAGATGCATTACAACTTGAGAAGTTAGCTGACTTTCATTAACGTTTTGAATCGCCCGTCATTTGAAAGTAAATGAGTATGTTTCGGTTCACATTCGCTAATTTCTATTCTAAACAATCTCTTGCTAAATGAAACTTAAATGTAATTTACAATAGTCTTGTAGCTACCCTGGGCCGTCCATGTCTGTTCTTTCATAGAGCAGGGGTGGATGGCCCTTGGTAGTTGCCCCATCATAGTTTAGATTAAAGTTCTCAACAAGGCCTCTGCATGTTGGACCTGTGTCCCCGTGTAAGCCTTTAAAAAAGACCGGGTTTCTTCCCTTGAAGTTATCCCGTGAATTTAAAGACTTAGATAATAATTTTACATAAGATGGACATAAAATTATTAATTTGAAACCAAATTTCACGATTTCATAAATTATCATAATAATAATAATATAAATTATCATAATAATCATAATTATAATAATTATCATGTATAACACGACCAAATAATTAAAGTTTAAGTCCTAAACTTTAATTATTTGGTCGTGTCATACATGTATTTACTCGTGACTGTACAAGCACTCATACGTATTAAAACTTGTTGAAATGCTTATGAAAGTTGACAGCACCGGTTCGATTCCGGTCTTACATAATATTTGTAGGTACTTTCTAAATATACACCGTGATTTTTAGGTCGTTTTAAAAAAGTCGTCCACACAATGTATCCGTCATAAAATACCTCTAGGCGCGAATATAATTTTTTTATCATTAATTAAAATAATATGCATGAAAAAAATAAATAATACATTGGAAATATGAAACATCCTGTTAAAAATGTTTACGTATCAAACTGTTGAAGATACATGCTACATACTTACTGCGAACATTATGATTGCAATAGTAAGACAGCTGTTTTACGCTAAGGTGAATGACCTGTGATAAGACGCCGCCGCGCCGCCCGCGCGGCCCCTTTGGCACAAGGTTCGGACCGCGCTCACTACAGAGTGTTCGTAAAACTGCCTTGTGTCATAATAAAGAATAATATTTTTATTCATTCAAATCTTAAAAAAAACATATTTTTTTATTATAAACGTTTACTAGTCATTGGATACATGAACTGGGCTGCTTTTTTAAAACGACCTAAAAGTCACGGTGTATATGTACTTATAATGGTCATTTTACTATGCATATATAATGTCTTGATCAAGTTTTGAATGGAAGCTCTTTTAAAATGACTAGCGATTTCGCCCGCACGAATATTGGTAGCTGTATAAACATTATAAGCTTCTAACGCAGTCGGTTAAAAAATATATGTGTTAATCCAAGGTAACGGCAAACTCTAGTTCAAACCCCATTCCAGACGGGCCTGTTGGTCTAGTGGTTAGTGACCCTGACTGCTAAGCCGGTGGTCGTGGGTTCGATTCCCACCCAGGACAAATGTTTGTGGGATGAGCACGATCATTTGTTATGGGTGTAATTACAAGTATATAGTTATGTTTTTCAGTTGTCTAGTACTCATACAAGTTACTCTCGTAAGTACAGTAAATTTTAGAATGTTGAGGAATATTTACTATTTATTTATTTCAAAATCATATAGATTTCTTTAGCCGTTTGAGCGTGAAAGAGTAATAACAAACATCTATGCATCCATTCATATTTCATCCATACTTACAAACTTTCGCGTTTATAATATTAGTAGGATTATAAATAGTATAGAATAAGGCGATTGTTCTTAATATATTAATGGACTTGTTTTAAATACATCCAGCAAATATTATTATTTAAAATCTTGTCGATAATAATAGACCTAGCTTACGTAAGTTATTGTAGAAAATAAATGATTTTTATTTATTTAAGTATCTATGCTTCCCGCTATTATAAACTCTGTAATGACTGGACTGATGATAATGATGAGTAATTCAGGCTACTTATATGTTAAAAAAAATATTTAGTTTCTTTTTTTTTCTAGAAAAATGACTAATTCACTTTCAAGTAGCGGGTACAGATAGTTCTTCAATATAAAACTATTTATATGCGCGTCGAATCACACTTAACCAACTTTTGAGTGCTGTAGATATATACATGTATAATTATGTTGATTGATCGTTCAGTCCGAGAAAGCACATGTTCAAATCGATTACGCTACATGATCGTAACATCCGATTATAATCCGATATAGCATCGATTTTATATCGATAAAGAGACTAACGACTATTAGAAATGCTCGTGCCATAAATTGTATCTATAAGAGTTGAAATATGGAAAGATTTCACGAAGTTTATAGCAATATATCTGTTTTAATTCACGGGATAACTTCAAGGGAAGAAACCCGGTCCTTTTTAAAGGCTTACACGGGGACACAGGTCTAATTTGCAGAGGCCTTGTTGAGAACTTTAATCTAAAGTGTGATGGGACATCTACCAAGGGTCCACCCCTGCTCTATGGAAGAACAGACATGGACGGCACAAGGTAGCTAAAAAACTAAGTATCTTAAATTTAACATTTTGGGCTGAAAATATTATAACCTAATGATATTTTTTTTTTGTTAAATTATAATATGGCTACTACCTATAGAATAGTCTACACTGTCTACAGTGCTACAAGTATCTTTTATCACGTGGATGACATTAACATGAGGGCGTTGGTGTGCATATTCGCAAGCATCAACTCAACTGTCTGTCAAAAGTGATGGTTTTTCATATATGACGGGATTAGTTCCGATTTCGGCCACGTAGGTAATAAAATATCCTTGTAGCACGTTACAAGTATCTTTTGTATTATCGTAACTTTTTATTGATTTGATAAAAGCTAAAAATACGAATCAAAAGGTTTTTTTTTATGTATCTCATCGAATAATTAGATTTATTAAGTCAAATACCCTATTTGTATTATTCGATGTCTAGTTTGTAAGATATTACGAGAATATTTCAATGTATGTATGTTGTTTCTTATTTGGAGCGGATAGTAAAAAGTTTTTAACAAAATTTGGGACATAGACTGCGTGCTTGAAAGTATATAACAACAATTATTATGCTCTAGATAAAAAATAATTGGATAAACTGTTCTTTGCTATTTTTTTAAAAACGAGAATTACAGAAATTTTGAACTGTACTGAATTCTGAAGAAATGTGATCCAATCTTTAAGCGGTATTTTCTAGTAAATTAAAAATATGATACTCATAAATAAAGTAGCTTTTTATTAATACAATAATCATCTTCCTGCCCTTATCCCATTTTACTTGGGGTCGGCGCAACACGTTTTTTTCTTCCATTCTCCCCTATCAGACGTCACAGTATCATTTACTCCTTTTTTATTCAATCATTCCTTATAAAATCCATACATCTTTTCCTTGGCCTTCCCATTCCTCTCATACTGTGTAAGTCATTATTATTACACTGTGGCATAATGATTACAAGAAGTTAATCTATTACTAATTAATTACCTGTGTTTCTATTTCCTGCCTTTCCACGTTAAAGATCTTTTTCACTTGTGCGATTAATTATTTTCCGTAAGAGATTGTAGCAAGTCAATGTACGCTTACTTCATCAATTTCCTTAATCTGTAGTGTGTAGATAAGTTACATGTCTCCTCACGCTAACGCTGAACGCTCCAATGTACTGAACTGACAAGTCACAGTCACGTCACGCGGCGAACGGGACATGTCATTTTATTCTATTTTAATGCGATGTAACGTGACTGGCCAGTTGGTCTAGTGGCTAGTGACCCTGACTGCTATACCGAGAGGTCGTGGGTTCGATCCCCACCCAGGACAAATGTTTGTGTGATGAGCACGAGCATTTGTTGGGTGTCGGGTGTGTATTTTATCTATGTATGTATTTAAAAGTAGATACATACGTACATACATTTTGTGAACATGTTGAGTAGGTTTGAGAAATCAGCCAATAACTATTTTTGTCACCGATTTTTTTTTGACAATTTGTTTTTTTTCGCGAAATTATGCGTACGAAGTCGCAGGCAACTGCTACTTGTGAGTATAAGATTTTCATTTATATAATTACTTAAATAAAATGACAGTTTAACATACATACATAGTATAAAACAAAGTCGTTTCCCGTTGTCCTGTCCCTATGTATGCTTAGATCTTTAAAACTACATGATAGATTTTGATGCGGGTTTTTTAATAGACAGAATGTTTCAAGAGGAAGGTTTATACGTATAATTCCTCAGTATTGCACCCGTGCGAAGACGGCGTGTCGCTTATGAAAAATACACGTCAAACACTTAAAATTTTCTTATTTTATTTTACAGTAAATATAAAACTAAGTTTAAAAGTATCTAGTTATGGATAATTAGCCGACTGTTAGTCATTTTCTCTTAAGCCAACGACAATAGTTTCAAAGCTTTTAACCCGCCATGTAAAATCACTTTCTTTGGTTCTAGAGAGTGTTGTCTATGCGCAGATCCGTTGTCTATGCCATGCAAATAAATGCTAATGTCGGTGAAAGTGTCAAGGGAACGAAAAATATAATAATAATGCGATTCACACGTTTTTTTGTTTTGTAAATTATAGTTTAGTCAAATGACATTGAAAATGATTTATTTATTTTAATATAGAAATATATTTACTAGCTGTTACCCGCGACTTCTGTCGAATGTCGGTTATAAACGTAAAAATATCACCACCTTCTAAGTCGGTTAAAAAGTAGCCTATGTGTTAATCCAGGGTGTCAGCTAACTCCATACCAAATTTTATCAAAATTGCTCCAGCCGTTTGAGCGTGAAAGAGTAACAAACATCTACCTATACCTACAAACTTTCGCGTATAAAACATGAGTAAGATAGTTTTGAAATAAAGACGTTGGTGTGCATATTTGCAACAAGAATCAACTCAACTATCTGTCAAAAGCGATGGCTTTTCATATAAATCGGCATTAGTTCCGATTTCGGCCACGTGATAAAAGATGCTTGTAGCACTATATGTAGATATTTGATACATCTATAAAATGTAGTAGCATACATATAATGTCCGAAACTACTGGACCGATTCTGATATTATAGGTGGAAGTTCTAACAGATATTAAAACAATTCTAATCACTACATCGTATAAAACAAAGTCGCTGTCGCAGTTTGTCTGTATGTCCGCTTAAATCATTAAAACCACGCTACGCATTTTGATGTGGTTTTTTTTTTAATAGATAGTGATTCGAGAGGAAGTTTATATGACGTATAATACATCAGTATTTCACCCCGTGCATAGCTTGCAATTTTTTGTCCATCCGCCTGATTGTTCCCGCTAATCTTTGAAAAGGCTCGACCGATTTTCGCGGGACTTCTATTAGCAGGTAACTGATATGATACGGAGGACTAAGGCTGCTTAAATTTTAGAAAAAAGCTTTTATATCTAAAATTAATCAAATTAGCTTTTGTATTAAATTTCACGCGGAGGAAGTCGCGGGAACAATTAATTCAAAATAAATACCGGCATTGCATTAAAAAGTAATTGTTTAAGTTTTATTACTTACTTCATAAATATAATGAACGGTAATAAAAAACATGGCACTTTCATAAAGTTAACAATTAACGTTTTTAATTATTATTTATGATTCATGCATATGAATGAATGAGACTCAGGCAGAACTCTGTCTGCCATACTTAAAATTATTGTTACTAAATGAGTTTCGGAGTTAATAAAACCTATTTAATGATAACATTAATTAAATTCAATATTTTTTAGATATAGGTTTTTTTTTAAATATGTACATAGTATGATTAAAATAATTGTTGATAATTTATTACTCTGTAAATTACCTGATTAATTAGTATTGTATTAAAAATATACGATTAATTAGTATTAATCATTTTGCGTTAAAAAATAAATAAAACATCAACTCACCATTTTATCCTCCAAAGAAAATCAGTAAACTTAAAAAAAGAATCCAAAATCACAAACAATAAAAAAAATACACTCGAAAAAACACAACTGTCACTGCATTCCGCGCCAAAAGTTTACAAACTTTTTAATTCATTATTTTCGACACTCGACTCATCGGCTTTTCGGTCAACCGATTTTTTTTTAAATTATATTTAATTATATCTTGGCACGTCTTGTGTGTTTGAAAGAAGTATTGGGACTGAGTTCACGAGATATCTTGTAAAGAAAGTGGGGTGCCATTTCCTATACGCAGCGAGTCACTATGCCCAAAGGCCTGTTAAGACACGCACAAAGAAAAAATAACTTTATGTGCCTATGTTAAGGTATATAATCGAATGTATTTATGCACGGAGGCCTCTTAAAATACGTACAAATGAATTTTAATCTTATGTGCAGGAATTAAAGTATAAAGTTAATTGTGTAGTTAATTGCAAAGAGCCTAATGTTAGTTTAGAAAATTCGTTAAATAATGCATAATTTTGAGATTAATAGTCAAATTGACTTTGGAGATATTTTTAAGAATGTTTATGTAATGGAACATTATATTTCGCAAATATGTTTTTTACGTTGGCTGTATTGAGTATGCTGTTGCGTGTATTTTTTTTTATATTTTTTTAAACTGTGAAATGATTGCATTTATTTGTATAGTATTAATAAAAGATTTTTAGCAAAATGACATAAAAATCGTTATAAAAAGTTGAATAAAAGATAAAAATGAACATTCATGATCAATATTCATATTATTAATATAGTATTATAGCATAATCTTATTAATTACGAGGTTAATCGTGAAAATTATACTTTTATGGATAGATATAATTTATGACCTTTCATAAAACAAAAATTGTAAATGTATTCATATGCAAGTGGTAAAAACAATTTATTTATATTATATGTAAGTATACAGAATAACTTAAATTTTTTTCTTTAATTTTTCAAAAACAATTTAACACGAAAGGATTTTATATTACCCATTTGACTAGCCGTACAGTTTATAAAGTGACTTAAATTGATATAAAAGTTACTCATATACCTACATGTAACTCTTCCCATATAGGGAAGGTTTGAGCATTAATCACTACGGTAGCTCACTGCGGAGCGATTTCAGATTCCAATATTAGGAATCCAGGTATCCTCACGATGTTTCCCTTCACCGTTTGTCGATAGTGTCTGAGAATAATCAAGAAAGTACATATAACTTTAAAAAAGTCACATTGGTACTTGCCTGCGGTGAGGATCGAACCTGCACCTCGTGTACACAAATCCACACATAGAACCGCAAAGCCACCACGACATTCTCACACTTATTCACAACACACTCTTTAATACATTATTATAGTTATTAAATAGCTACATATACAAACTTTGTAACAAAACGTTACAATTATTTTTTAGGGTTCCGTACCTCGAAAGTAAAAACGGATCTCTTATAGGATTGCCTTGTTTTTCGTTCGTTTTTACAGCAGTTTTTGCGACATCCATAGGGAATCAATACCAAAAGGTTACAAAAACCGTTTGTAACCGCAGGTTACAAAAAGTACCCTTTTGGTCTTAAAATTACAGAGCCAGTCATGTCCAGCATGCGCGAGCGATCCCGTGACGCTGGCTTAGGTAGTAGAAGGGGCCCGGGGTGTTTTTAGTCGGTGGGAGTCCGACATATCCCCACGCCGTGCCCTCGGCGTGGGTTGAAGTCATTAGCGTTACACCACGGAAAACAAAAGAAAAATATCTTGAAATGTTTAGCACAATGCAGATAAAAGAAATTTGCGAAATACGTATTTTTAGGTAGATGATTAGATCCTATCATCATTCCCCTGCCCTTATCCCAATTATCATTTGCAGTCGGCGCAGCATGTCTTCTTCCACACGTTCCTATCTGACGTCATCTCGCAAGTCACACTCTTTGCAGCCATATCATCTTTTACACAATCCATCCATCGTTTCTTTAGTTGTATTCTATATTAAAAGAAAAATATGTTTGTCTTTGACTTATCTGTACGGAACCCTGTGTTGTGACTCAGACTAGCACTAAAACGGATTTTTCAGTGGAAAAGAGACGCCGTTCTACGCCATATATACTGTCTCATTTTGACAGCCACAGCAGTCTTTTTTAAAGAGGTCTTATTATCATTATAGCTACGTCTGAAGCGTAAATAATGACAGTTGTTGCTTTAATAATCAAATCTATCTGTCTGTTTTACTTTTAAAGTAAAAGTGTAAAGAAATACTCGCTTTTAAAAGTCATTTTTAGTTTTAAATCTAGGTTAGGTCTTAACATTTTTATCGTTTAGCCGAAATGTGCAGGTATTTAAGTAAAATATTATATTCCTCAACATTCTCCACAAAGCCATCTAGTGTGAAATTAAGAATACGAGAGTAACTTGTGTTATGAGTACTAGACAACTGATAAACATACTTATATACTTCTAAATTCATACATATGATAGACAAAATTCACTTCCCGACACAGAACAAATGACCGTGCTCAACACACAAACATTTGTCCTGGGTGGGAATCGAATCCACAACGTGCTCCGGTACAGCAGTCAGGGCCACTAACCACTAGACCAACAAGCCCGTCGTATAAACAGCTTTATTTACACGCTCCATCCAATTTACTCTTCTAAATAAAATACTTATGAATGTAATGACGCAAGCATATTACACTCAACTTAAATCAATACTATAAGTCTTACTACAATTACACTGAACAAGTGAAAGACGACTTAAGATCATACAAATTGACGTTCCGCTACTACACCTAAAGTAAATATCCGGAACGATGTCGGTCACGGCGGCTAGTGTTACTATGACACCAGCCAGCTACGCGGGACATGTTATAGTGCACAAGCGTGTGCTAACACAGGTGCACTCTCTGTTCCTTTACTCTCATAGCGCGATGGGACGGCAATCCGACACGACCGGAGAGAGATCAGGCGCAGGACAGGCATTTTCTAGCCAGGGTCACGCAGAGTATGCGACGTGACGCAGGCTTAGTTAGTAGAAAGATCCCGGGGTGTTTTTAGTCAGTGGGAGTCTGACATATCTTAACGTCGTGCCCTTGGTGTAGGTTAAAGTCATTAGCGTTTCAACCCGGAAAACAAAAGAGAAGGATCCTTAAATTTAAATCTTTTAATGCGAAATCCTTTAAGTAAAATATAGCGAGAAAACCTAAATTCCAAATATTGAAATTGGAAATCATTGAGCTAGGGTGGTGATTTATGCTCAAACCTTCTCTGTATGAAAAGATGTCTGTGCCCAGCAGGCTATAGGCTGTATCTAATATATAAAATTCTCGTGTCACAGTTTTCGTTGCCATACTCCTCCGAAACGGCTGAACCGATTCTCTTGAAATTTTGTATATGCATTTAGTAGGTCTGAGAATCGGCCAACATCTATTTTTCATTACATTTTTTTTTGTTTTCGCGAACGAAGTTGCGGGCAACAGCTAGTATTCATATAAAAACTACGTTTTTTACTACACATGTTCAATATCTTTCTCTTTGATTCTTCAATACATTTAAGCAATTCGATTCATCCAAAGAGAATACATATAAAAAGTTATCACTCTATTCTATTTTATGTTCATAACACTTTTATAGACACATAGCGTGCGTCAATACTATTATCCTATTGTAAAGCTATTAAGCTACTTCTAAAATGGCGGGAAAGTGATATATAGAAGTAAGATACTTTTGACCGACATTAAATTATTTAAATCTGTGCATATTATGTATTTTTGATTTTTGTGCTAGATGTTATAGAATAAATGAATTTTGATGTATTACAAGAGAGCTTGATATTGTTTATTTTTTATGTGGATTGTTTTTGGACAAAATTGGCCCCATTCAATTTTAGAGAATCACTAGCTGTTGCCTGCGACTTGGTTAGCCAAAAAATAAAAATTAGATGGTACCTAGCCGATTTTCAGACCTACTGAATGCATTATATAATACACAATTTCAAGAGAATCGGTCCAGCCGTTTTGG
Source organism: Chrysodeixis includens (assembly GCA_941860345.1). Taxonomy (NCBI): domain Eukaryota; kingdom Metazoa; phylum Arthropoda; class Insecta; order Lepidoptera; family Noctuidae; genus Chrysodeixis; species Chrysodeixis includens. The sequence goes on along the minus strand of OW796110.1, from coordinate 9,935,902 downwards.
AGGAGTGTGCACTAACATTGTGACACGGGAATTTTATATGCGTGTAAGACGATTCGAATCAAGTTACTTTAATGCTACTTTAGCTATTTTAGAGTTAATTTGAGACTAAAAGGCGTTGTGTGAATTATAAGGAATATTAAATATTAATACTTATATTTAACACCATCATCAGCCTATCGCAGTCCTCAGCTGGACATAGACCTCTCCAAGTGCACGCCACTGAGATTTAATACCAAGTTGTAGAAAATTAAACTGTTTAAAAGACGATATATTAGCACAAAAATTTGCACTATGACTGTGACTAGTCAGTTGGACATTGGAGCGTTCAGCGTTAGCATAAGGAAAATTGTAACTTGTCTATAGGTCCAGGGCTTTCGATTTCACTACAACATTGTCTCAACGTCACATGTCTGAACGCAACATAAGTATGAACGAACCGGTCCCTCTGTAACTTTCTGTCTTGCGTAACGACTTGACGAATTCTCTGGCGCGCCTTGGTACAGGTTGTATGAGAGACGACATCTCTTAAAGTAAGCTTTAAAGCTGTGATAGCCTTGTGGTAAGACCGTAGGACTACTAAATCAAAGGTCTCGAGTTCCCCACAGCATTTCGACTTTTCGAATGTTGTGTGCGTTAAAGAAATAAATATCACAGCTTCTGTGTTCCGGAAGGCATGTTTTTAGGGTTCCGTACCGGGTACCTAAAGGGTAAACCAGGACCAAATTACTAAGCCTACGTTGTCTGTCTGTCTGTGTGTCTCCAGGCTGTATCTCATAAACCATGATAACCAGAAAGCTGAAATTTTCACAAATGATGTATTTCTGTAAGTTGCCGCTATAACAACAAATACTAAAACTTAAAAAAAAAAGTATGAAGTATAAACGTGTTTTTCCTAGTAGGTACCAAATTTTCTATTAAGGATGATAGTACGGAACATTTCGACTCGCACTAGGTCCGTTTTTAGCGAGTGATAATTATTTTGCAATACGCACATGGATTGGAAAAGATAACAGCTGTGATTCGAACCTACGACCAGTGACTTGCCAGTCCAACAGTCATACCACTAGGCTAGCACTACATACAGCCAGAGTCACGCAGAGCATGCGCGAGCGATTCCGTGACGCTGGCTTAGGTAGTAGGAGGGGCCCGGGGTGTTTTTAGTCGGTGGGAGTCCGACACATCCCCACACCGTGCCCTCAGCGAGGGTTGAAGTTTTTAGCGTTTCACCACGGAAAACAAAAAAAAATATGCTATCACTATATGATGTAGCAATTACACAACTTCTGCACCCGGAACCGCCTATTTAAGGTGCGAAATGACATAAAAACCAAGGCCTTTTAAATCGCTTATTCACCATGGCTTACATAAAACGGAAATATCCGGCCATCTCACAGATTTCTCTCTACCACATAATATTGACTCATCGAATTGGGGCGAGCTTTTTACGAGTAAACGAGGAAGTGACACAATGTTATGTGTGTTTGTTTAAACAAGTACAATTTACTTGTATTAGTTTTGGAGGTTTTTGTTTGGGTTAGTGATATTTTTTTTACGATTCCCGCACTTAGGAATTTAATACTTGTGTCGCGGGAGTTTTCGCAGATATTGAACTTAGATGCGCAAAGACACCCAGACTCAGAACAAGCATCTGTGGATCGCAAATACTTATCTATTCCAATATTTATTGGTGTGGCTAATTTAATTAAAATTGATCTAGCCTTTTAAGCATGAAAGAGTTCACGAACAACTTAAAAAACAACCATCCTTCCATATTAACAAACTTTCGCGTTTATAATATTAGTAGGATTCCAGCCGTTAAAAGATTCGCCAGAACAAACAGTCGTATTCAAAAGTATCTATTAATAAATATTTAGGCATATTTGCAAAGACATTTATACATATTCAAGAAAAATGCGAGCTTAAAAACTATAATGTCGATTAGAAATAGACATATTTTTATTTACATAGATATCGATTTTAATTATAACACATTTGTATGTATTAAAAAAAAACTAATGCAAATATACATAATATATCATAAATTAATAATTAAATTTTTAAAGTTACATCGCGTAAATACCAACTGCATAAAAAAAGAACCTCCGCCATCTTCAATCTTTCAAAGAGGTTGTATAACTACATTTAAATATATTTTCAATACATTTAACTGTTAACCATTGTTCAGAAACCTTTAAAAAGATTGCTCAATAAAACTTGAAAAGGACACAAGACACAAATTCCACACGCATTAGTAAACAAAATAATTTTATAAGGCGGAACGGAGACGTCACCGCGCCAAAATTTTGACAGCTAAGAGAAAGTGAATACAAAATGGCGGAATCACACAAGAATGTGGCATACCTTTAATGACGTATTGTGAACATTTTCGCGATTATGAATAGCAAATATAGTTGTGTTTTGTTTGCATTGTAGAATATTTTAATGGTATTTTCTAAGTTTGAAGGCAATTTATGAATAAATAAGGGCTTTTTAAATGAAAGTTATTGAATTATTTGGTTGTTTTGTAATAGTCCGTAAAATTTTAAATTTTGGAATCTGTAATCGCTAATCCGCAGTGAGCTAGCGTGATGATTAATGATCAAACCTTGCTAGAGCCTTTGCCCAGTGAGACTTTTATAGACTGGTATTTTTATTTAATACGTAAAAATTATAACCGAGTATAAAAAAATAGTTTAGTGCTTAAGCAAATTTCTAATAAGATTATAAAATATAATACACACGCCGCTTTTGCCTCTTCAAAATTTGTGAGTGTAGATGGATAGATATTTGTTACTGTTTCAGGCCCAAACAACTGTATTAATTTGGATGAAATTTGATATGGAGTTAGCTGACACCCTGGATTAACTTAACACATAAGCTACATATACAATTTTTATCGACTATGTCAGAGGAGATACGTTTTTGCAGCTATAACCGACATTTGCACGGGCTATTCGCAGACACAACAGCTAATCAAAACTACTTCGAAAAAGACGCAATTATATATTTTTTTTATTTTGACAGTTATATCTCTGAAATCGTTAGGTTTCGATGTCGCCAGTAACCAATTCGACACGCCACGCCATCGCGCATCGCCAATCTAACACATGCTTATTATGAAAGGCACATTGGTAATTGGCATATACACTCTCACGACCGCGAGATTTACAGACAAGACGAAACCGCAGATCTAATTCATATCCAGCCAGAGTCACGCAGAGCATGTGCGAGCGATCCCGTGACGCTAGCTTAGGTAGTAGAAGGGGCCCGGGGTGTTTTTAGTCGGTGGGAGTCCGACATATTACCACAGTGCCCTCGGCGTGGGTTGAAGAGTGAAAACATTATCGTTTCACCCCGTAAAACAAAACTAAAAAAGGTTTAAATCATATCAAGTTTCAATCTCTTAAACTATTTCAAATTAGCATTTTAGTAATCCTGTGAGCCTAAAATTCTGTATTGTAATGCAAATAACCTTACACAATCTTATATTACAATTATTATTATAGATTGAGTTCCAATACACTTTCAAACAATATATATTTTTTATAGACTGCATGGATAGCCGAGTGGTACCTATAGTATACAGCGTATAACAGGAGTTTGTGTGGTCCACAAATGCTTGTTCTGAGTCTGAAGGTCGCTGTGCATGTGAATTGGATGACTGTGAAAGCAAGGATTAAATTCCTTAGTATGGGAGTCGTTCGAGTTCTTGCCCTACGCGGGGATCGTGCCCGCGACACATCGCGCACAGTGGTAATTGGCGTGGTGACCTATACCACTCTACCCGTGCATTCCAAAAATGCAAAGTACTGAAACAACTCACGTTATTTTTACCAACGGTAGTCATTTAAAAAACAGTTACATAACCTCAAAACTATTCAAAATGGTTGCAATCAATAATAATTGCCTTTTACGAGTTATTTATTGAAATCCTTATGTGTATCGCCTCGCCCAGTGTTACACAATATTATCGAGTTTATGTGAACTTTCACTAAGGATGTAGGCGCGGCTACGAAAACATTATCAAGCATATCTTTGGCTAAACACGTTTATAATAATGAAAGTAAAAGCATTCAAGGACGACTAAACTCTTATTCACATAAATAACTAGCTGTTGCCCGCGATTTCGTACGCATTAGTAATATTTCCGCGTAAAAAAGGGTTTGTCCAAAAAGTAGAGTTTGGGGATAAAAGGATGTTGACCGATTCTCAGATCTACTCAATATGCTCTCAAAATTGCAATATTCCACGATTTGCTCACAACAGCACCTAGTTAAATCTAAGTAGAGCTTGTATTAGGAGTAATAGATAACTGATAAACATACTTACATACTTCTAAATAAAAACATACAATAGATAAATTACACCCAGACACATAACTGTATAATCATTGTGCTCATTACACAAACATTTTTCCTGGGTGGGGATCGAACCCACGACCTCTGGTACAGCAGTCAAGTCCACTAACCACTAGATCAACAGGCCTGTCAAATTGTTCGTATTTTCGTAATAATGTTTGAGAGGTTAGTAAATTCATATGCTGAATGAATCGTAGTACCACATACGCATTGAAAGTTTATTTTCAAAGATATGCTAACTCAGACTTACTAATTTGATATATCTGACAGCTGTGAGTTAACGCCACTGACCTGTATTATAATACATTGAACTACCAATCGCTAATAGTTTTGTTTAAAAATATCAAAAGATTTTCAAAGAGAAGAAATGAGCGTCCTTGAAACTAAAAAAGCCTATTAGACAAAGGCCAGTCATTTGGATAATGACTTCGGCACTTAAAGTCGTTATTTTGTATGAAATAGCCACTCTAGCAGTGGGACAGTTACAGGCTGGTGTTATTAACAGCTTCGGTAATGGCGCCCCACCGTGGGGCAGCTCACAAGCGTGGTGATCTATGCTCGTTCTCTGTATGAGAGGCCTGCAGTGGGACAGTTACAGGCTGGTGTCATTAACAGCTTCGGTAATGGCGCCCCACCGTGGGGCAGCTCACAAGCGTGGTGATCAATGCTCGTTCTCTGTATGAGAGGCCTGCAGTGGGACAGTTACAGGCTGGTGTCATTAACAGCTTCGGTAATGGCGCCCCACCGTGGGGCAGCTCACAAGCGTGGTGATCAATGCTCGTTCTCTGTATGAGAGGCCTGCAGTGGGACAGTTACAGGCTGGTGTTATTAACAGCTTCGGTAATGGCGCCCCACCGTGGGGCAGCTCACAAGCGTGGTGATCAATGCTCGTTCTCTGTATGAGAGGCCTGCAGTGGGACAGTTACAGGCTGGTGTTATTAACAGCTTCGGTAATGGCGCCCCACCGTGGGGCAGCTCACAAGCGTGGTGATCAATGCTCGTTCTCTGCATGAGAGGCCTGCAGTGGGACAGTTACAGGCTGGTGTTATTAACAGCTTCGGTAATGGCGCCCCACCGTGGGGCAGCTCACAAGCGTGGTGATCAATGCTCGTCCTCTGTATGAGAGGCCTGCAGTGGGACAGTTACAGGCTGGTGTTATTAACAGCTTCGGTAATGGCGCCCCACCGTGGGGCAGCTCACAAGCGTGGTGATCAATGCTCGTCCTCTGTATGAGAGGCCTGCAGTGGGACAGTTACAGGCTGGTGTTATTAACAGCTTCGGTAATGGCGCCCCACCGTGGGGCAGTTCACAAGCGTGGTGATAAATAATCGTTCTCTGTATGAGAGGCCTTCTTAAAACGATTAAAACAAAACTATTACTACTTTAAAAAAGACACGCTACTATAATTTCTATAAAGCGTCATATCTCTCCCAAAACTTCAATATTACTACTTTAAAACGCAAAAATCTACAAAAAAAAATAGTTCGTAATTATTAATGGCACCCAACCGTGGGACCTACAATATTTCAACTCAAAGGTCGCCATTGCATAAGATTCAAGCCTCGCGTCGCGGATGTGCGGCATTCGCCGTGAACTTTCTCATGAAGCTGCGGCCGGTAGCTGGAGGGCAACGCCGACTTTCACTTTGCAGTGTGTGTGTAAAGCGAAGGAAACTCGGACAGTCTTAGTAATAGTATATTTAGACTGTGGTATTGCGTTGAGTTGAATCATATGTTCGAGCGCGGCCATCTTGAATTTATGGCAGGTGTTTTTTTTTTTTTGGAATCATTTGTTCGCGCGCGGCCATTTTGAATTGTAATGACATTTGTTTTGTTTTTTTTTTTTTGTTTTTGAGGTTATTGTAATGCTGTATTTCAGGATATAGGTGTAGTTATTCGAAACATGTAATTAAATTTGCATGTTGTTAAATATTGATTTTATTTAAAATGGTTATGCCGACAGTCTTCTAGGCACGTGTCCCGCTTTTGACAGAGATCTCGACATATTTTTTACGCTTTGTTAATATTATATGGTATGGTTGTTTCAGACTATCTTAGAAATACCAATAATTGTTAATTATTTAAAAAGGTTTTGAAATCAAGTTTCTTTATGGGTTTTTTTCCGAGTAACCTATATCTTACTTTAGTACCTACCAGAATTATAAACAACGCTGGCTTAATTTTACAACAATAAAGAACTTTCCTACTGACCGAAAGTTCGAAATTAAAGCAACTAAAATACTAGTCACAAAATGTAAACCATTCTATTTTTTGCTTACACAGTATAAAAACATTATTTCCTTTTATATAGAAGCGAGTTATAAAATAATTTGTATTAACAATAAAAGACTGTCCACGAAATTGAGTTTACATGGCTTACCTACGCCCGATAGTTACTCAATCGAATCCACTTGTCTTAATATCAGTTGCCGTGTGTCGTAACACATTCCGGTGTTGGTGTCTGATAAATAATACCTGCTCTATAGTCTATACATCACATTCCTGTAAGGGCATAGACACTGTTAAACTATTATTGCAGTCGCAAGCAGTAGCTTCTTCGCGGCGATTCTTTTCAGAGTAGCCAGTTAGGAAATGTCGACTCCAGCGAGCTTTTAAAAAAAATGTCAAGTAAAAGAGAAAACATTTATCCTATTTGCAGAATAAACCATTTCATTTTATAGCCTCTAGTGTTTTATCTGATGGACTGTGAAGTTAGAGGACGTTGGTTTAAATCGTGCAATGTCTTTTTGATTTTGTTTGCGCATTAATGTTCTTTTTTTATAACGATTCCCGCTCTAAGGTATATAAATTTAATCCTTGTATCAAGGCAGGTTTGAAAGATATTTATTTCACTTGTATATGACACCCAGACTCAGAACAATTATTAATTTGGATCGCACAATGGATTGCTAAAATCGATGAAGAATAACGTCGTGAAGAAACCGGAACACTTGAGAAATTTTCAAGAGTATATAATTATAGCCACATGGCTAGCACTGGCACCCACAAAAGGCTCCAGGATGAACATAGTGGGTTTTAGTCAACAACTTTTGCAGACTCTTGATCAACTTTTGCTGTGCCCGACAGGGTTCATAATATCTATATACCTAACATAAGACCTATTTATAGATTGTGAAGAGCAATACAGTATTGACGGGTAAGAAAATTTTCGGGCCTGTTGGTCTAGTGGTTAGTGACCCTGACTGCTAATCCGGAGGTCGTGCGTTCGATACTCACCCAGGACAAATGTTTGTGTGATGAGCACGATTAGTTGTTCTGTGTCTGGATGTGACTTTATATATAACAAAAGTATGTTTATCAGCTGTCTGATTACCATAACACAAGCTCTGCTTAGCTTGGGATCAGATGGCCGTGTGTGGATATTGTCCCGAGATATGTATTTATATTTATTTATCACCCAGACAAATATCCAGCTTTTATCCTAAAACGGGACCGAAACCGTACCTCTATTTAAGCTGCCAAACTCACTAACCACTAAACCAACGCTCCAACCACCATGTTATTTTGTTTTTGGGCATAGTAAACATGTTTAGCAGTGAATATTATTATAAGCGGTATCTCCATCGCTGCCTACGTGTTGCATGCGCCACTGCCCACCCCGCGGTACCACCCTTAATTATAAGGTAAGGTCTTAGTGGATGAGCGAGCGAGTTTAAAATAAATATGGAGGCTTTTTTTAAGTTTAAAACTGTATGTATGTTTGCTTTTAAACAAAATGTAGAGCTTTTTATTTGGCCCGAAGGCGACGCCTTACTGAGATTTGAAATAAAGAAGTATAAAGGTGTATAAAGGTCTTAATTTGAAATATTTGCGCACAATGTAGTATAGTGTAGTATGTGGCCTTTTCTCTGCTCTCTCTTTCTATATAATATGTATTTATCTATGTTTCTTATAAAAATAATGTACAATGGCGGACATTATTTGTATTAGAATGCTTGCGGCATATATTGACGTTCTTGCTAAACTAGGTACCTACGCAAAATCGTCGTCGAAAATAACTGATTTTGATTCTTTTGTCTTTTAGTGACTGCCATACCTGAGGTCGAGGGTTCGATTCCTGCCCAGGACAAATGTTATGTGATGAGCACGATCATTTGTTCTGTGTCTGGGTGTAATTTATCAATAATATGTATGTATTTAGAAGTATATAAGTATGTTTATCAGCTGTCTAATTACCATAACACAAGCTCAGCTTAGTTTAAGACTAGATGTCGTTGTGTAAAAATCAGGGTATTTTTTTAATAGTTACTTAAATGATACAACGGTTTACTCATGCGTATGTATCGGGATAGCGGGACTAGTTTCGGACCCAACCGGAGTCCTTAATCAAGATCTCACGCGGCGGGCGAACGAGTCGAACTGGTCGGACTATCCCGATACATACGCGTGAGCAAACTGTTGTATTTAAGTATAATTTTTAATATAACGTAAAGGGTTATTCCGCCCCCGCTTACTACACATCCCTCTTCCTATACCTAGTCATGCGTATAGTGAGATATTATGGGAATAGCCCTCATCAGTACACGAGAGTGTGTGGTGAAGGACACAGCTGTGGAAAATACTGGGAACTGACAAACTGTAAGTAACTGTGCCATAGATTATATATAGACATATTAGAACAGGTTTAAATCATTAATAAGGTAATTGACTAAAAAAATCGAATTAGTTCGTCAGGTAAATTTCAAAAAAATATTTGATATGTATTTATTTTTATTAAATCAATAAAAAAATACAAAAATAAAACGCAACAAAGGAGTCACTTGCCTGTAAAAAGTGCACTTGTATGTGACGTCACAGATTTCAACTTACCGTATCAATATTTATTGGAAATCTATCTGACGGACTAATTAGAATTTTTTAGTCAAATACCCAATCACAAGTATTTTTTTAACACGACAATGTTACAGCTAATTAAAAAAAACCTAATGGTGTTTGTATCGTTTTTTTAAGTATATCAGGACATTTTGTACGCTTTAAATATGTTTTTAACCGACTTCAAAAAGGAGGAGGTATCTCAATTCAGCCGTAAATGTAGGTATAAGCTTTTTTCTTATGTGTGTTCGCTGTTAACTTCGTCGTTTATGAACCAATTTTGATAATATTTTTTTAAGCAACTGCTTTTTGAATTGTGTTTTAAGTAATACTAGAAAATCATCCCAGCTTCCATAAAGGTGTAATACATACTTTCCTCTTGAAACTTTCTTTTTATTAAAATGAACTCTATTATATTTACATTAAAATCCATTGCGTAGTTTTAAAGATCTAAGCATACATAGGGACAGACAGTGGGCAGCGACTTTGTTTTATACTATGTAGTGATATTTTAACTATACTTACAAGTAGTACCATCATCATCAGCCTATCGCACTCCACTGCTGGACATAGGCCTCTCCAAGTGCACGCCGCTGAGATCTGTTTTCAGCTTCTAGTAATAGTATGAATGTATGCAAAATGTATCTAAATTATAATATCTCAATGCAATGTCAAGATGAAATTCTAATACTCCTCATTTACGCACAAGTGTTGTAGATGCATTGAGTAGCTACATACAAACAATTTTTAGATAGATACTTATTTAAAAGTTTTATAAATATGAACGGCAAAAACCACATGTAAGCAAGGTTAGATAATAATTTACGTTGGTATCAAATAAATCTGGATTTGTAAAATCAAAAAAAATATCCATCTACACAGATAATTAAAATTATAGAGTCTGTTTGTAATATAGATAACCGCTTTTTACGGTATCTACATCCACCAAAATAAAACTATTTAAAATCTTTTGTCTGTTAGTCTGTTTGTTCGCGCTAATCTCTGAAATGGCAGGACCGATTCTTACGGGACTTTTTTTGGCAGGTAGCTGACGTAATATGGAGTATATTATTACAAAAAATAAACTCTCTAACTTATTTGTTAAATTCACGTAGCCAGATTTCAATTAGATAAATAAATAAGACCTGATTTAGTGAAATTGCTACTAATTAGGTACACATTACAAAGAACATAGGTAACTAACGAATCATAAACTGTTTTGAAGTCGCTTGAGAGGGTTTTATCGGTTTTATATAAACTTGAAAGCATCGAGATTCATCAATAATTGTATTAGCTACCTTAATGGGTCGTCGCAGACTCAAAGAGGCATACATAATCTTGTTGAGATGACCTATTTAACTGAGAGCGCCTGACCGAAATGTGTTAGCAACGTTACGTGATCACAACCTGTTGCTATTATGTTTTTGAAAGGCGTTTTGAATTGTGTTTTATGTTGATGTATTATTTTGTTAAGTTTTTTGTGATGTTAATTACGGAATTTCATAAACTTGTTTGTATTTTAAACTTGACACGTTGCTTATCTAATATTTAATATTCTCGTGTTAGTTACCGTATTCCTTTAAAACGGCTGGACCGATTCTATTGAAATTTTCTATATGCATTCAGTAGGTCTGAGAATCGGTCAACATCTATTTTTCATCCCTATTTTCTAGCGAACAATGTCACGAAACAGCTAGTTCTCTTTAAAAACACAAAAGCACAAGATTTTGCACAACCATAAACCAATACACAGACCAAAATATTTTTATAATTTCGAGTAAATTTCGAGTTTATACTTTGACGATTACATTGTGAACTTTACCTTCAAAAGATCATAAAACAGAAATCTCAATACTCAAAACACAAAAATCCATTTTCCAGCACAATGTATCGTTCCGAACGCTGGCCCGAAGAAGAAACAGACCCGCCTCGCTCCCGCGCATCCTCTAGAAGATCCTCTGTCACGCTCTCTCGCAGGAACAGCGTTAAGAAGGAAAAAGAAGTAAAGAAGAGTCCGCTAAGCTCCGCCCCGACTTCTGCCACTTCTACGCCGAAGAAGACGGTGAAACCACAGAACTTGGATTTTGTTGTTACTGGCAAACAGATTTTGAAGAGGTTGGTGTTTATTTAATAGCAATAATTTAGTAAAGAAATAAGTAATCCTGAAAATTTTTCAAAGGTTTCACACACTTGATAATGCAATTTTACAGCGATGTCCGAAGCCTTGCAATTCCCTAATTCACGGTTTTGGCTATAAACTACACATAAATACATATTTTTATAATTACATTCGTGAGGATGATTCATACTTAAGTGATATAACGGTTTACTTACTCGATTTATCGGGATAGCCTGACTAGTTTCGACTCGCTCGCCCGCCGCCGCGTCAGCTCATGATTAAGGACTCCGGTTGGGTCTGAAACTAGTCCCGCTATCCCGATACATACCCTGAGTAAACCGTTATACCTTTTAAGTAAGAATAAGCTACAATACTACAGCATAACCTAGTATTATCCAAGCACCCACATCTACCAGCAGGTCAGACCGTGCGAACTCTCTCCCCGGCACATACCACAGACGGCCGTCCGACTCCACGGCCGTGAAGAGTAAGAAGGCGGCAGACAGGCGCCTGCCGGTGCCGCGCAGCCAGGAGACGTCGCAGGAAGATGATATGTCACTGGATTTGTCGCAGGTGAGAAGAATTTGTGAGCTTTAAATGCAGTTGTGACATAGCCTGTGCTGTGACAAAGCTTTTTAAGGTTCCGTAGCCAAAGGGTTAAACGGAACCCTATTACTAAGCCTCCGCTGTCTGTCTCCAGGCTGTATCTCATAAACCGTAATAGCTGGAAAGTTGAAATTTTCACAAATGATGTAATTCCGTTGCCGCTATAACAACATAAACTTAAAAAAATAAGATTAAGAGGTTCAACAAACCAAATTTTAAATCAATTTTTACTCGATCTTAATAAACAGATTGAGTAACAGACTAAAAATTAGCATACCTACTTACAACAAACATGATTTTCTATTATAGACGATAGTACGGAACCCTTCATGCATAACTCCGACTTGCACTTGACCGGTGTATATTTCTTTTGTTAAAATTAATTTCATCTCTCCAGGTATCAGACTTCGAGGACACAAACTCTAAGTACGGCATCAGTACCCTCCCGACGTTCGCCACGTCCACTCCTCGGCCGCGGCTGCAGGCTCGCAGCGCCTCCCTGCAGAGCCAGCTGCACTCCCAGCGCGTGGAGAGCCGCCGCGCCGCCAGCGGGCTGGACAAGACGTGCAGTAAGGACAGCTTCAAGACTGAGACGAGCAGTAGTCCGCACAGGTCAGTTGTTTGATGATCAACATCCAGGCTCGCAGCGCCTCCCTGCAGAGCCAGCTGCACTCCCAGCGCGTGGAGAGCCGCCGCGCCGCCAGCGGGCTGGACAAGACGTGCAGTAAGGACAGCTTCAAGACTGAGACGAGCAGTAGTCCGCACAGGTCAGTTGTTTGATGATCAACATCCAGGCTCGCAGCGCCTCCCTGCAGAGCCAGCTGCACTCCCAGCGCGTGGAGAGCCGCCGCGCCGCCAGCGGGCTGGACAAGACGTGCAGTAAGGACAGCTTCAAGACTGAGACGAGCAGTAGTCCGCACAGGTCAGTTGTTTGATGATCAACATCCAGGCTCGCAGCGCCTCCCTGCAGAGCCAGCTGCACTCCCAGCGCGTGGAGAGCCGCCGCGCCGCCAGCGGGCTGGACAAGACGTGCAGTAAGGACAGCTTCAAGACTGAGACGAGCAGTAGTCCGCACAGGTCAGTTGTTTGATGATCAACATCCAGGCTCGCAGCGCCTCCCTGCAGAGCCAGCTGCACTCCCAGCGCGTGGAGAGCCGCCGCGCCGCCAGCGGGCTGGACAAGACGTGCAGTAAGGACAGCTTCAAGACTGAGACGAGCAGTAGTCCGCACAGGTCAGTTGTTTGATGATCAACATCCAGGCTCGCAGCGCCTCCCTGCAGAGCCAGCTGCACTCCCAGCGCGTGGAGAGCCGCCGCGCCGCCAGCGGGCTGGACAAGACGTGCAGTAAGGACAGCTTCAAGACTGAGACGAGCAGTAGTCCGCACAGGTCAGTTGTTTGATGATCAACATCCAGGCTCGCAGCGCCTCCCTGCAGAGCCAGCTGCACTCCCAGCGCGTGGAGAGCCGCCGCGCCGCCAGCGGGCTGGACAAGACGTGCAGTAAGGACAGCTTCAAGACTGAGACGAGCAGTAGTCCGCACAGGTCAGTTGTTTGATGATCAACATCCAGGCTCGCAGCGCCTCCCTGCAGAGCCAGCTGCACTCCCAGCGCGTGGAGAGCCGCCGCGCCGCCAGCGGGCTGGACAAGACGTGCAGTAAGGACAGCTTCAAGACTGAGACGAGCAGTAGTCCGCACAGGTCAGTTGTTTGATGATCAACATCCAGGCTCGCAGCGCCTCCCTGCAGAGCCAGCTGCACTCCCAGCGCGTGGAGAGCCGCCGCGCCGCCAGCGGGCTGGACAAGACGTGCAGTAAGGACAGCTTCAAGACTGAGACGAGCAGTAGTCCGCACAGGTCAGTTGTTTGATGATCAACATCCAGGCTCGCAGCGCCTCCCTGCAGAGCCAGCTGCACTCCCAGCGCGTGGAGAGCCGCCGCGCCGCCAGCGGGCTGGACAAGACGTGCAGTAAGGACAGCTTCAAGACTGAGACGAGCAGTAGTCCGCACAGGTCAGTTGTTTGATGATCAACATCCAGGCTCGCAGCGCCTCCCTGCAGAGCCAGCTGCACTCCCAGCGCGTGGAGAGCCGCCGCGCCGCCAGCGGGCTGGACAAGACGTGCAGTAAGGACAGCTTCAAGACTGAGACGAGCAGTAGTCCGCACAGGTCAGTTGTTTGATGATCAACATCCAGGCTCGCAGCGCCTCCCTGCAGAGCCAGCTGCACTCCCAGCGCGTGGAGAGCCGCCGCGCCGCCAGCGGGCTGGACAAGACGTGCAGTAAGGACAGCTTCAAGACTGAGACGAGCAGTAGTCCGCACAGGTCAGTTGTTTGATGATCAACATCCAGGCTCGCAGCGCCTCCCTGCAGAGCCAGCTGCACTCCCAGCGCGTGGAGAGCCGCCGCGCCGCCAGCGGGCTGGACAAGACGTGCAGTAAGGACAGCTTCAAGACTGAGACGAGCAGTAGTCCGCACAGGTCAGTTGTTTGATGATCAACATCCAGGCTCGCAGCGCCTCCCTGCAGAGCCAGCTGCACTCCCAGCGCGTGGAGAGCCGCCGCGCCGCCAGCGGGCTGGACAAGACGTGCAGTAAGGACAGCTTCAAGACTGAGACGAGCAGTAGTCCGCACAGGTCAGTTGTTTGATGATCAACATCCAGGCTCGCAGCGCCTCCCTGCAGAGCCAGCTGCACTCCCAGCGCGTGGAGAGCCGCCGCGCCGCCAGCGGGCTGGACAAGACGTGCAGTAAGGACAGCTTCAAGACTGAGACGAGCAGTAGTCCGCACAGGTCAGTTGTTTGATGATCAACATCCAGGCTCGCAGCGCCTCCCTGCAGAGCCAGCTGCACTCCCAGCGCGTGGAGAGCCGCCGCGCCGCCAGCGGGCTGGACAAGACGTGCAGTAAGGACAGCTTCAAGACTGAGACGAGCAGTAGTCCGCACAGGTCAGTTGTTTGATGATCAACATCCAGGCTCGCAGCGCCTCCCTGCAGAGCCAGCTGCACTCCCAGCGCGTGGAGAGCCGCCGCGCCGCCAGCGGGCTGGACAAGACGTGCAGTAAGGACAGCTTCAAGACTGAGACGAGCAGTAGTCCGCACAGGTCAGTTGTTTGATGATCAACATCCAGGCTCGCAGCGCCTCCCTGCAGAGCCAGCTGCACTCCCAGCGCGTGGAGAGCCGCCGCGCCGCCAGCGGGCTGGACAAGACGTGCAGTAAGGACAGCTTCAAGACTGAGACGAGCAGTAGTCCGCACAGGTCAGTTGTTTGATGATCAACATCCAGGCTCGCAGCGCCTCCCTGCAGAGCCAGCTGCACTCCCAGCGCGTGGAGAGCCGCCGCGCCGCCAGCGGGCTGGACAAGACGTGCAGTAAGGACAGCTTCAAGACTGAGACGAGCAGTAGTCCGCACAGGTCAGTTGTTTGATGATCAACATCCAGGCTCGCAGCGCCTCCCTGCAGAGCCAGCTGCACTCCCAGCGCGTGGAGAGCCGCCGCGCCGCCAGCGGGCTGGACAAGACGTGCAGTAAGGACAGCTTCAAGACTGAGACGAGCAGTAGTCCGCACAGGTCAGTTGTTTGATGATCAACATCCAGGCTCGCAGCGCCTCCCTGCAGAGCCAGCTGCACTCCCAGCGCGTGGAGAGCCGCCGCGCCGCCAGCGGGCTGGACAAGACGTGCAGTAAGGACAGCTTCAAGACTGAGACGAGCAGTAGTCCGCACAGGTCAGTTGTTTGATGATCAACATCCAGGCTCGCAGCGCCTCCCTGCAGAGCCAGCTGCACTCCCAGCGCGTGGAGAGCCGCCGCGCCGCCAGCGGGCTGGACAAGACGTGCAGTAAGGACAGCTTCAAGACTGAGACGAGCAGTAGTCCGCACAGGTCAGTTGTTTGATGATCAACATCCAGGCTCGCAGCGCCTCCCTGCAGAGCCAGCTGCACTCCCAGCGCGTGGAGAGCCGCCGCGCCGCCAGCGGGCTGGACAAGACGTGCAGTAAGGACAGCTTCAAGACTGAGACGAGCAGTAGTCCGCACAGGTCAGTTGTTTGATGATCAACATCCAGGCTCGCAGCGCCTCCCTGCAGAGCCAGCTGCACTCCCAGCGCGTGGAGAGCCGCCGCGCCGCCAGCGGGCTGGACAAGACGTGCAGTAAGGACAGCTTCAAGACTGAGACGAGCAGTAGTCCGCACAGGTCAGTTGTTTGATGATCAACATCCAGGCTCGCAGCGCCTCCCTGCAGAGCCAGCTGCACTCCCAGCGCGTGGAGAGCCGCCGCGCCGCCAGCGGGCTGGACAAGACGTGCAGTAAGGACAGCTTCAAGACTGAGACGAGCAGTAGTCCGCACAGGTCAGTTGTTTGATGATCAACATCCAGGCTCGCAGCGCCTCCCTGCAGAGCCAGCTGCACTCCCAGCGCGTGGAGAGCCGCCGCGCCGCCAGCGGGCTGGACAAGACGTGCAGTAAGGACAGCTTCAAGACTGAGACGAGCAGTAGTCCGCACAGGTCAGTTGTTTGATGATTAATAACGTAACGTAAAGATTTTTTCATTATTTGAGTTAATCGGGACATTAGTTTACTACTTAAATGATATAACAGTTTACTCACGCGTATGTATCGGGGTAGCGGGACTAGTTTCGGACCCAACATGAGTCCTTAATCATGAGCTGACGCGGCGGCGGGCGGTGGAAAAAAAACTGTCTTTTTTAACAAACTTCGAAAAGCAGGAGGTTTCTCAATTCGACCGTATAAGCTTTTTTTATGCTTTTCGCGGATAACTTCGTCGTTTATGAACCGATTTTGATATTTCTTTTTTGTTGGAAAGTAGACATGTCCAAAGTTGTCTCATGATAAGGAAGTCAGGGTCTGATGTTGGAAGACTAGAGAAATCGAGGAGAACTTCAAATTTACGCGCAATTTCGGAAAACGGGGCAATTTCGTGTCCCATAGTTAATTTCGGGGACATCAGGACAATTGTAAATCGTTGCTGATTTTGCAGGATCAAAGTAGCTCTCTCCACCCGCGAAGAGTCAAAGACAAGTCAGCTAGATTAGCTCGATGCTTAATGACAGCTAGAGTACTTTTTTTTCATACTCAACTAATACACGTGTGGAAGAAGAAGATATGCTGTGCCGACCACAAAAAAAAAATGGGATAAGAACAGGGGAATGATGATGATTTAACTGATGCATTTTGACCCTTTGTTTAGGACCCAGTGGAAATTCTTATAAACTTCCTTCACTCTC
Organism: Chrysodeixis includens; assembly: GCA_941860345.1. NCBI lineage: Eukaryota > Metazoa > Arthropoda > Insecta > Lepidoptera > Noctuidae > Chrysodeixis > Chrysodeixis includens. Next base: position 9,918,760 of record OW796110.1, on the reverse strand, counting down.
GTGAAACTTGCAAAATTTAAGAAAACCTGTGTTTTCATTCACCCCGAAAATAGTCTATTCACCGCGTTTTACGGTATGCATTTCTAAAATGCATACCGTAAAACGGGGTGCACTGTAAAGCAAACCTCAGAAATATACAAAAGCAACAAAAAAGTGTCACATTTAAGTCCCTTTCTTCCAGATACGGGCCGGAGTGTGACTACTCGTCAGTATCGCCGGAGTACTCCGGGCAGTCCTCCGCCGACCTCTCCCCCACGCGCGCCTCGCAGCAACTGTCGCCGCGGAGCCAGGACCTGCAGGTGTCCAGGTGAGGGGTACAGGTCCAGCCAGGGTCAGGCAGAGCATACGTGAGCGATCCCGTGACGCTGGCTTAGATAGTAGAAGGGGGTTCGCGGAACTTGGCAGAGAGGGTCTGGAAGTAAAGGTTCAACCAGTTTCCCTGGCTGTCTCCACAAAGGCGAAGCGGGCGTGATGCTTGGGGTTTTAACGGGTGCACTGGGACCCTTCTAGCTCCCGGGGAGCTCCACATAGCTCTCCAAATTGGAGGGGATGCGTAATGAATTTCCCCCCAGCAAACCAAAAAAAAATAAAGTCATTAGAAGGGGCCCGGGGTGTTTTTCGTGGACGGGAGTCCGACATATCCCCACGCCGTGCCCTCGGCGTAGGTTGAAGTTGTTAGCGTTTCACCACGAAAAACAAAAAAAATATAAATAAAAATTGTAAGGGATACAGGTAGACTATGCAGTATGCAGCTGACCTTTTTGGGACTTCAAATACAGTGTTTTTCATTTTATTCGTTAATCTACACGATGAACTTTAAACGATAAATCCATAAAAAGTTAAATAGGACGCAATATTTGAAAATATTTTGAAGTCCGAATACATCTATTTTCAAACGTTCACCCTTACAATTTTTTGTCCACAGCTGCTGCGTCAGTACCTGGGCAGACTGCAGCGAGGCGGACACCAAGCTGGACCAGCTGTGCGACGGCGAGTGGTCCTCGTTCTGGGCCAACTACAACAACTCCGTAGCTAAGGTCCCCATGAAGAGCTACTACGACCAGTGCCCCACGCCGTACAGGACCGAGAACTTTGAATTGGCTGACTTTGGTAAGAATTAGGCAAAAGTTATTTTTTTTATGACAGCATTAGTTCCAAACTCGGCCACGTGACACAAGATCCTTGTAGCACTATACTCCCTTATGCTAAGGACGTAAGACTAGACATCTCATATAATGCGTTTAACTAAAACTATTATAGTATAACCCAAACCCAAGTCAATGTGTATAAGTAGGAAGACGTTAGCAGCGTTAGCATATGAAAGTTGGATATTTCGATGTTAGTCCGTCAATCACGCTGATACTACTGAACGAATTTGGATGAACTTCGGTATACAGACAGAGTATGAGCAGACATCGGTGACAGGGTACTTTTCATCCCGATTAATCGCTTTCGTGAGATGATTAATTCTCGATATATGTATATGATATTCTCGTATTACAATATTCATTCCAAAAAAAACCTCAAGCTATTCCTCCAAAAAAGCTTGACCGATTCTAGCGAAATTTTGTGAGCATATTGAGTAGGTCTGAGAATCGGGCAACACCTACTTTTTATTCACAAATTCTTTTTTTATTTTTTTTGACAATCCTTTTCTTTTGCGTACTACGCAGCCTACGAAGGTGCGGGCTACAGCTAGTGTATAATAAAACATTTTTATTTTCTTTCCAGAATTTTCCGACGGCTCACGAAAACGCTCCCCAGACAACATAGAAGTTATAAACAACATTATACGCAACCAAGGACTGCATCTCACACCGCGAGAAACGCAAAACATAATAAAATGCGCTCACCTACTCGGCAACGTACTCTCAAAAGCAATCGACCGATGCTCAAAATCCGACGAAAGCGCAGAACTATTAACCAAAAAGAAAACATTAAAACTCGATCTGAAAGAGACAAGTATACCTGTAGAGGTTAAAGAGGAAAAGAGATGCGAGACTGTCACAACACAAACTGACATTTCGTTGCCAAACACAAAAAGCGCGCCAAGAATTTTCGAGAATATTTTAAGACAATTATCGCGGAGTTCGATTGATGTTGATAAAATTGAGAAGGTTGATAAGGATAAAGAAAAAGAGAAAGAAAAGAGTGATAAAGAAAGTACGGAGAAGAAAGAAGAATAAATTGTTGTGATTTTTTATGTTTAATCTGTTGTTAGGTGTATCCATAGACTAGATTAATCATAGACGAAGTCCCCCGCCCTTACAAAAAATAAGGAAAATCCAAAATTCAATGCAGTTAAAAACAATCTTTCAGCCGTTAATATAATATGTATTTATTTAAGATAGATAGACCGATATGAATGAAAAAGGACTAAATGATACTGTAACGTCTGATAGAGGAGAAATGAAGAAAAACGCGTGTTGTGCCGACCTTTTTTAGAAAAAAAAATCTTTTATTACGTAACATAATCGAAAGTATCTTCATGTGTTAAATGTGTGTTTTAAATGTTATATCATAAAATATCAAAGGTTTTAAACCAAAGAAAAAGTAATTAAGTATTTATTAGCCTTAAAATTGAATACATTTTTCATTGTATGTCTATGTTAGTTATAATAATCAATTATCTATTCAGTTTCATAAATATCAGTTCCATGACTTTCACACAACGCCATCTAGTTTCAAACTAAGCAGAATTTGTGTTATGTGTGCTAGAAAACTGATGAACATTATTATAGATAATTAATTTACACACAGACACAGAACAAATGATCATGTTCATCACATAAACATTTATCCTGGGTGGGGATCAAACTCACAACCTCCAGTATAACAGTCAGGGCCACTAACCACTAGACCAACAGACCTGTCAAAATGTAGTATGAATCACAAGCTTTCTGTATTTAGGATATTATGTCAATCTTACCATTAATATGCTGTAAACTTTATTATTCCTGTAGTCGTTAATGATATGAGAAATGGTTTTTTGAAACGAAATAATTTGTATGAAATTATTTTCAAAAAGTCACGTGATCACCGCTGCTAAAATGTCACTTGTCCATAAAAATGTTGTTTTAAATGTGAAACTATAAAGAATCTATGTTACTAATAAATAAATGTTGATATTTGAGTTTTTTTTTACATTGTTTGAAGTATAGTTACGAGAAAAAACATGTAGATGTACACGACAAAACAGTTGCAGTAGAAATGTGAAATTTCTGAAGTATTATAGAATATTCCTGATATTGTAAGCTAAAAAACATAAATTGTTTAATTTGAAAGATAATTTGACGATTTTATTAATCATTTGACTAGGAACTTTTTTAATCGACTTAATACATCGTACTTAATACATGTTTTTGCATAACTTTTTGAAAGTTGAATTTTTAAGATACTGACAAACGGTGAAAGAAAACGTAAAAAAACCAGGATTCCTAATATTGGAATCTGAAATCTATATGGGATGATGCCTTTGGTTAGCAGTGCGACATTTATACGCTGATATTATCCTACTTATAAAAAAAGGCGAAAGTTTCTAAGTATAAATGAATGTTTACTCGTTCACGCTCAAACGACTGGAGCAATTTTGATGGAATTTGGCATGGAGTTTGCCGACACCCTGGATTACCACAAAGGCTACTTTTTAACCGACTGCGTCTGAAGAGGGTAATGTATTTTATTGCAGTTGTAGAAGACAGACGTTTCTTATTTCGGTATCAATAAGTTTTTTTTGAGGATACAAAATAATACTTCAAAGGTGTATATATTTCACATAATTTATTAAAAAATATAACTAAACATTCACAATTTGTTATCTATGCTACATTATTATACATTATATATTATTCTATTGTAATTTCGTATATGGCCTAATGTCCCTGCTTTTTGGCGCGAAATGGCACACACAGGTATATATTTCTAGTCAAATCTGTTATTCTTATATATTTACAATCTTAAATCTGTTCAGTTTGGTTTCATCCTTATTTTAGACTTATAAACAGTATTTTATCGGCATATTAGTTTAAATTAGTCTAAATAGTTACAAAATTTGAAGGAATTCTTTTTTAAATGATGATATTTTGTCATTAGAAACAGTATTTATAACATTATTTTGATCACAAAATCTCTTTAACTGCAGTATGACAGTTACAGGCTCATACAAGTTAATTTTAAATACTCAATTCTTTATTGCATTCCATATTATTATGTAACATAGATGGTAATTTTTTTTAAGTTAGGTTCAATATTTTTAACTGTGTAAGACAGTAAATAAGAATGAAACCAAGTAAACTCTTAACTTTAACACTAATAAGCGTAATATCGTTTAAACTTAAGTATTAATAATGAACATCAATTGTATAATTTGTTGAAACAGTTAAGTTGTTTGACATAATATGTCAAAGTGACATTAGTAAGATGCGATACATACACATACATAAACGTCACGCCTCTTTCCCTTGGGGGTAGGCAGAGATCACATCTTTCCATTTGCTACGATCCTGGCATACCACATTAGCTTCATCCACACTCATCAGTCGCTTTATACACGCCCGTCTGTTTAGGATACTCCTGACCTGACCCTAAGATGCGATCTCTCATGTTTATTAGCTTATACAATATACATGTTATTATAGGCTATTTGACTAAAAAAATTGAATTAGTCCGTTAGGTAGATTTTCAAAAAATATTGTAGACGTATTTCTTATTATTATTATTAAATACAAAAATAAAACGTGACAAAGGTGATGAAAAGTGTGGTAAAGGGGGCTACCAACGTCACTTGCCAGTAAAAAGTGACTTGTATGTGACGTCACACGAGATTTCAATTTTACCGTATCATCTTATTTTTTTGTTAACGTGATAAAAGTAAAAATACGTATGCAATGTTTTTTGAAATCTATTTGACGGATTATTCGTTTTTTTTTGTCAAATACCGAATTATTAATACAAAAGTTTAATTCATCAAAAATAATTGGATTTGAATACATTAACAACTTTATTTTATTCAAATAATAGAAATCTTAGTACTGAAACCCGATTATAAACTTAAAATTATATATATTTAGATAAAATAATTCTAAAAACATAATGAAGCGTAGTTTATTGCGATATTTCGACAAAACATATAAACAAAGATTAAAATTTCGAAAAAATACGTTTGAAACTGTTACAAATATTAATAGTAGGAAAGAATAGAATATTAAAGTCATTACAGTTGTGACGCGCAGTCTTACTATGGGACGCTGTGTTAGCCAGTAACATGTGTTGTGTTGTCAGATAGACAGTCGCTCTGTGACATACTGGTGTTCAGCTGTCTCTGAGACTACAGAAAAGACAAGTTTTAAGAGAGTTAGTTACTAATATATAGGATAGATGGAGTATTTGTCATACAGAACGGTTTTCAGCCCCCCCTCTCCTGTGGGGGGTTGTATGGCCTCACACACGCAGGGTGGGGGGTGTGTAAGGCCTCATACACAAGCAAGCGAGGGGGGGGGACTCATACATATACAGATATATATTGACATTTGTAACATTTCAAAACTTTACTAAAATTGTATTAACAATGAGAAATTAAACATCTTCACGGTATAACTATGGATTAAAGCTTTCTATACATGTTTTATAGTTATTGAAGATTTCTTACTTGTGTTACAACATACTGGACGAATGATAAATAAAATAATGATAAATATTCTTAAACATTCACACAACGCCATCTAGTCTCAAGTTAAGCATACTAAGTAGCTTGTGTTATGAGTACCAGACAACCGATAAACATACTTATATACTTTTAAATAGATAAATTACACCCAGACACAGAACAAATGATCATGCTCATCACAAACATTTGTCCTGGGTGGAAATCGAACCCACGACCTCCGGTATAGCGGTCTAACTAACCACTAAACCAACAGGCCAGTCCAGTATGTTATAACACAAACCTCACTTATAGAAGAAGGGGCAATTTAAATACAGGATTATATAGAATACGAAAATTATTGCCAAGTCAAACATTCTAACTACTTATATTATAAGAGGTGGGAGATTTATACACTAATAACTACAGCATTCAACAATAGTGCCGTCCTTGTCACACCACGAAAGAGTGACAGAGAGAGAGTCATTCCTGAATGCGGGAGTGCTTTTATTCAATTCTTTTGCAAGTGTAAAGTGGAGCTTGCGTTTGCCCAGCAGTGGGACAGTCTATAAATAAATATCTTAGGACAATATCCACACACGGCCGTCTAATCCCAAGCTAAACAGAGCTTGTGTTATGGTAATCAGACAGCTGATAAACATACTTATATATTTCTAAATAAATACGTGTTATAGATAAATCACACCCAGACACAGAACAAATGATCGTGCTCATCACACAAACATTTTTCCTGGGTGGGATTCGAACCCACGACCTCCAGCTTAGCAGTCAGGGCCACTAACCACTAGACCAACAGGCCGTCAAAATGATGTTATCACTATGGCTAGATGTTGAACCACTACACTGGCAAAAGAACTTATTTGTACTAATAACATAATAATATTAATATTTACTCATAATATGGCATCATTTACAAACTTACAACTAGAATTCAGATAAAATTTGTCTTATTAAAATTCGAAAATAATAATAGTATTAAAATTTTGAAAAAAAAAATCCTTTTTACATATTTTTTCTTTGAGAAACTGAACTTTTCTCGATATAATATACAGAATTTACTATTTTTAGTGCCTTTAGCTTCTGAAATGCTCACAGAAATATTTATGCAATTATCGCTGTCAAATTACAACTATTCTTCAGCAATAATTGTGCAAATATTGCTTTACTTTTGCAATGCAGATGCTTAAAGAAACTAAAGACATACATTGTGATATCTAGTCTAATTTTCAAGAAGATAGACTAGTTTTACATATAATTTTATAATTTCTCCAAAAGATTGTTATTATAGAACATTAATTTACCTAAATAGCTCGTTGGATTACGATACAAGCTACACCTTTTAGTAACGATTTTAAACTTTCGCAACTTGTACACATATTTTAGACGACAAACGAGACTTGGTGCAACTCGACCGAAACGTCGGGAGAAAAGAAATATCGAATTATATCGCGAATAAGTCGAAAGTGACTTGCGAGATGACGTCAGATAGAAACGTGTGGAAGAAGACATGCTGCGCCGACCCCAAATAATAATTCGGATAAGGGCAGGGGAATGATGACGATCCGCTTTGTAAATATGTTATTTTATAGTAACATAAATTTAGTATAAATGTAGATATTCCTTGTTTAGTATAGTTTCAATATCGTATTATATCGCGAATAAGTCCTATTTGTCGTCTTAATGCTTCGATTACCGGGATTATATCACATCACAGTAGCAAACGGCTGTTGGAGTTATGCCTGTGCTGTCTTAACTGTTGTCTATGCGTCGGATCCAACATGGCGACGTATCCGGTGGGCGAGCAGAGTAAGGGATGTCGCTGGTAGAAGCAGCGGTAGCCTTCGTGTAGGAGATAGACTTCCGGGTAGTGTAGCGACGGGTAGACGTCCTTGTTTCTAGCCCGGTCCGATGAGCGCAGGAAACGGAAACTGTGGGACAAAGTAGATATATAGATAGATAAAACATTTGTTCTATACAAACAACAAAAAATAAATAAACAAATGGGTACACTTAAATTAAAACTTGTAAAAAAATACCACATTTTAGGCAAATAAATGATTCTGATTCTACAGATAGAGTGATTTTAAACTTTCGCGACTTGTACACATATGTATTTTAGATAAAATTATTCACGATTTAAGCTATTTGACTAAAACAATGTAATTAGACCGCCAGGTAGATTTCAAAAAAATATTGTATACGTATTTTTTCTGTTATCACGTTAACAAAAAAATAAGATGATACTGTATGTTGAAATCTCTTGTGACGTCACGTACAAGTCACTTTTTACTGTCAAGTGACGTTGATAGCCCCCACTTCCACACTATTTACCACCTTTGTTGCATTTTCTTTATATTTTTTATTGATTTAATAAAATAAAAAATACGTATCAAATCCTGACGGACTAATTAGATTTATTTAGTCAAATACCCAAATACTCAATTATATCGCGAATAAGTCCCGTTCACCTAAAATACACAGATATACATACATACATAAACGTCACGCCTCTTTCCCTTGGGGGTAGGCAGAGATCACATCTTTCCATTTGCTACGATCCTGGCATACCACTTTAGCTTTATCCACACTCATCAGTCGCTTCATACACGCCCGTAGGTATAGATAATACACAGACAATATATACTTACAGCTTAGGCCCTCTCTCCAAAGAGAATTCGCAGTGGAACACCAGTATACTCCGCTTCTGATCCTTCGGGCGCGGTGTGGGTGTATCCATCAGTGCTAACACTTGTGCGGGAGAGTACAGGTTGGTGGCGCCCGCGATGTGGCCGCCTGAGAACTCGTAGGGGTAGCGGCAGTCTATCACCTGAAGATGATGTGGGGTTAGAGATTGTTTGATATAGATGTTACGCAGGACTAATGTACTCATGGTTTTGGGCTCTACGGGTTAAAAGATGCTTGGGAGTCTTAAGTATATGTATAATTATAAGAATATTATGTTACTAACACTATGAGTCTTGTTACTTAAATTAAATGGTTATCATTATTATTAAGTTACGTGTCACATATGAAGTCAAAACTTGACATGTATCTGATGTATTAAATAAGTAAACTTAAAACATTTTTTGGTCAAAAATCCGCATCAATACTTTAAAGTAAGTAGTTTTAAAGATGTAAGCATACATATTTCTTATCATTCCCACAACGCCATCTAGTCTCAAATTAAGTATACGACAGTAGCTGGTGTTATGAGTACTAGACAACTGATAAACATACTTATATATTTCTAAATGTCCACATCGTCATCATCATCAGCCCGTTGCAGACGTTGGATATCACGCTCGTTAGTTCAGCAACTCGCCTCTAGGTGGCGTTGAATGCTATGCAATAGCTTTACCGAGTGTCACGTCTTTTTTTCTTTAATCTACTGTAGTACAACCCACCTTATAATCCCCTATCACGTCATCGTACTCTCCCCTTAGCAGTGCGGCGAGCGTGTCGCAGGAGATGCGATAAGGTCCGGTCGTCTAAATATACTGTACTAGCCTACAACTCACAGTCTTGACACTAGATGGCGTTGTTAACGTTGAGGAATACTTTCTTAACACTAGATGGCGCTCTTAACGTTCAGAAATACTTTAATCATTTTTACTGTACCACAACCCACCTTATAATCCCCTATCACGTCATCGTACTCCCCCCTTAGCAGTGCGGCGAGCGTGTCGCAGGAGATGCTCTTGAGGTCGGCGTGGTCGCCCGACACGAGCGGCAGGGCGAAGGGGAGAGAGAAGTCGCCGATAAGGTCCGGGTTACCCACGGCTGTGGAGGAAAAGAATAATGACTCTTAATCATCATCATCATGTGGGGTCTAATTATTATTTGGGGTCAGCACAACATGTCTTTTATGACGTCGGTTTGTTAAAGTTTTAAGTTATACTTAAATGATACAAAGCCGGTTGGGTCCGAAACTAGTCGGGCTATCCCGATAAATATGCGTGAGTAAACCGTTGTATCATTTATGTATGAATAATCGTCAGGAAATTAATATAAAAATAAAAGTTTTTAAGTTAATGAAGCTTAATGATTAAAAAAGAAATGTGTCTCCGAAAGAGAGACGGAAAGATGAGATGGCCTTCGCCTAGCAGTGGGAGAATATGGGATTATAATAAGTAATGAAAGGGAGGAGAAATTGTTGTTCTAGTATAAATAGGGTATTATTTAGGTTATTTCGGTAGAACAGTGACAGTGTGATGTGTTGTGGAGTTTATTGTTTTGTTTTTCCTCCACACAATATAGGAAGGCGTGAAAGGTGGGAAAAACGGGTGAAAAACAATAAAGATACTCACATCTAGCCATCGCAGACATAATAGAGGCATTATTCTCAGAGAATGCTCGCTGTAACACAGGCCGCTGCAACCGTTCTTCCTCCGGACTCTGACAGTTAGACCTCCTTCTCTTGTTAGCCACAACCGTCTCACTTCTCTCCATTCTCTTCTGTCTTCTCTTTTCAACACTAGGACTCTCCAAAATAGAGAATAAGGATACTCTAGCTCGACTCTCCGGGTTAAAACTCAAACTTCTATTCAACGGTCGTCTCAAAAAGTTCTTTTCGGTTACAACGGTAGATTTAATCTGCCCGGAGAGTAAGTCGTTGAAGTTAGCAACTTTAGGGGAATTCGATTCTTCAAATTCTAGGAACGGTTCTTCCAGTTCTGATATGAATCCACTTTCCATTGACGTTTGGGATTCGAATGTGTGGACTTTAGTAATAGGAGATTGACTCATAGAACCTTGACTGAGGGAACCAATACTTGAATCACTCTTCTCATGCCTCAATTTAGTCGGAGTCTCAGTGAATTTCAGAGATTTCTTCGCAGCTTTTTTGATTGCTGGTGACGTGAACTCAAAATCATCATCATCAAAGTTCAGCATGCGAGTAGCTGTCACAGTAGGTTTATTGAAACTTGTGGAAGCTTCATCATCAGCCAACGGAGCCCCGAACACAAAATTCCTTGAGTTTATCTTCCTAGATGATGATGTACGCCCCCTGGATATTATGTTAGGACTATCGGTTGAGATTATTTCGTATTTCGTGCACTCGTCGAAGTTGTCGGCTTCGAATTCGGATTCCAAGTCGTGGAGGCTTTCGAAGTCGTCGGCTTCTTGCGGTTCCTTGTCTGGTACGTACAGGTCTTGCTTTGGCGACTTGGGGAGGGCGTGGGTGAAGTCCAGCTGAAAAGAAAGAAGATTGTTTGTATTGGTGATAGGTTAAATAAAAGTGTGTGATGATTTCTGCTTTTTGAATTTGATATGGACAGATGTTTGTGATTAAGTTTACTCATTTTAAAATAGATTGAATGAAGAGCATGAATAAAGTAAGGTCTGTTACACAACTCATGGCAATACAAAACCTAACTTAATATTGTACATTCAATAGTAATTTTTTGTAGTAATTATTAATATTGTTTTTGTCGGTTGTTTAAAAATGTAAAAACAGAATTAAGATTTAATTTTAGAAATATAAATAGATTTTGTTAATTTTTTTTTTGTATAGAGTTTGAAACTATTTGTGTTATTTTTATTTCTAAGTTATAAGTTTTTATGATGTTTTTATTTTAAATATTTGTATGCTGTAATGGCTAAACATGACAGTTTTTTTTATTATTATTGAACACCTTGCATGCACATGTATGTATGTACACTCATGTTTAACAAATAAAATTATCTTTATCTTTGGACCAGTTGTCCCTTTTGACATAATTTGTTTTCCCCAATTGACAAAAATTTACATCATAAACTAAGAAAATATTAACCTCAACTCACGCAACACTTAACTACTAAATCAACACTCAAACATCAACTCACCTTAGTTGTAGACCAATTCGTGACCTTCTCTCTAGTTGCCTCAAAACGATCACCGAACAGAAAGTCCCTAGTCTCTTCCTCCACATCCAGTTTCAACATCGTCTCACTAAACGGCGAAGCATTCTCCTTATTACTCATCTTGAACTTAGTTCTTTCCTCCATAACTTTAGTAATCCTTGACCGCTTAACTCTTGTTGTTAACGGAGATTCTCGGTTTAAAGGAGAAGTTCTGGCCAGAGGAGAGTTTAACAGCTTCAACGGTGAATTGAAACTTTGTAGCGGAGATTGGAATTTTGAAGTATTTGGAACCGGTGACTGGTATTTTGAAGTGTTTGGTAATGGAGAGTATTTTTGAGAGTTGAGCGGTGATTTTAATCTGTCAAGTGGTGATTTTGGTACTTGTATCTCTCCGAGGATTCTTCGTTTGGTCGGTGTGTATATTGGTGAAAGTTGTGGCTTTGAAAAGTCGATGGTGTGCGGGTTCATCTTTATTTTGTAGTTGTTTGTTAATGAGTCTTCTTGTTTTCGTTTCGTTCCATTGTTTCCTGAGTTTATTTTGAAGTTTTCAGTTATTAATCTGGAAAGATAGAAAGAAATTAATTAGTATTGTTTTATAATAGTAGATAGATTGTTTATGAGGTATCTTTATAGTCTCCTTAAGTCTATGACATTACTCTCTTTTCTAAAAACACCATTTAACAATTTAATTTTACATTAAGGAACTTGACTGTGTTTTTAAATATACCAAGTTTTGAATATGCAGGTTAAAGAACAAACTTAGAACTAATCTACAACTAATTAATTATTCCTAGGTTTCATGAACAAATAACCAATTAGTAACCACCTACAAACATCCAAGTATCTTCTAAAACAATACAAATTAAGAAATACTCCACCAAAGAGGATTAATACACTTTTAAAAACTTAAGCTCAATTGAACCAAAGTCATATTATTATGTTCAATGACCTTACACATGTTCAAAAACAGCTGATAAGTACACAACAAGCTTAAACCCACCCTAAACAGAGGCACTGTGTGAAAAATATCCTAAAAACGTATCACAATAACTTTTTTTCTGAACTAGAGTGATCCACACGTCAAAAATTAGTTTCACATGAATCTTGGACTAAAAAGTACCCTAAAATATACCTTTACAGTAACCTTGAGCTCATGTGACCCGTCTGTGAACACATCGCACTCGAAAACATCAAAGCAAGGACGATTTTAAATGAAAAACTTCGGGACTTACAACAATAGAATGACAGACCCCTTTCGAATATTTTTTACACTAACCTATCTATACTCGTAAATAAATCGATGTAACTGGTTTCACAAGAAGACAAACCCTTTTTCTTAACCCGAGGGGCTCATTGTAAACTTATTTCGATTAAAAAAAGGCAACAAAAGACCGAACAGGGAAGTCTGCTTTTAACCTCTTGGCACACAGTTTTAACACTAAATTCTCATGCGAAAGTTAAAGAACACGTTTTGGTGGCACTTGTGTAGACTTTTTGGAGGTGTTTGAATAGTATTTTAATTAAAATAATAATAGAAAAGGGTAGTTACATCGGACTGTGAATCATCGCTGCAGACAAGTTTCCGCGATTCGCGCGCGCTTTAGGTTAACTTTTAAATGTCAAAAGTTGCGAGATCGAGGTATTGGTCATTCTGCCTGATTGCTAAGTTTGAAACAAAAGGATTTATATCGTTTAGTAATAGTACTGATTTTATTTTAATTTCTTAAATAAGTTGAAAAAAAATATTTTGATGATGGTTAAAATCTCTTATTCATTCTTAAGTGTAACTGCCGAATTTAGATAAGAAAACCATATTTAAATGTATGTAAAGCAGAATACTTACTGACAAAATAAATTACAATATTATTACAATAAATTGATAAATAAATCCAGACATAACGCATCTTATTTAAATAATTCCAAAATCCGTTTACGAAGATCGAAATAATAAGAAATATTTACATTTATCGGTTACTTTTATTAGAATAATAAATAAAAGGGGATTATTACAATGAATTCGATCTTTTAAGATGTATATTACATGCTTTTGATATTGTAATCGATTGGGTTAGGCGATCGATTAAGTAGGGAGGGGCCAGCTTGGCTGTATGTGCTATACCTAATTTACATCGATGACGTAAGATAACTTTTTTTACGCTAAGTTACAAATCTATAGACATTTGATTTAGCCAAAGCTTGTGCCTTAGGCTAACTTATAAACCTGTTAAAATTAAATCGCAATTAATTAAAAGTATTCGTACTTATCAGACGAAAATAATAATTATTAGATTACTTTTTTAATTGCCTTCATAATATGTTTCTAATAACTTTATTTACAAGACCAAAATTAGTGACATAAAATTAGCAGATCAGATGTGATATGATCCGCCATTTTGATTTATTATTCGTTTTGTTTTTAAATCTAATTGTAGTAATACGACGTGGTATTTATCGTCCGTAAATAAGTTATTTTATTCGAATAGAAATATTATTGTTGTAGTTATTTTTGCTATAATATAAAGACGCAAATAGTTGATAAGTATGCCTAGTACGTATTAAATAGATTTTCCTTCCCGTAGACGAAGGATTATTATTAATTGGTATTCTATTAATTATTGTAGTAACTTGTTGTATATTTAGTTCAACTAAAAACTGTTTTGTCCTGGAGTTGTAAAAAGTTACATGTCTCCTCACGCTAACGCTGAAAGCTCCAATGTATTGAACTGACAAGTCACAGTCACGTCACGCGTCCAACAGGAATGTCATTATTTTAAAGTAATTTCAGTTTTTTTACACATTTTGGACTACAACCATAGCAAATAGTTACACAAAATTACTTACTAATATTGAATACTTTGCTAATATATTAACTACTGCCAGTTAAATCTTCGTTAACAAAAAACAGCTGTTTTGACTTAAATAACACAAGATTTCTCATAACAAACAAAGTAACGGTTATTTTTATCAATAACCTTATCACTTGCATATTGTTATTGTATATTATGCAAGGTCAGTAATTTTTATTAACTTAAATCATTATTTAGATAATTATAATTAATATGAATGAATGGAAGACGTAATTAACGATTTTTTTGACTAATGATAAATTGAGTATATTAAAAAGAGGTCGGATAAAGTAGGCCGTATATGTAGATACTCATTTTTAACCGATTTCTCACTTTCAACTTTTCATAGAATAAATATTTCCTGTGTATGTTAGTTAGGTATGTGATCTTTTTAATAGTACTTTTTATAAAATAACTTGCGATAATAGTGATGTATTGTACACAAAAATATACCTCATGAAACATTCCATCTATTAATTAAAATCCCATCAAAATCCATTGCGTAGTTTTAAAGATCTAAGCATACATAGGGACAGACAGCGGGAAGCAACTTAGTTTTATACTATGTAGTGATTTTTCCGTTTATAAAATTTCATCATCTACACTTCACACTGGTCTGCTATGGTAGACTTAGTTCCACGTCTATAAAACTATAATAATAATGTCAACAGGATAATAACAATAGCTTCCGTGTTTTAATTAATGTTCAATGATAAAATTGCTATTATAGAACAATACTCGTCAATATAGAACATACAATATTAATAAGCTCTCAATGTATTGAACTGACTAGTCAAAGTCACGTAATTTGTCGCTTCGATAAAGCAAATATAAATGAATTAACTTAAATAATTCATCCTTCTATATCAACACTAATTCTTCCGCTACAAGGATCTTTCGTCACGTGGATGACATTAACATGAGGGCGTTGGTGTGCATATTCGCAAGCATCAACTCAACTGTCTGTCAAAAGTGATGGTTTGTCATACACGACGGCATTAGTTCCGATTTCGGCCGCGTGACAAAAGATCCTTGTAGCACTTTTATGCGTAAAACTAAACAAAGAGGTTGTTATAAGCTTATCATGCGCATACGCATTGAAACAATTTATCTAATACGACCTATTTAGATTGCAGCATCACTGACAGTTGTTGTATTAATTACTAGATGATCTCAACGTTGTATTTAACTGTCACCGACTTGACCTTAGTTAGCAGAAAGTAGGTTTTATTACAACGTATATAATGACACTAACAACCCGTCCAAGTTTTGCAAATGGTGTATTAAATAAATATTTTCCGATTTTCATACAACGCCATCTAGTATCAAACTAAGTAGAGTTTGTGTTTTGAGTACTAGACAACTGATAAACATACTTATATTCTCCTAAATACATACATACTATAGATAAATTACACCCAGACACAGAACAAATGATCGTGCTCATCACACAAACATTTGTCCTGGGTGGGAATCGACCACGACCTCTGGTATAGCAGTCAGGGCTAAAATGGTAATACATTCCTGTATTACCTAAAAACCGTTACTAAATAAATATAATATTATATAGAACGGATACAATTAAGTGCACAAGTATAATAACAATGGTTGCGATAAGAGTATATACGACTAAATTAGGATATTATCAACACGTTTCGTAGCCAAAATATTTACTTTTTTCGTATTGAGAGCATATGTAATATGAGATATAGTTATTTAAACTGAAGGTCTAGGTACTGCCACTTCTGAAAATCGCTGTATTTGTGTGCGAGAGTGACTACATATTTTATTAACTAAATCCTCCGCTGTATCTGTCTGTCTGTCTCTTTGCGATCTCGAAAACTATTGCACCAATTTTCGTGCTGTTTTCATCAATGTATATAGTGGATCTCAAGACAGGTTTTAGTATATAATTTGTCAAGTTTTTGTATATTGACTAAAATACGACGACAGTTGTTCTGAACTTATAGTAATTGCGTTCGATATAGAAGAATTGGGTAATGTTTTTGCAGCTATAATAGACCTCTAGCGTGGCGAAACTATGAGCAACAGCTAGTAACGTAGATTATGTAGATCTAGCTCAAAACCAGGTACATCTTAAACTGTTGCCTAGAATAGACTATACAAGGCTTAGAGGGGCATTGAGAACGACATTCAGACTGGCAAAACTCCGAGCGACTAGTAACTCAAAAATCCTTAAAATCAATACTACGTTCTCATAACGTACTTTTTATCATATTATAAGTAAAAGAAATCACAAATAAACGTTACTGCAACGGTTTCTCGGGTCACGACCTTTTCACCGTTAGTATAAAAACTTCCCTCCTTTGTAAATGCACCCATTGTCGTTTAGGGCAGATATCAAAGTAAGGCATAATGGGAATCTTATACAGGGTGTTACGAGCCTGTTTTTGGCAGAGAGCGGTTTCAACCGACTGCAGTAAAGAGGGTTGTTATTCTTTGATATATATGTTGAAGATATATTTAGAGAATCGAGTAGTTTAAAAATGCTACTGGTAGCTAATATCTGTAATACACTAAGCAGGGTGTGTTATGGGT
Organism: Chrysodeixis includens; assembly: GCA_941860345.1. Classification (NCBI taxonomy): domain Eukaryota; kingdom Metazoa; phylum Arthropoda; class Insecta; order Lepidoptera; family Noctuidae; genus Chrysodeixis; species Chrysodeixis includens. The sequence continues at coordinate 9,901,849 of OW796110.1, read as the reverse complement.
ACTAGACAACTGATAAACATACTTATATACTTCTGAACACATATATGTATGTTACACACGGACACAGAACAAATGATCATGCTCATTACACAAACATTTGTCCTGGGTTGGAACCGAACCTACGACCTCTGCTGTAGCGGTTTGGGTCACTAACCACTAGACCAACAGGAGAGTCAATATAGTTCTCTAATGATCAATTCATAGAGGATATGTAAGAGAATAAGGAAGGATAAACCAACATTCAAATAGTCCGGAATTGTAACAATATGTGAATATGGCTATCAAGTCATAGACAAAAATCAACTAAATAGAACAAAAAAAACAAGCTTTTAAAAACAATACACAATCAAGCGACAAATATATAACGGCTGATTCGAAATTTCGAATATCGCACGTCAATTCATAATGGCCGTTACTTAAACGTCAAAACAGTTCGCTTTTTTTTTTTAAGGGTAACTTTTAAACATGTATATTTAAATAGCTATTATATTCAGTGCATTATGCATCCCTGGGGTCGAAAGCTGGTTTTTAAACAGATCTTTTACTTATCTTAAGGAAGAATAGGATGCATGTTCTTGAAACGTCAAAAACGGTTTTTTTTTAGCTGTCAGTTTTGACGGCATAGGAACAGAACGGGATTGGTTGTCGAGTGTAAGTAAAATGTATTGTAGTCTGGTTGATGACCTAAATATGTTTATACACGTGGAGATACAAGTCTCGGGTAGTCGACGACTGTCTGTCAGAAACAGTCCAAGAAATATTATAAGGACGACAGTTTGTAAGTTAAGATGTTTGTCTGACTTTCATTGAATTTCATTCATGAAACTGATAAATGGCATAGAGTTAGCTGACATAACGACTACTTTCAGTTCACAATCACACCACCGATTTCTGAAAAACTGACCTTTTGAACCTGATCGGTCTTATTCGCGATATAATTCGTTATTTCTTTTCTCCTGATGTTTCGGTAGAGTTGCATTTTGTCGTTTAAAATATGTGTACAAGTCGCAAAAGTTTAAAGACATCACTTAAATCTGCTGTCAAACCGACTTCTATGATTTTAGAATCCAGTGGTAAGACTGATACACAAGATACTAAGCTTTGCAAGGCGTAAATAAAGCTACTACATATACATGTCGGAGATCGTATACCTATCGCACCTGCATGGTGTAGCACCGATGACAGCGACAATATGATGATTGTTTGTGGAACGTCAAGTATGACAGTGGAGTAACTGGACTACTTGGGTGAGGTCTGTACTGCGGAGCCGTGGAGTCTTGGGAAGGTGAACCGAGATGGCGAACGGACGGAAGTGCAGAACTCGCCGCGTTTCACAAAGTACTCTGTATTCATCTTCCACGTGTTACTACAATTTGTTACAATGAGCATGTAATCGTAATAAAGAATAGTCAAGCGGCGTTTCATTTCGATAAGACATACAATATGGCTGATGAAGACTATCTAAACGCTCTGGCAATACCTATCCTGTCCGTCTCGCCGTCATCAGAAGTGGGATAGGCCCGCTCCCTACAGAGAAATAATGAGATTCGCCCACATAGAATTGACGACGATATGAAAACAAAAGAAGAGGAAACTGAGCGTCACAATGTAAATCGATCACATCGAGGAAGTCAACCTACAGGCGACCTGAGAGGCCAGCCGTCATCTGCATCAATCGCCGCGCCGAGGAGCACTACACGAGAAGCTACGACGGGAATGGAGAAGTCGACGAGTGTTGCAGTCACTTCGGCTGCTGTGAGGAAGGTCGACGTATATGACGTCATCAACGTCTGTGGTGCATTGATGCATCCGGTGAGCAGTTTTCATTTTGTTGTGGTTCAGGTGCTGAGAGCGCACTAACGAAAGAAACTATTCCTAACGGGTTTCATGGTAAACGTTTGTGTAACCATGTCACTATGACATGTATAGGTCTGGCTAAAGTAGTTAGTATTGTATGGCGACCGTTACTTGTTGAAGGCATTATTCAATTTAGTGCTTGAGGGAGGCACTGAGCATGCAACGCTTGATGGAGGCGTTGTGTGTGTTAGTTTGGGTGCTTCAGGGAGGCACTGAGCATGCAACGCTTGATGGAGGCGTTGTGTGTGTTAGTTTGGGTGCTTGAGGGAGGCACTGAGCATGCAACGCTTGATGGAGGCGTTGTGTGTGTTAGTTTGGGTGCTTCAGGGAGGCACTGTGAGCATGCAACGCTTGATGGAGGCGTTGTGTGTGTTAGTTTGGGTGCTTGAGGGAGGCACTGTGAGCATGCAACGCTTGATGGAGGCGTTGTGTGTGTTAGTTTGGGTGCTTCAGGGAGGCACTGTGAGCATGCAACGCTTGATGGAGGCGTTGTGTGTGTTAGTTTGGGTGCTTCAGGGAGGCACTGTGAGCATGCAACGCTTGATGGAGGCGTTGTGTGTGTTAGTTTGGGTGCTTGAGGGAGGCACTGTGAGCATGCAACGCTTGATGGAGGCGTTGTGTGTGTTAGTTTGGGTGCTTGAGGGAGGCACTGAGCATGCAACGCTTGATGGAGGCGTTGTGTGTGTTGGTTTGGGTGCTTGAGGGAGGCACTGTGAGCATGCAACGCTTGATGGAGGCGTTGTGTGTGTTGGTTTGGGTGCTTGAGGGAGGCACTGTGAGCATACAACGCTTACGCTTAATGGTGGCGTTGTGTGTGTTGGTTTGGGTGCTTGAGGGAGGCACTGTGAGCATACAACGCTTACGCTTAATGGTGGCGTTGTGTGTGTTGGTTTGGGTGCTTGAGGGAGGCACTGTGAGCATACAACGCTTGATGGAGGCATTGTTTAGTTCGACTTAGTAGCACTTGATGGAGGTGTTACTAGGTGGTAGTACAACGCTTGATGGAGGCGTTGTGTGTGTTGATGTGCGTGGAGGTACTGAAAGAGATTGCGATATGTGTTTAGATGTCGATGTGTGATAATGATGAGTTAAAATTGTGAGAGAGAGCTTCAGAAATCCCTTTAAGAGGTATTTTGTGGTCAGAGATGACCGAGCGGTGGTAAATACTACTTGTGGTATTTTCCTTTACAGATTCACACGAGGACGTGTGAAGCATCAGGATGGCCGTGTCGGAGATCGTATACCTATCGCACCTGCATGGTGTAGCACCGATGACAGCGACAATATGATGATTGTTTGTGGAACGTCAAGTATGACAGTGGAGTAACTGGACTACTTGGGTGAGGTCTGTACTGCGGAGCCGTGGAGTCTTGGGAAGGTGAACCGAGATGGCGAACGGACGGAAGTGCAGAACTCGCCGCGTTTCACAAAGTACTCTGTATTCATCTTCCACGTGTTACTACAATTTGTTACAATGAGCATGTAATCGTAATAAAGAATAGTCAAGCGGCGTTTCATTTCGATAAGACATACAATATGGCTGATGAAGACTATCTAAACGCTCTGGCAATACCTATCCTGTCCGTCTCGCCGTCATACATATATTCCACCGGATGTATAATATATCCATATATCCTTCCTACAACCTTGACGAATATCCCCCACATGTGAATATCCAATAACGATACAAAGTAAACGTTGTGACCACAAAAACAAACAAAAAACACCGTTTAAATACTTTTCAAAATCCTGCAGTTGTGCAAAAGAGATAGCGAATTACACGGCATAGAACGGCGTCTCTTTTCCACAATATAAAATGACGGTACAGTTGCAAAAAACGTTGCAGTTTTGTCTTTGGTCTTTGATGTTTATGGTTTGTGTCTAATTTGACATAATGAGCTTTTCAGCGAAGGCGTGCGTCGTTCTGCCTGAAGTGTGTTTCCGTTATTTTTGGATTTATCGATTTTTCAACGGTACTGCAAGTTATTTTTGTTTGCGGTTTAGTTTACGTTAAATGGATGTTGGAAGAAGAAACGATGAATGGATTGTGTGAAAGATGATATGGCTGCAAAGAGTGTGACTTGCGAGATGACGTCAGATAGGAACGTGTGGAAGAGGACATGCTGCACCGACCCTAAATAATAATTGGGATAATTCTTTATTTTGATGGAAGCTTACCTACTGAAGTTAATTTGTCATATGACCGGGCTTACCCAATTACAATCGAAACTGTTGTCAGTTATTTTCGTATTTATTAATATCTATATTAAGTATGTAATTAATAAACATACATAACATCCAACAATAGTTTAATTACATTTTCCTAGAATCTAAACATAGGAAATTAATTACAAATAGGAACAGATAATAATATTCAATCAATACTATTATTATAATATTACTTTCCCTAAATAATAGTAATACTTAATTAATATTATAACAAAACAAACAAACGGAAAAGATATTAATAGAAATCTAATATTATAAAGACGAAAATATGTGTTAATACATAATTTGTATGTTACCGTTTCTTGCTCAAACTACTGAAATTATATTGATAAAATTTGGTATATGTATAGTAAGCTGATACACTAGCTAGATTACTACATAAGCTAATTATGTATTTAGAAGTATATAAGTATGTTTATCAGTTGTCTAGTACTCATAATACAAGCTTTGCCTAGTTTGACACTAGATGGCGTTGTGTGAATGTTGTGGAATATATTATGTATAGCTTATTAAGCCACCCTAATTTAGTTTTATCCGTTACAGCGGTTTTATCGATTACTTTAACCGTAGGGTTGTGATTTACACATCTGTCTATTTTTTGTAACAATATTAATTAAATATTGACGAAAACTCCGAAACGGCTGGACCGGTTCTCTTGAAATTTTGTATAAGCATTCAGTGTGTCTTAGAATCGGGCCAACACCTATTTTTTCATATCGATTTTTTGTTTTTGCTATGTCTCGGGCAACAGCTACTTTACTTTTAAAATTAAGCATTTAGGGATTTCCCTGAATACCTAGATATTATTTCTCGAATCTTTATCAAAGCTTATCAAAATCACATCAATAGTTAGTCATACGTCAACGGATCCTTTATACGAACAGCCGCCATTTTTTTTCCTTAAAATCCGTTTCTTGACCCCATAATACTAACACCTACAATTTATTTATAAGTACAAGGAATTTTCAACTTTATTCCAGAAAATATAAAGGATATAATCGCAAATGTTACTGAAAATACTAGTTACTTTTACTTGATATACGATTTTCAATCTTATTGCGAATAAAATAAGGAGTATTATCGCTTAAAAAGTATTTAACGGTTTGGCACGTGCCGTGGGGGAGTCTATTGTAATTCTGAATTCAATTTATTAAAAAAAAAATGTTATAGTTATAAAGTGAAATCTTGGCGCGTGCTACAAACAGCTGGTATATGACCTTTGTGCTTTAGTAGCATCTTATCCTTATGGCCAGGTGGTCAATAAAGAGTATTAATCTTGTCTTGTCATATGTATGGGGTAGTTGGTAACGGTATTTGCGATTTTCAGAAAAAAAAAATGAATTTACGAATGTAATCTTTTATTGATACTAGAATATGCAAAGATAATAGGGATGATGACAGGGCACGAATAGTAAAAATTTAATAAGTCCGTCTATGTGACGGAGTAATTAAAATTTAATTATTAAATTAAAAAAAAAACTTTAACTTTTTCTTTAACACGCCTCCAAAAATCCAGTCTAATACTCGTCTAATAGTCGATTAATCAAAATCAAATAACTTTAATAAAACGTTTTTTTAACATAAGTATAGTCCAACAAATCTAAGAAGTACCGTTTGACAGTTATGACAAATAGGATAATAGGGTTGGGAGTAAAAAAATCGATTACTATAATATCCGATTTTTATGAGATCGATTACTATAATATCCAAATTTTAAGAGATCAATTGTCATAATGAAATAAAAGTTATGTTTAGGATATTTTATTTATACACTACTAGTACTAGAATCGTCATTGTCATCGTCATTTAAATTAATGACTAGTTGATTATCTATGAAATTATCAAAGTGTACGTCTCTGTCGAAGTCGTAATTTATTTTAGGGTATCTATGTAATAAGTGCATAATGCGGTCGCGCAGTAACGTGTCGTCAATTGATAATTTGAAAGTAATACATTCGATTTTTCATATATGTAATCGATTTTTTTGCATACAAGTGTATCTGAAGAGTCACAACACTACAAGCAGTGACCTAACTACGTGACTTTGCAATGAGGTCAAAAATTGAACTATTAGAAATTATTTACTATGTAAATATGTGTTATTTTGCTTTGTTTGAAAGTTTTCAATTAAATTAGGATATTAAAAATTGTAAATTTTTAGATACAATAATAAAATCTTTCTAAATTCATGGTTTTAGGACAAAGGTTGTCGAAACTGAGTATTGTACGCATGAACAAAGTTGTTTCGGTTTGAAAATGATGAAACGTCAAACGGTACTTCTTAGATTTGTTGGACTATAGGTGACTAATCACTTCAAACCCAAAATCACAATAATTCAAGCACTCAACCACTATAAAAAAAACAATTACATTTTTTTTCTAAACTTTTTTATTGCACAGTACAATGCACCGGCATCGAGTATCGGTATCGATCGGTAACGGTCGCTGGCTGAACGCGCGTGTCTGTGCCTAAATAAAAGTAACGTTAGAGCGGGAGTTATGTCCAAATCAATATGGTGGTTAAATTCGATATTGGAATTCCATTTATATTCGAATTTATTTGATGGGTTGTTTATTAAGAATTTTATATTTAATTTATTTAAAGTTATGGATGTTTGTGTATTTTAACTTAATTGGTAGATTTATAAAACAATCAGGTTTAGTATTCTTTCATATCCGTAGCGCAAAATTAAAAAATGTATTGTCATGTACATATTTGGTTCGAACATATGCTATGGAGGACCTAAAACGAAGCTATTTAGTTTTCCCGGCAAAACTGATGTTCTAATTTGCTCCCAGTCTCAGAGACAGTTGAACACCAGTATGTCACAGAGCGACTGTCTATTTGACAACACAACACATGTTAGCGATATTCTTCTCCCAGATAGCTTACCTCAATTATGCAAACAAGCTCTTCACATTAAATCAATTATACAATGAATGAAAGTGAATGAGATGAGTGAATGAACATTGTATGGCGCGCACGTGTTTCCGTTTCCGGTAAGACAGTGGATCCTTGACTTTTTATGCCAATAAAAAATGTCGGTCATACCCATAGACAATTAAGAATTTATTGTCTATGATTGACTTTTGTTTTTTTTTGCAGTGATGTTCTAGAATACGACTCCATTCATTTATATTTTGTTTTATCGATTATTACGTTTTCAATAACTCGAAAACTGACATAGGGACATTATTTCACTAAAATGTGTTGTAACAATCTATAAATAAATATTAAACAGCTAATCAATACTACAAAAGCAATAAAATTAATTACAAATAGATATCGGAATTGTAACATTCATATCAGTATCTTATCTATGAAATACATCTGCCATCGAAAACACACAAAAAAGGTTTTGCTGTTCTGTATATTTGTATTTTATACGTATCACCTTGAACATTGACAATGGTTTTATACTATGAATAAATTACGTCATCATAGCTAAGCCACAAACCATGTGTGATAGTCAAAATCTGTTTAATGTATGAAAATGACATATATTTTTGTGCGTCATGAGACTCGAGTCTTGTCAATTTCATACATTTGAACGATTCTATCATTTAGAAAAGACATTTGTGTAAATCTAAACCCTGGATAATGTACATAATACATATCTGACTTTAAGTATTTTTTTGGTTTAAGCCTGTGAGTTACAGTAATTCTGAATAAAATCCTTAATATTTACACAATTAACTTTACATTAATGGTTTACTCAAGCATTTTAATCAGGATATCCCGACTAGTTTCAGACATAACTGAAACCATCAAAAACGCATCTTACTGTGCAAAAATCTCCCCACAATTCCATCAATGTCAAAAAAGCCCGCCAAAATAGACATCTTTTCTTAACCATAGACAATTCCATAGACAGTAGACGTAAGACTCGTGCCGAACATCTGCTAGCAACAAGTGCAGTACAGCTGCCTTCTACAATACAAATAAAATTGTCTTTATTTCCTTTTCGCTTCCTTCCCCTTCGTATTTTTTCTTGGCTTTGATTTTGCTTGCAACGTAACGGCATTTCTTATTGAATAGATGTTTCTTACGTGTGGGATCGGTTATGCTTGTAGTATTAAATTATTAGTTTCGGAAGATATTTTATGATATGAAGGGTCTGTGATTTGATTTCTGTATTTGTGATAGGTTTAAATTGGTCATTGTCAAATTTTCTTAAGCATTTCTTTCTATTGAGTAACTGTTTGACGGTTATTGGCAGATTTTTGATACTATTTTTACACAAAGAACTATTTATTTTCTCATTGTATTTAAAACTACTAGTATTTTTAAACATTAATTGATTAAATTATGTAAATGTAACGCAACACAGCCAGCCATCTTAAAAATCTTTGACGTTCATTTTTTTTTAATAATTTCAACTTAAAGCAAAGGCATTCGCTCGACTGCCTCACATCCGTGATTGCGAGACATCCGTACGTAACCTTATAATGTGGGGTAGCGAGTAACCAACCTTGCTTCCTACTGACCGCTTCCTGTGCGTAATGATATACCACAAGACATAGGACGTCGTTCTAGGACATGTCGTGTGGTTCGATGTGTGGAGTTATTTTTACTTTGACAGTTCTGGCTGTATGGGTGATTCCTTTGCTCGTTTTTTTGTGTATTGTTAATACCTTTACTTTTGCTTTTATTTGACAGATTAGGCTGAATGTCTAAGGCTTTCTTGTGATCCTGTAACTTACAAACAAATTGAATCTTGGCTGATTTGTCTTACGTGTTTATTTTTCAATCATTCGCGACTATTTTACATAGGTACATAATGTATTGAAGTATTAATACCTAGATTTAACTAAATACATCACGATAAACTACCATACAGCCCAATACCTCCAACAAAGGACGAACAAAAACCTAAAATGGCGTCACCAACCCAATTAACGGCACCATCTGCAGTGCGATATGATAATATGTAAAACAATATTTGATTGGGCGCAGTCACGCAATTTTTATAATTCGATGCGCGCGCCATATGCTCGACGCGGGAGGGATGCGCGGGAGGTCGCGCCATCTTGCTTTTAAACAATGTAATGTAGAGCAAGGAGGTTCGCTTTCGGCTTTTGTTTTTTTTAATTTCTAGTGTTTTCAGTCTACTTGCGAGGTTTCTTCTACATAGCCAGAGCTCTAAGGAGCGATGAAGATGAGTTAGGGTGTTGTCAGTCTGTTTGGAGTTTGTTATGGCATTTTACTACACTTAAGAAGCGATGAAAGAAGAGTTAGAGTGCTGTTCTGTGTCACCTTAAAGTTCACTGTCGTGTTAAGTGTGATCAGATAGCTAGCCGATTAAGCAAGCCTGTAACTGTCCCGACTAGTCCGGGTTAACAATCACACTGCAAATGGGCATTTTTTAGCAAATTTTAGTTTCAAAAACTTTCGTTGCTTGCTCTTAACGATAATAAGGTAATTTTTCAACTACGAACTACTAAGACTATGACAGTAACTTATTTCAGTCCTTTAAAAGCATTAAAAAGTAACGCCACACCAAAAACTCTTAACTAACAGTAAACTAAATTACAGAAAGCCATTAGAAAATAAAAACTAAACTCGAATAGAAATGGCGGCACATTTGACAGTGACAGCAAAAAACGCGGCAAAAACGTATCAGACATGATTTACGAGAAAGTTTGTGCAAGGTGCAGATATAACAAGGTTTAGAACAAAAAAGGAAGGGCAAAAAGGAACTTTTTGGTACATCTGGTATTAGAATGATTAGGCCTTTCGAGAACGGATGTTTGAGACTCTCCGTCTATTTTCCAACGAACCTCTATGAGTGTGTATGGAAGTAGTCGTACAAACTACACGCAGAGGGGTAAAGAGACGTGGGAATAAAGACCTCAGATTAAAATGAAACAAAAAGTATTAAGAACTATACTTTATTTATTTAAGGATTTTTTTTATGTAACATGTCTGAGATCCCATAGCTGTGAAAACGCAAAGGCCTCCTCTATTTTATCATCAATGCTCAAATCTTCCTTATATGGGAAGAGGCCTGTACCCAGCGGTGGGAGATAAATACATGTAAGTATTTATTACATTAGAAGGAAATACCTAACTAACAAACCGTTACTATATTTACAATAAACAGCTGATAATTTCGAAACAAAACCGTTACATGATTAATAAGACCTTGAAACGACGTCCCATTTTAAATTAAAGTAGGTTAGAAGACAATTCATAATATTTGATAAACTGTGACTTCATAGATTAGTTACTTCCATTGAGATTTGAAAGCGAAATTGATTAACATATTTATATACTTCTAAATACATACATACTATAGATAAATTACACCCAGACACAAGACTAATGATCTTGATCATAATCCACACTTTTGTCCTGGTTGAGGATCGGATCCATGACCTCTGGTATAGCAGTCAGGGCCACTAACCACTAGACCAACAGGCCAGTCGCATTGCGATTACATTGTCTTTTTGAAACTGGCTGAAAAGATCATAAACTGCCAATTACTTAAAAAAAGAACACACACTCGAAAATGGAACAAAAGTCTCCATTACACTTCGTAAATAGAATCCCAACAGTTTTTGCCAAATATGGAACACTATTTCTACACTTAACTTTAGTATTCTATTTTTAAACGCCGCTCCCACACGTCCCATACTTGCAAACCGTTCCAAATTCAAATAAACCAGTACTGTTCGTTTCAGCGGTGACGTCATTAACGGTTTCGCACATTGTTAACTACAGTATGTTGTTTGTTTATCTTTGTGACTTTGAAAAATATTTTATACATGTAATAATAAACTTACCTATACATACGACTTATCTGTACCAATACTATAAAGAGGTAAAGGTCGTGAAGCTGCAAAGTTATTTTCGTGCATGAAAACTTTTTTTTTTTTTTTTCATTTTTACTGCTTCTCTTGGACATTGTATTACTTTTTATTACAAAGAAAGCACTCTCCCACTAGTGTTTAAGAAGGAAAAAAATATTCAAATTGTTTTCAAATTCAACCCCATCTTTAATTGTTTCCAACAAAATTATCTTATACTGAATACAAAAGAAATCTTCTTAAGACACAAAAATTATGTAAATAGTAGCGAATTTTATGTTAATTTATTCTAACGCGAAAACGAGATTTTGATATGTTTTTTCACACGCACTCTTTGCATATTTTTTACGTGCGACAGGGTTTTAATTACAAGGAAAAAATAGCTTGAATTATTTTTATACCTTCACACCTAAATTGTTTTTGAGCGTTAAATATAGTTTTTTGTAGAAAAATCTTAAAAACTTGTAAAACTTTAATTACTTTTATACATAAAAGTTGTGAATTTTATCTATTTCCGTTAATCTTTGACAGTCATTACAGTTGTGACGCGCAGTCTTACTATGGGACGCTGTGTTACCCAGTAAGATGTGTTGTGTTGTCAGATAGACAGTCGCTCTGTGACATACTGGTGTCTTAGAATACTCTACTGCATTAAAAATATCAATTATCTAACTTTTTTAAATTAACCATGAGTATTAACTTACAATCTCAACAAAAGTATTTGACAGCCAAACAGCTGTTTGCATTTGTGAAATCTCATCTCACGCGAATTTTGGACAACAGATAACAATAGCGCAAAGGTCAAAGGATGACCGAAACATGGGAATGACTCAACCCCTGACACCCGGAACTGTATGGGGATGAAATTCGCACGGTGCGGGGATGAATCTTGTATATGTATCACCTGTTATGGGGTGAAACGGTGAAACTGGATCGGAAATGTTTCCCATGCTTGTTTGCTTGTATTGTTTCTTTTTTTTCTCTGTCTTGGACGAATTGAGGTTGGGAAGTGTTGCAGATTTTTTTTTTGGATTTGTCTGGGGAGGTTTTTTTTTTTGGGGTGTGATAATTAAAATTTGAATAAGAGGCGTATAATTTTATGCTTGATAATTTATTCGTTAATACATTGAGGTTAATAAACTACATATTGCATATTTCCTTCTTCTTATCGTGTCAATGTAACTTCCTTTGAATTATTTTTAAACACGTTTAAAACATTACATTCACAACAAACTCCAGTACTTTAATCTCCTATTCTATCGAAATACTTTTTGGTTTTTAACAAATAAACTAACAACAAAAGCTCCCATATAAATTTTGCCCTGTATTTTACCGTTACTCATCTTTTCCTTGAACTCCAAAATCGAACCCTAATCTCTACTAATTAACCCTTAAGCTCTTTACCTACACAATAACTAAGACAGTTAACACAACATAACTAACGTATAACTATAGTTAACGAAAACCGTTACCGTCGCGTGGCTAACATTTATCAACAGGATGTGAGCAATGAGCGCATGCGCAACGCAACTGTCGCGTTCTGTGGAGATTTTATTGGTTTACAAAGAAAAGAGTAAAAAGATGTAGGTGAACTTAGGTATGATATCTGTTTGATAGTATAGGTAAATAAAAGGAGAAAGCAAAAATAAAGGTATGTATTAAAATTTGCCGAAAATAAAAATGTATTTTACTACATCCTGTATATAGATTTATAATTCAGAAATACGTTACAATTTGGATTTAAAGTTTTATTACAAAAATGAAGAACAGATGTCGTTTAAGTAAGACCTAAATTTCTTACGTATACAACAAAGTGTACGGCTGTTATACATGAAGAGACAATTATAAAACTGCTTTGATAACAGAACATGAATTTCCCAGGAAAGTTAAAATTTCTTCAAAATCTTACATGCTCTCAAACCTCGTAAATATAAACATAAGCCCTGTATTAACAGTCACCAGACATTTTAAGTATAACAACGGCTTTAAACTTTAAAAGCCGTTTCAAGCCGCTTCAAGTCGCGCATATGGTAAACATGAGCTTAAAGTAAACAAGCCGCTTTGTTATCTGTGGTAACTAGGACGATTTGAATTAAGAACACAACAAACCTCTTTGTAGCGTCGCCTTATCGCTGTACAAGTTTTGAAATTAGAATGTTGGAGTTTTTAAATTTGGACTAGCGACACGTTCCATCTTCGTTTGTGAGATACTGATGTATTATACTTAATATAAATCTTCCTCTTGAATCACTCTATCTATTAAAAAAGACAGCTTTAAAATCTATTGCGTAGTTTTAAAGATTTAAGCGGCCATATAGCGAAAGCGACTTTGTTTTATACTATGTTGTTGTATACTACTATTTAGAATGAAGTTCTGTAACTGTCATATAGGGAAGATTTGAGCATTGCTCACCACGCTAACTTACCATGGGTTTCAGATTTTTTTCAGGACGTTTTACTTCACAGTTTTTCAGTGGTGTCTTAGAATAAAGTCTAACTTTATTGTGTTTTCTTTAGAGTTAGGTACTTTCGCATTAGATAAACTTGTAATAAAAGTTATGGAAGATAAATAAAGAATTACAAAAGTATTTATCTCTTTAAAAAGTCACATTTTCTCGCCTGGAATTCGATCCTGCAATCTTTCACAGAAAGTCATTCACAAAACCACAAGGCCACCATGACACCACATGAACTATTTATACCAATCAACTCTTTAAAAACAAATCTTCGTCAACAAGCTAATTCTTTCGACCTAAATAAGAACATACCCTAATTTATAATGTAATTTATATACCAATGAACAATCTTTGTTCGCAGATAAACTTAAAACAGGTCTTAAAGGTCATATTAGTTCCAAGTATAAAATTATGTCAAAGACAATAAAAGCTTTTTGCGATGACGTCACTTCCTATTACATCATAGACTAAGGATGTATTTGAATTGCGATACGCGTTTTGAATTTAGAATGCTTCGAGAGTAACGGACTTTTCTTGTGGAAAGTGAGGTTTATTTGAATTTTTTGTTTCATTGTTTGTTAGTCTATTCACTGCATTAATTGTTATTGGTATGGATTAATTTTATTGAACTATCCCTCTTATTCTCGAAACTGGTTTAGTTTTGTTTTTGATACGATTTTGAAATTATACTATGTAACCAAACCAAACCAAATTGAGTGAAATTACATACAGATTTCTTTATTGAGCGTAGTTCCAATTCCTGCCACTGCACGAATGAGCGCTAGTGTCGAATTCTAGACCAACTGAAACTCAATTCGATTGAAACAGGACTCTATTCTGTCAGGAGTAAATTTACTGGTCCCTCGCATTTGTCAAGAGAGACAAGTGGAAGAAGAGTAAAGAATCCTTTACCCAATAGTCAGACTTTTTAGGCTAGTAATAATAATAGTTACTTGTCAAACATAGGATTTTAGAAGGCAACATTTTCAAATTTAAGTAGCCACGGAGCCTCAATTTCCGAATCAAATCAATGCACCTTATAACATCACATAACGTCCTATTTAGGCAATAAGGCACAGTCTAACAAACGCTTGAAATACATCACCCTTCTTTTTTCATCGGGTAAAAAGACAGAAGGAAATAATAAATACAAATAAAACTCTCCTACAAGTGCTAACTACTAAATGACTAAACTAGTCCCTATTGTCTCAATTATTTTGACACACATAGCGTTTCCTATGTCGAAATGTGCAATTATTGTTACTGTTATAGTAATAACAACCTTATGCGTATAGGAATAGAGGTTGTTGTTAGTATTTTGTTATGGCTGTTGGTTTTGTTTTGTTTTAGGTATGAGTTTATATGTATGTACTTGCTAATCTTCGTTGTTTTGACAAGAGATGCGTAAAAATGGTTGATTTTGATGGCTTTTGCTGAAAATTAAAAACTTATTTATGACTAGCAGAACTAGACTGAACTGATCAGCGAACGTTGGGAACTTAATATCAAATGATACTCAAACTACTAAGAAAAAATAAACATATTTTACAGATGAGACAGTCTTTCTGATCACCCAGATAAAAATAATGTAAGTTATGTATTTATTCTCTCAATAATAACAAATCTAGACGGAGTCTTTGGAGCCTATCAAATTACCCAAAGCATAGTATTTTTACCTAAGCCTTAAAAAAAACTGTCAAAAACGTTGTCTATGAAAACTTTTGAAAAGTTCGTTGACATTTGTAAATAGAACGGTTATTTTCCCGCGTTATGCAAATAGAAAGCAGTTTCATAATACGAGCTATCGAAGTGTTAATAGCTTACTTAAACCAAAATGGCGGCAAGTGTCGAAAATATAGCTGTGAAGGTATTTATGGAGGGATTCAGGAAATGCTGGAGTAAGTGAAGAAACTTGGGTATTTATGTTTAGTTTTGGGAGCCTAAATGTATAAATATTATTTATTTAAGGAAGGCTTGAATTACATAAATCACAGAATAACTTAGGTAATAATTCAAAAATAATAGGTAATTCATTTGTGTTGACTTACTTTAGTTTTTACAGACAATTTAACTAACGAGCAACCGATACGAAATAATAGTAAAAATTTAAATTTTTGCTCTCTTAAAACATTTCGTAACAAAATCAAGAAAGAAAACTCCTTTTAACAGTCGGTTAAAAACAAATATCAATATAAATATTATAATACGATTTGAAATAGCTTATTAATACACTAGCTACTTTATTAAACATGAACTATGTTTTTTTTCTGTAACGTTCACAACGTTTACCAACGAATCGTCACGGTGGATGCGTGCAACGAAACGTAACTGACTACCGAGTGTTACGTGTAACGTAACGTTTCTTGAAAACGTTATGAATGGCGGTAAAGGAAAAAGTTGGTATTAAAGTGATAATAAATTGAATGTCTAAGAAACTGCCTGCCGCTTGTCATGATTCTCGATGTGAAAAGATTTCTGGGTCCAGTTGAGGGACTTTTGTAGACTAAAATATTTTTAATTTATTGGGATACTGTCCACTTGTCCAGTAGTGGGACAGTTGTAGACCAATGAATTATTATTATTAAGGTCTAAATAAAAGTCTGCTGTCTTTAAAACCCCAAAAACAACTCCCCAAACAAAGGGATTCAATTACTTAATTCGGAAGTCGTTTAATAATGCTTGAATCGAGAAATACCAAAAAAAGAAAATTGGCACATTAATATTATCATTTTTGTTCTTCTCTCCTTTTATTTTCCTATCAAGAATATCATAAACAATAAAAAACAGATATTGTTTTTTTTATTAGTCTTTTTCTTCTTCAAAATTTCTTCTTTCTTACAGTTTTCTTACAAACTAGTTTCAGGACAGTTCACACAGTCAAATGTCCTAAAACTTGTGTAACAAAACCACGAGTGTCACAGCCATGTCCACAACATTTAATCACCAAGAGAGATGACATAAGTTGTAGCAAGGAATGCGAGATTAGCGTGCGAGCGAGACAACACTACAAGCTAGAAAGTGACAACAAATAACGGCTGAATGAAGCAAGTAATCACGCTTTTTATAAAGATTTTTTTTTGTTTTGTGAGACTTGCGTGATGCTTGTGTGTTTTGTTCTAGGTTTTAGTTTTAACTAATGTTGTGAACGGGATAGTTTGTAAGTGTGGATGGATTTTTGTTAGTCTATCACGGTTTTAAGAGGTTTTTGATGGAATTTGGTATGGAGTTAGTTGATACCCTGGATTAACGCAGTCTCACTAACAGAGAGGCTGGGACACAAAGCTTTATTAAGCTTTGGCAGAAGAAATAACATTAATTACCATATACACACATCAAACTGTAAAACAATGTAATAAAACAAAAAAAACCATAAAAGTGTAAATACGGTCGAATTGTGAAACCTTATTGAAGTCTGTTCAAAATATTCAAAAATCGAATGTGAATCCTACTCCAATCCAAAAAAAACATTTGAACTTCGAATTTCAGAAAAAATGCGCTCTTTAAAACTTTAACTGTCAATGCACTTATTTTTTAATAGCAGAAACGGACATAGGCACAGGTGTGTTGTTATACTTCCTATATTATTTCCTACTTGAATAAGTATTCAATACTAACATGTTACATAGACTAAAGTGCGTAGTTGCGTATATACGAAGGGTTCATAGTTTGTATAGTTTGTTGCGCGTGCGCATGCTTCCTCGTTCGATCGATACCCACCCTCTGGGGTCATTGGCCCCGCCAGATGCATCACCCTTGGTAAGGGAGGTTTATATAAAAGTTGTAATTAAGGGCTATTGTAATAGAATGTGCTTTTAGGTATCATATATCATAGTTATTTGAAAGGCGAAAGTTTGGGAGTATAGATGGATGGATGATTGGAACTCTTTCACGATGTAAAGGATAAACTAATTTGGATGAATTTTAAACTGAATTAAATCATGGGTTACTTTTTACCCAATTGCGTATAAGGAGAATGTTTTGCGGCCAAAAGCGATAACTATAATTATGGGTAAAAGCTAGTTATTTTACATGTGTATCTAAAATATTACCGACAACACTAAGAAATGTCAAAATATTACTTACATACATACTCTCGAAAAACATAACCCTCCTTCTGGTACAATCAGGTAAAAACATAACCCTTCCTTGGCAGTCGGGTAAAAAGGATCGTCACAACCGCCATCTTGATCCAGTTTTAACATTGTCGAAAATGATTTTTTCCTTGCTTAATATCTTCTTTACACTACAAAACCGTTTAAAGTATACAAAATACAGTAATTTGAGCAATAATTAAGCTTTTTAAATCCTTTGTACCTATTGTGACTGTCATAACATAAAGCAACCATTTTGGAAATCATTTCACGTCATTGTATTCGCGTCTTTCATTTTGGCGCGTTTTTGTTAAACGTCATATTATGTTTTTTTTTTCTTTTTTTTTTTTATACGGTTGCATGGCCTTTGATATTTTTTGAAGGATTGTGACTTCGTGAGTGTATATTCTTTTTCTGTTTAATTAAGTAATTTTTAAAGGCCTTAAAAGTTTTCTTTGAATGACAATAAGTAACTTTGAAGTTTAAATATTTTTACGTACTATTCATCAATATTATGTAAAATTAAAGCCTTAATTTCAACAAAAATAATAAAAAATTTCTAAAAAAAAATCTTTAGGAAAATTAAGACGATTTTTTGATTTTTATGACCAAAAATTCTTTCTGATACTAAACCAAAAAAAATAACAATCAGCATATTAAAACAGCTTTTTGCACTACACACATACATACATATAAATAATCCGAAAAAAAAAAAACTTCATTTTATTTAGGGTGATATACCACCTGCGTGCAATTATAAGGGACGGTTTAGTATAAAGCAAAATAACTCGTATCTTCATACATTTTGAGTTTATTTTGCAACGAGGGTAGTTCTGAATTAAATTGATTGAGGTCTGGTATTGATTTTCGCACCCTCGTGATGTGATGGCACTGTGATTTAGTAGTTTGTAGTGCCGTATAAATTGTTGTGGTTGTTGAGAAATAACAGTTATATCCTACTATTATAAACGCGAAAGTTTGTAAGTATGGATAGACGTTTGTTACTCTTTTACGTTTAAACGGCTGAAGAAATTTTTGAGAAATTTGGTGTGTTAGCTGACACCCTGGATTAATACTAGGTTACTTTTTCACCGACTGGGTCAGAAGAGAGTAGATTTTGCAGCTATAACCGAAATTTAATGAAGGAAATAAACCAGACAATGTAAAATCACAAAAACTAACGAATTTGTTATTAAGCGTCATTTAATAAACAAGCGCAAAGCGAAATTATAGAAAAACAAGAATAATTGCATTCGAAATTTCAAACTTGAACATAAATAGTTGCACCACAATTCGAAATCCAAATTCAAACGAAAATAAAAGACCATCTAATACTTCAACCAATACGAAAAACAATAGCATTTGAATTTAGAATACATTATTGTAATTTCTAACACAACAGTTAGCGAGTTTTCGGGTAAAATTCGTTACTTACACTTTGATACCACATGTGGGGGATCGTGAAGCACATGGTGGTGTGGTAGTGGGGTTAAACCCAGACTTATCAGTACCAGTTGATATTTCACGCTTTGGCAAGCAGGGTCAGTTGGGGTCGAGTGTAAGGGTTCTACGACATATGGAGTGTAACTGTTTTTCTAGTATGTATGACTATAGTTCGTTGATAACGTTTTGTTTTTAATTAGGATTATTATGTAGAGCCATTTAATCAGAATACAGTACAATGTGTGACAGAAACTATACTAGACGAAAAATATCTACATTTAAAACTAAACTTTTTCTTTACGTGAAGTTATTACGTAATGCTATGTATAAGACTAAGTTCAGTAGGATAATGAGCTTTATTTTTTGACTTAAACGTATGACGAATTGGAATAAGTTTTGCCGTCGAAATGAACTTAATAAATATCAGATTTTTATCTCTGATCATTGTAATATCATAATTTCTTATTACATTACTAGTATACGTAATAACCTTTACTAGTTCATTCGTAATATCATAACATACACTTCAACTCACAATCGAAATCGATACAAAACAAATCACATCGATTTCAAACCAATCAAATCGATCAGCAAATACCAGAGACAAGCCATCTACTTTTTTTAAAAGACCAAGGTAATTTCCTTTACGTCCAAGGATACCATTACTGGTCACTTTCAAGCATAGACAATCCTCTTTTTTTTTCTTTTAGCTACACGTATAAAAAGTGGTCGCTTCGTAATGGTGTCGGGGTTATGTATATGTATTATATGTTTGTATATAATGTGTGTCTATGGTGTGTTATTATACTAGTTGGTTGCTGTGGTTGTGCTTGTAAATAAATTGTTAGACAGATTATAGAATAGATTATTACGTATTCTTGAAAAGAGATACTGAGCTAAAGTAGATAATGTTAGCAAAATGGGGCAATTAGTTATGCTGTATTTATTTAGTTAGACAATTATGAAGAGACAGTTTCGAATCACAAAATTGTGTTTTTTTTTAAACTTCATATTTCGTTAAACATTGCAAGGGTCGACGACCAGTGTTATTCTAGCTTTAGTTACAATATAGCTAAGGTTTTTACGTCACACTAAAGTTATCCCTAAATAAATGATCTCATAAAACAAAGCATTACTTTACTCTTCAACCGAAATATTAATCTACATTCATTAGTAACAAAAAAGAACTTTGAAAAGATGATAAAGCCGAACCATTTTGAATAAAAACTAGATAATCTACCCAGAAGCTTAATTTTAAGCCTTATTTAACAAATTACATAATAAAGACCATAACACTACAAAATATAAAAACAAAATAATCATAAACAACACGTCATAGACAAAGATATTTTTACGGTGCGGTCTTCACAGACAACAATGTGCCCGTATCCCACCTCTATGGTAAAAAAAAAAGAATAGAACGCATCCCCATCGTATATTTCGGAAACCGGTTGCTCCGTAGATAATAACGTATATAGAATTTCTAATTCGAATCTCGAAACTAGTTTCTATCAACCTGTCCTGAGGGATTTAAAATTTGAATTTTGAATTGAACACGTTCTTGAGTTTGGAGTTTGAAAGTTTATGTTTCGAAGATGTGTGTCCTTAATTTGAATAGGATAGTTCGATGAGGCGTTTCGGAGATTCGAATTTTGATTCGTTAGGTTAATGATTTTGATAGTCAAAAACCGTTACGTTTTCTAAATGTACTCGAAAATTATTTACAGTTTAGATCTAACAGAAATCAGTTCGTTTTTTTTTAGGTAACACCCGAATTTAAAATTACGGCTTCTTCTCAGGCTATCCAGTTAGGAAATTGTCTTCTTCAGCGAGCTTATACGTGACAGGTGAAAGTAATAACATTTATCATAATTAGAGAATTCACTATGTTGTAATTATTCGGAATCTCGCTAGTACAAATGTTAAACACTTCAAAAGTACTTACTTCTTGAAATAAAACAATTTGATTTTGATTACCTTCTTTCTGCCGCAGTAAGGTATAAACTAAAAAACTCGGTAGCTACAAATCACGCGACAAGTCTTATCATCATTCCCCTGCCCTTATCCCAATTATTATTTGGGCTCAACGCAGCATGTCTTCTTCTTCCACACGTTAAGTCTGTCTGTGGTACTAACAATACAGTTACAAAGTGGGTTACTAGTATCAGCTACGTGTATCTGTAACTAATAGCATGATTGCACCGAAAATGGAACAATCGCAGGAAGGATGTAACGGTCGAGTACACACGAAAATAAAAGTTTTTGAAAGCGAGAGCGTTACTATAAGATTTGTACGGGAAATGTCGGTAAAAAGTGTAGAGTAAACATTTAGTTGTAAACTAGAAATGTTGATAAAAAGTTTGTAGTAAAATGTTTGAATTTAGAATAAAAAAAGTGACAAGATTTCGCTGGGAAGATTTTTGAATTTGAATTTGGAAGCTGAGAGACAAAAGTAGAGTAGCGATTTGAATTTAGAACACGATAGTTGTAGAAGAATTTTGTTTGTATTGATTCGAGTTTTAAAATTGAATTCCAATTTTGATTGAAATTTATTAAACAGTGGTTGACAACCTTTTAGTCTTCTACTCTATCCATAACTATATTCACATTTACTATAGATACATAGATTACTGGTATGAACTACATATTTATCTAAAACAGTAAATATACCATAATATACCACTTTGTGTACTAGGATAACGTGAAAGAGAGTCGTGACTTAAAATCGTGCGTATCTCTTAAACCTCTCATTTATACTATTTACTAATACCAATAATACTAGCCTGTTACTTCTTTTCAAAGAGAAAAGTTAGACTAGCTACGTTTTAAGTACAGTGTATTATCCTAACCTTTACTTAACTTTAGCGAAGATGAGAGTAATCTTAGATCCTTTGTGCATCAGGCAACGCAAGTCTCTCGCTTATACACAACGATGTATTTAGCCCTTATACGTTTGTCGGAACAAAAAACAACTTATTTTAGTAAATTAGTTCATATTAAGTTATATAAAAATTAATTAATAGAAGAATGAGTAAGTTGGTAGTCTTCACACTCAAAGAACTTGAGTTGGAAAGAAAAGACTCATTATCAAAGAATTTGATATGGAGATTGTTTCAAACCTTGATTAACGGACAGGCTACATTTTATCCGTAGACAACAACGCCGAACGAAGCTAGTGAACTATAAACGTAAACGCATACAAACTAAGTCTATATTATTAGTATACCAGTCAGATCTAGTCATTAGCAGCTATAGAATCTAGAAAAACTAAGTCTTAACGCATACAATCCTAGGCTAGAATTCTAGAACTAAAAAGTTGCTACAAGTACCACGAACACAAACTTACGCATGCAGTTGAGAGCGCCACTAGTCTAACGCCCCCTTCATACAAAGCTGTTCACTTGAGGCTCAAAATGTACGAGGAGCATTTAGTTCCGATTTTCTCCGACTGCAGAGTTAAGTTTGTATTTTGTACAGTGATTGTGATACAAAAAGTTTTACTTAGTTAAATGGTTGAATTTCTTGGTATTAGAGGTTTTATCTAAGATGGTGGATGCCCATACGTGGGATTCAAGGGTTTTGTGAAGAAATCGCAGGCTATTTGGTTTTTATATGTATTTGTGTAACTCCTAAGTGTGTTGTGATTTGTGATCAATGCTCATCCGCTATCACCCTTTTACTAAGTTACTAGACTTACTCAGTTGAAAGCAATATACATACATTATACTAGACTAGTATTACCCCGCGGCTTTAGCCATTTCCAACGGCTCAGTTGTTCTAAACATTCTCGAAAATCAAAACCATTTCTGGATTGCATAAAAATCGATTTCACGATCACCGAGAAGGGTAGTTTTTTGCTCTCACCCGTTAGTGTTCTGTGACATCTCCATCACAGCATCCCTCACATAAACTAAACTATTTTAACCCACTCGACAATAATTATGGTCCATAAAACGATCTAAAAGATAAGTATTACCACAGTATAATGATATACAGAAGTCTTCGGTATAAACGGGCGCAACGCGAGTTATGGCTACGCTATAGACTGTGGCATGATACAGTCGCGAGCGTGTCGCAGTGACGAACGCACGAGGTGTTGTTGATGTAATTATCATACTGTAGATGGGCAGTCTTATCGCTGTTACATAGTATAATAAGAAGTCTCTTCCTTTTTTAACTATGGCTGTAAAATATGTGCCGCGCGCCTTTAGGTAATTTAAAAAAAACGGCAAACTACTGCATGCATTTACACTGTGGTAAAACTTAGATAAAGAGTTTTAAGAACTCCTGACCCAACGGCTTAATGTTTTAAAATGGGACAAAGTTCGACAAAAAATGTTGATTACCCCTGGTCGAGAAACGATCATCTTTGTAACGTTTTAGAATATTGGGACACTTTGACTGCGGAGCAGCAAAATGTGTATTGTTTTTCGGTCACCGGTGACCCCCACGGCGTTCAAAGACTTAACTTCAAGAGAAATATACAAATACTCGTAAATATTTTATTAAAACTAATCAGGATAGATGATGGATCAGGTGGATTCTACACCAGCCAGAGTCACGCAGAGCACGCGCGAGCGATCCCGTGACGCTGGCTTAGGTAGTAGAAGGGGCCCGGGGTGTTTTAGGTCAGTGGTAGTCCGACATATCCTCATGCCGTGCCCTTGGGTTGAAGTCATTAGGGTTTCACCACGAAAAAAAGCGACATTTTGTTAATTTTCTTTGCCTGAACTCTACAAGATTCTAGTTACTAAGTAAATTAAAAAAAAATACTGTGAAAAATACATAACACTGATATTAGCCAGTGACGCACACGCCAATATGTGTTATCTCTTTCTAATATATGAGATGAAACGAGTGCAAGCGAGATAGACACACAAACAAGTTATCGGTTATATCCTTTGAGATAAAACTTATTTTTGTGTATTGAAAACAGGAAGTATGTTAATATACATACTCAATACTTACATATACAAGTCGAACTAGCTTTTGCTCTCGGTTTTGCCTGTCTGAAAGTCGATTATTGCAGACAAAAGTAACCTATGTCCTGTAACGAAGTTTAAGCTATCCCTATACCAAATGTTAGTCGTAAAAGTGTCACAGACAGACAACATTACTTTAGCATGTATAATATAATATATCGTACCTAGTAGGTAAGTATATGCCAGTTTTTCTCGTACATTTTTTCCTTTATAACATCAAACATAACAGACGTAATAAAAGAGAAATGAAAATTCACTTTCGTCCTACTTTCGCGCCAATCAAAGTTCGGTACCATAGAGGTTGGCGCGAAAAAGGTCGTTCACCTACTCTACGCTTAGCTCTCAAGGCTAAACATGATGTCATTTGGACACGTTTTTAAAGCTTAGAGTTACAACGAATTTCGATAAGATGTACAACATAGATATTAGTATTTGGTTTTATTAATAAGCTTAGGAAAAGAACGACAATTGAAAAAAAAAGTTTTCATTTCGAGTAGGCCTTTTCAGGCACTTTCAAAACGATTGAATTTCAAACTTTTCTTCGTTTTTCAACCGATTTAAAAAAAAGAATAGGTTCTTAATTCGTCATGTCGTTTTTTTAACGTTTGTTCTATTAGATATCGATAGTTTGCAAATTCTAGCCGGCCAGTACTCAAATTAATGTGTAGAAAAAACCTCTTCAAAGTTTTGCGCGACAATTGCGCTTTTTTATAAAGAGAGCATTTCTTTAACAACAGTTATTTCAAACATTGCATTTTCTTAGAATTGTGATAAGTAGCGCCATAGTAACGTTCCCATGTTATTATAGAAAACATGACACCTAAGACGTACCTATGGTGTAGACTGTAGTGTAAAACAATACTAGTTGCTACCTGTGACTAGGTTTACTTATCTAAGAAGGTTTTAACTAGTTTTAAGCAAAAAGACGTAATATTGTACTAACTGACCTGTGCCCACTTAATAAGGCTTTATTTTTCGAACTTACAGTCTATGACAATCACAAATAAAGTGGTTTTCTATTGCTAAAAGTAAATCTGTTCAGTAGATCCTGTGAATACCCTATACGTCATAAATATAAGTATAGATATATGTATAGTGTATTATACCATAATATATAGGTTATGTTTAGTCTTAAAGTTGGCACTAAAATGTGCTATAGAGTCTGTTAGCTCAATTTTTTTCCTACTTACGCATAAGTTTTTAATGACCACAGGAAATAAAATATAGAGTATAGGTTGCAATCAGGTTACATACTGACCGATTACCATATACACTTATAACTAAAAGGTTATTTGTGATAAATAACACGTAATATTAACTTGACCTTGAATATACCATAAAGTAGAGACCAAAGACAATTTTACTTGTTTTTAACGAATATTTTTGCTATAGAAATAACATTCATAAAGTTCATTCGCCAATATTTAAGGTCCTTAGAAAATAGATTGATTTTTGACGGATAATGATGTAGAGACTTCGATAATAAGCTAATTATCAGTGCGAATGTCAAAGCCTACGGGATAAAGATATTTAAAGTCAAATATCGTTAGATATATGACTGAAAACACTTGTTTAATTTACAAGACTGTATTAAACGGTCTTTAATACGTAAATATTAAGGGTTTTTCACAGTATTTACGCTTCATTTAAGTAATAAATATTGGGCGTAAACATGTGACCGGCGGAAAGCGCTATTTAAGCTCTATCCGTCGTAATTTTACGAACGAATGAACTTTATACGACGATACAACATACACCCCTTTTTAAAACAACAGGGGTTGAAAAAAAAACGAAAAAAAAATACTAGCTAACTTACCCAGAGCACTGGCAGTTAACCTCACAGTTTTTGCTACTTTCCCCCCACATTTTTGACACAATATTAGCACAGAATCACAATTAGTTCATTATTCGATCAGTCTTATAGAAAGTTTTTATCACAGTATATATTTGGGTACACAGGTCCGTTCGCTACGGTCTCCCGGCGTCAACTGACGGCAGTCGGGCGGTGACTGGGGAGCGACTCAGAGTTCCCGCGGGCGCGAGAAATGACCGTTTGTGATACCAGCCTTCGACTTACTTTTAACACTTTTTCTGGAATTCTACCGTGTGGTAATTTTGATTTGGAGTTTTGATTTGTTTATGGGCGTTTTTTGATAAATACAACTTAGTAATTATTAAATAAAGATTATATACAGACGTATGATTGATTGTAGAGTTTTGCATAGTAGATAAAAAGATAGGTAGTATAGTTACATGATACTTAAATATCGAGAAGTAACTAAAGCCGAGAAGTAACTAAAGCAAAATCTAATTTTAATGTCTAGTAATGAAAAAAGAGTTGCATTCTCTATAAGTAGTTGTTTTTAGAAAAGTAAATCAAATTGTAAAGGTTTTCATCTTAGTACAAATAGTTTAGTAATTTTCTTATTTTTTTGTTGATCGATGTCTGAAATGAGTAAAGTTGTACATAAATTATAGTTCTGAATAAATGTTCTAATAATTAATACTGTTCTGTACTTTATAAATTCTTATTTTTTTTCTTATTTAAAAAAAGTTTAATTAAGCTTTAAATTTAATTACAAATGAATATTTAAGCTAATCACGTTACTTAATTTACATTTTAGATTTTAGAGCAAACAATTTACAATTTTAGAGCAAAATCAGTTTCCGGCCATAACCTAAAATCAGCTGTTATTTAAAAATCACAACAAAATAAGTATAAATTTTAATTTTTGAAGTTGGCAACTGGACTACCCGACTACCTCCTAACTAGATCGAGGATATTACCCATAATTTACATTAATTACAACTTTAAGTCTAAGACGATAGAGTGTAATTCACTTTGACATAACCTTGAAAGGAATGCCATACAAAAATCATATGGGAAACGAATCCTGTTCTTACGCATACAAAAAATAGTCTAATGGAGAATATGTGACTTATGTACTTGTCATAAGGTTGAAAATCATATAACGCGTCACAAAAGTCCAGTATCTCACACCAACACATAGACAAAATTCAAAGTAACAATCATATGGTCGCAGAGCGGGACACATAAATAAAACTAAACTTTGTGTCAAGTACATAGAGTTTAAAATCGACAATCATCTAATTTATAACCTAACTCAAAAGCCCGCCAACTTATTAGCAATCGAAAAACAAGGGGTGCGATCAAATTTGTATTAGTTACGAGTTTCGTAACCGCAAAAACAAGTTTGTTGTTGGTGTTATCCTTAAATTCTTTAGCAATCATATGGTGGCCTACACCATTGTGATGGCGACAAAATAACACGGGTTTAGGTACAAGTTCAATAAATAAACCGCATTTTTCAAGAAAACAGTTATTCGAATTGATAATCAGCTGATTCCAAGTCGCCATTTTGGACCAACATTACTGCATTGCCAATTTGTCTTTTTTTAGAGGAATTTGCATCTAAGGTATTTGCTTATGATGCCTACATTTGGTAATTTTGAAGTTTTAGCTAAAAATCAATTTTGTAATACACACAGATAGGAACGTGTGTTGTACTTTTGTTTAATTGTGGATTTTCAATAAAGAATTATAATTATGATAATGTTTATGATAATGTGTAATAAAAAGCTGTACAATAATGTTAGCTTTAAAACAATACTTACTAACCTAAATTGTAACCTAAGATCAGAAGGCCTTACCTTTACAAGCTTAGAATAATATTAAAGCTTAAAATTGTTTTTCTTTTTAACTTGGACTTAAACGTCACTCAAATCTAAACCGCCATTAGGTATTATGCCGATTTGCCACTTAAAGGTGTAAAATCGTGACAGAAAGAATTTCCAATTACGTAAAGCTGTATTTTGTCATTCGGGTGACAGATATAACAGAGACTTAGGTCATATCGCAGATATTATGCATTAGGATATTTTCCGATATAAATTAAAAAGGATAAAAACGCCATACCTATAAATAGCTAAGTTTTGTGGTATTTCTAGTCTTTTACAACGCAGTAGGCATTATACTTTGTTTCCTTTGCATGCAAATTGTCTGTGACAAGAATTTTAATGAATTTTTGGGTACTAAAATTGATTCGTTGAGAAAAAAAACTAGTCGGATTAAAAATGGCGTAGGATAAGTAAAATTCGTCATATTTTTAATGTGATTGGCTGTATTGTAAATATTTCATACGAAATGACACGTAGCCTCTTCTTTGGGCGTTACTTTTTGGGTTAATATATGACATGAATTTGGATGGATATAGGGGAAAAGGACGACCAAAGAAACGATGGATGGATTGTGTGAAAGATGATATGGCTGCAAAGAGTGTGACTTGCGAGATGACCTTAGATAGAAACGTGTGGAAGATGAATACATGCTGCGCCGACACCAAATAAGTAATAATTGGGATAAGGGCAGGGGAATGATGATATAGACTGACACGCACAAATAACGTGGTTTGCTATAAGTAAAAGAATTCCAAAATTAGTTTTGTAGTTCTTAAGATTGACCCTACAGTACGTGATTAATAATAATATAAGTAAGCTTGAAAGCATTCTGACTGCTTTTTGTATAACAAAACCAGTATTCTACTATCGACTAGCTGAAAAAAATGATATAACGTTAATTCCGTTATACGGTCGAAACCATTTGAAATTTTAAATCCTTTCATTTCAGAAAGTAACTGTCAACTTATATTCGATCGATTTATTCAAGGTAAGTAAAAGATGGGTGACCGTTTAATGATCTAAACATTAAAAATGATTTTATAGAAATGGGTAGCTAAGCTAGCCTTTGTTACTATTCGTAGTGCTTCCTTGCCCGTCCCATTGACGTCTATTCGTTAATTTTGTAAATGTCCATTAGATTTGCAAATGGCTGACATTTGCTGTCAAATATTTCGTAATGATGTTGATCTGTCCTAATAGAATCTAGATCATGGATGGCGAACCAATGGCACGCGGCATAATATTTTAGGCACATTATCTAAATTCCTATGCACTAAGAAAAATGTGTGAAGTAGCAATGTGCAAACTGCTCTGCGCCCTACGTGAGCTTTTTTCTAGATACAAGAGAGCGTTTGTAACCTCTGTAGATATTTCATTAGAAAAATGGCACTTTGATTCGTAAAGTAAAGGTTCGCCATCCCTGTCCTAGGCGTTTCCGTCGATGGTGACACCCTGGCATACACTGGTAGCTTGGTTATGATCTTGTGCTCGAATATGGCTCGCGAAACCAAATTTGACCTTGAACACACGGTCACAAGTAGCGCACTAAATTACTTATTTCGTATTATAGAGCTACAAGGATCTATCTAGTTTTTTGAAGATATTGCTAATATCTTCATTCTGCACTGGATTATGCATTCGCTAGTTAAATGTTTCATTATTTTAGGTACCTTTTAAGGACAATACGTAAAACAAACTGTACTTTCAGAGTGTATTGACATAAAAAGAACTATAAAATATTATCTCTATTAGATAAGTGATCAATGAATCAGTAATAAAATCTATTGTTTTATTATTCAACCACACACGATGTTCGTAAATTAATTATTTTCTATTTCACTACCTGAAGCATAAAATCTTTTTTCAATTTTAACGCAATTGCAATTACTTACAGCTAGAACTACAAGAATGCCGTCGTATATGAAATGAAACCACTTTTGACAGACAGTTAAGTTGATTCTTGTTGCTAATCTGCACGCCATGCCCTCATGTTAATGTCATCCACGTGCCAAAAGAGCATTGTAGCACTTTAACATAAAAAGAAGAATTCAATTTTTAAGGTTATTTTTTTAACAATGAATAAAGTCATCACAGAGTACTTTTTATAATATGTGAAAGTCATCAATCATAATCTATGGTAATCAGCTGTTACGAGGCCGCCATATTGCTTCTGTGAAACTGTAAAAATGGTGGTACGTGGTGAATAACAATTAAAATGTTACCGCTTTGTTTAATTTCCAATATGTTTCCACTAAATCATAAACAGTTATGCTTTATTGTTTGAGGAAAACAAATCATTATTATTTACATAGCTTATGCACGTGACTTTTATTAAATTTTGCCTCACAATACAAATTAGTCTTCTTTCTTAAAAAAAAATGCAGTAATTTTTGTAACTGTGCATAGACACTCTAGAATAAACTAGGGACTCGCCCCGACTTCGCATAGGTACTACATTGATATATCTACTACGTACAAACATACGTTTTGGAAGTAAGAGACTTGAAATTTAAACTATATGTAAAGAAATAGAAATCAAACCCTTTTGCAGCCATTCTGAGAGGTGAATAAGTATTTATTTTCTTGAAATATATAGGTATATAGAAATAATGAAAAATCTGCTTATTTATTGCCTTTAAGGCGGAACAAAGACGGCTGGTCAGCTAGTTACACATCAACTTTACTCTAGAAA
Source organism: Chrysodeixis includens (assembly GCA_941860345.1). Lineage (NCBI taxonomy): Eukaryota > Metazoa > Arthropoda > Insecta > Lepidoptera > Noctuidae > Chrysodeixis > Chrysodeixis includens. The sequence continues at coordinate 9,871,590 of OW796110.1, read as the reverse complement.
CATTTTATCTTTAAAAAACTGTATCAAAATCCATTCTGTAGTTTTAAAGATCTTAGAATACAATATTGACAGACAGACATAGGAGGCCACTGTGTTTTATGCTATGATCCGTTCCTCGGGCGGGTCGCCAATTAAATTGGAGCTTAGATTACGCAAATGTTATGTACGCTTTAAACAAATTTATAGATAGTAAATTACCTCTAGCACAAAATATACTGCAAATAACATACCTTAGTCAAACCTAGACAAACCTACGTGTGAATAAAGAGCTTATCATTATCTATTTAACCAAATCGATACCGCAAACGGGAAGTTCCCTAGAGTCGCTCACAACTCATCAAGTAACATTACTGCTTTAGTGTAAGCGTGACAGCGCACTACACGACGTAGCGCGGCGTCTCTGTCCCACAACTGTTAGAATATTACTTATGCCGTGGTAGCATGTTCTTTGAGCTTTGATATTAACTGACCGTTATGTTATCAGCTTATCATGACGTAACTTATCAGCTGGCTCCATTGATAACCCTGGGGCCTCTTGTTGCAAAATAATTTTGATAGTTACGCTTTTTTTTGAGGTATAAAGTAGTTTCCATTTCCATCCATCCATATTCATGTCCAGTAGGTGTAGGACGTGAATGTGGTGGTGGATGAAGAGGACGATCAAAGAAAGGATGGATGGATTGTGTGAAAGATGATATGGCTGCAAAGAGTGTGACTTGCGAGATGACGTCAGATAGGAACTTGTGGAAGAAGAAGATATGCTGCGCCGATCCTAAACAAGAGTAAAGGAACAGAGAGTGCACCTGTGTTAGCACACGCTTGTGCAATATAATATGTCCCGCGTAGCTGGCTGGTGTCATAGTAACACTAGCCGGAGACATTATTACTATTATTATCACATCTGTGTTATTCGGTGTAGTGTGTTGAAGGGTTATGGTGGGCCTACCATAACCCTAAGGTTTCCCATGGCGCTCGACAATAGGGGACGGAGAAGCACTCCGGTGGTTATAGCCGGTAAGAGTTCAGCACGGTTCCCAGGGCGAAGGATATCCATGAGGATTTCCACCTGATCCGAAAAGTCCCTTTTGGTTGATGCGACAGATTTTATGTACCCATACTGTCCTACCCCTGGGCAAAAAACTCCTACGTAGACCGGTACTAGACCTCTCTATATTCTGTTCTGTCTAAATTTTCTTACGTAGCTATCCAAATCGTCGCATTAAAGTTTTCAGGGTCTGCATCGTCGCGAGATATGAAATCTTTTTGCAGGCTCCCTACAATATGAATTGCATACTTTGTAATGTATAAACTGTATTTTTCTGTTTTTAACAGAGTAACTAATGGAGTTTCTAGCCGGTTCTTCTCCATAAGAATGACATTTTGGAACCGCGCAACTAGAGTCAGTAACGTTTTGAAAGTGCCTGAGAAGGCCTACTCGAAATAAAAACCTTTTGATTTTGAATATTTTATGCTGAAACTTAGTTTGATTTCATCCATAAGAATGGACGTCATTAAATTTCACACATGTTTTATAAAAACATGCGTCAAGATTCAATTGTTCGGATATCAAAAACATTCTAATTAATGTTTTATTTTTATAAATGTGGTCTACAGATGGTGTCTCATGTATAAACGAAGTTTTGTGGCAAGTTCAAACCCAATTTTGTAGTCCGCAAACTTCTTCTTACCTTATCGTAGTAAATCTACAGCAAGTTACTTTCGTACTAGTAACATTGCTCACTTTTGCCTGCGGTTTCGCCTGCATATATCTCGATTATTGCTGTAAAAAATTTACCATATTCCTTTTTTCGAGTTATAAGCTCACTCCATACCAACTTTTACGAAAATCCGTTCAACAATTTAGTCGTTTAAGCTCAGACAAACAGTTACAATATTAGTAGACATTGCACTTGAAGTTTCGCCGTCCCATTGTTTCAAATCTAAAACAGCTGACGGGCAGGCGCCAGAATTGTTCCTGTATTGAAATCACAAAGAAAATAAGTAAAATGACCCATTTTTATGTAACTCGCCGCGAAAGGCACAATAGAGGCTGGTCGTTGCTTAAAAAAAACAACCTCATGGTCAATGGTTTATTCACAATGCCAGTATACATTGAACGTTCTGTTCGAATGTCATTTTTAAATGTTCGTTGACAATACGCAATGGATATCCAAGATGGCGTACAACAGTGAAAGTAATACCGTTTTAGCATTAAATCTTTTATTATCCGTGCAATCTTTTTATCCTTTTTCTTACTTTGTGTTTCAAACGACTCGTTTTATGATTCTTTTGAGTTGCTTTGTCGTATTTTGAAACAATATTTGAGTAAGAATAAACTGAATAGGTTTACTAAATGTGTTTACTTACTTACAATTTTAATACCGCCTACCAGTATTATAGTCCAACAAATCTACGAAGTACCGTTTGACAGTTATGACAAATAGGATAATAGGGTTGGGAGTAAAAAAATCGATTACTATAATATCCGATTTTTATTAGATCGATTACTATAATATCAGAATTTTAAGAGATCAATTGTCATAATATGAAATAAAAGTAATGTTTAGGATATTTTATTTATACACTACTAGTACTAGAATCGTCATCGTCTTCGTCATCATCGTCATTTAAATTAATGAATAGTTGATTATCTACGAAATCATCAAAGTGTACGTCTCTGTCGAAGTCGTAATTTATTTTAGGGTACCTATGTATTAAGTTCATAATGCGGTCGCGCAGTAACGTGTCGTCAATTGATAATTTGAAAGTAATACATTCGATTTTTCGTATATGTAATCGATTATTTCGCATACAAGTGTATCTGAAGAGTCACAACACTACAAGCAGTGACCTAACTACGTGACTTTGCAATGAGGTCAAAAATAGAACTATTAAAAATTATTTACTATGTAAATATGTATTATTTTGCTTTGTTTGAAAGTTTTCAATTAAATTAGGATATTAAAAATGGTAAATTTTTAGATACAATAATAAAATCTTTCTATATTCATGGTTTTATGATAAAGGTTGTCGAAACTGAGTATTGTACGCATGAACAAAGTTGTTTCGGTTTGAAAATGATGAAACGTCAAACGGTACTTCTTAGATTTGTTGGACTATAAGGGTAATCAATATCATTTATCAGCTGTTTTTTAGCCCTTGTAAGTAAGTACGACTGGCACGACAAAATTCCACTTGACTGTCTAAAACATAGCGATATTTTGCTGTGCGGTCTTTCATGAATACAGTCATTACGGCTGTTATTAGCTAATTTACTTGATAACCCCAGTGTAGTCGGCTCCCAGTCTCAGAGACAGCTGAACACCAGTATGTCACAGAGCGATTGTCTATCTGACAACACAACACATGTTACTGGGCAAAGACATTCTTGTCGTTGCATTCTGGTCAAATGCGTTGTGTTGTCGTTGTCGTTGCATCAAGCTTAAAGCTTTAGTTGACGCCAATTCGCTTGAAACTTCGATAAATTTAATCAAAATCAAAAGGTTTTTATTTCGAGTCGGCCTTCTCAGGCACTTTCAAAACGTGGCTGACTCTAGTTGCGCTAATGACGCTCTAATGAATTTAAATACAAATGAAATGAATACATAGTTACAAAATATTCTATGGTAAGACTGTTTGTTTTGGCTTATTGACCGTCAAATATTAACTAATCAAAACGGAAATCAACATGCCCAGTGAGGTCTCAATATATTAGAATGCTCACCCATCTATGGACTATGGACCCACCGCGACGTACACCGTTGTACTTTATTCGATTCGATCAATTTAAGTTTCACTTCAGAAAGCTAATAAATAAAAAAGTCATTTTCTCTAAGTTACAGACTTGTTTTATAGTTTTAAAGTGAAATATAACCAATAACAATACACAGCTGTTTTATAACTCAAAACAGCTGAGCTTCGGACCTAAAACAAAACACAAAACCATTTCTCGAACTTGGAATAAATCCGCCATTTCTAAGAACTGAATAGCTCATTCAGTCTTATCTGTCATGCATTCTACAAATTTATTGTATCTTTAATTTACGCAAAAAGCAACTTTATCATAAGTACATAAAGGTGAATGTAAGTGTAAGTGTTAAGTTTGCAGACCGTAAAAGCGCGCGAAACGATCGCGTCGGTTACTATACCGTTGTTTTTAAATCTGGAATGTATCCCGGTCTCTTTGCATCTCTATAATTTATTGATATTTGAAATTGAACTTTATCGTGATAGATTTAAAGATTACATTTCAGATAAATCAATTTTAGCGGTAATATTTTATAGTGGTTGAGTTTTTAACGTGTCTGCGAGAAATTATGCTGTTTTTTAATATTTGCTTTATTTTTTTATTGGATCAGCTGACGAGGCTGTATAGCGAAATCTGTGCTTGTTAAAAAGTAATGAATGACATAATGAAAAAAAAACAAGTTGTCAATTTACTTTTTTTTTGTAAAACTTTGTGTTGTTATCGAAAATTTGTTATATTTATGAAAGATTTTACTAAAATATCTTTAACACTGGTGGTCTTCTCTGAGTAATCTACGCCGGAAGTCCTAAACATCATCAATGGCACTTGTAACCATGTTTCGAGTTTGTATTTGACATTAGACGTTAAAATCTATCCTCTTTGTCACTTTTCGAAGAAATACGAAAAGGGCGTTGTCTTGTTTCTATGGTGGTCTGTTGTTTTAGTGATTTCGAAATGTATTAATTTTTCTTCTATATCACGTATGTAAGAATAAAATTCAGTTTTTAGTAAGTAAGATAGTAGACATATACTTCAGCATACTAGTATTAAATTAAGTCAAATTTATTATACGTAATCAGTAGTGGTGATTACGCCATCTTACAAAACGAATTGACAACAGAAATCGTACAATACTTGCCGTTGAATTTCAAATTTCTGTAATAACGCGAATTATTTATAATTTTAATACTAATTATGAACGTTTTGCTATCGTTTAAAAGGTGTACAGATAGGTACATACATAAATAATGGGCACATACATATAAATGACGTAAGTCGACTTGACGTTCTCTACATGTGGAATGTTAGGCACAGGAAACTGTATATATCCTTCCCTTACCTACTGTATAGAAGTAGGTACTTGTTAGTAAAACGTTTAGATTTGATTCTGGTTCTATACTTAGAGAAAATGTTTATTAAATAAACGTTGTCTCAAATTCGGCGTGACGCTATAAATATACAATTAATTATACAAAATTTACTATGTATTCTGTTACCAGTCTGAAAATGCTAGATGCTAGACGATAAAAAGTTGTAAAATATGTAATGCAAAAATCTAGAAATAAAGGCTGTGGCTGTATAGTTTTATGACCTTTGGTGTCTTTGACCACCCATTGTTTAAAAAAACTGATGGTATTGGTATTTAATATTGATATTCTAAGACCATTTAATGTATAGATCTTCAACATGTAAAACTATTTTAATCACGGCATTTTTTTTATTCTCGAGCTTTTTAAATACGTTTGGGCCCCAAAATATCTTCTGCTTCTCTTAGTGTCTATGTTGATGTCAGCTGCGAGACTCCCAGGATTCAGCTGATCACAGTATGTCACAGAGCGACTGACTATCTGACAACACAACTCATTTTACTAGGTAAAACAGCTGTAGGTATCCTATAGTAAGTTTTGTTTTACGTAATATTACTAAAACATTGTTAATAATATGTATTGCGTATAATAAGATAATAAAAAACATGGCGGCTGCTGTCAAAAGACTAAATTGCAGATTTTTATGAATGCACAAACAGCACTGAATTATTAAATCAAATTTTTATCATCATTACATCATTGAGATATTTTGTCACGCTAAAATCAACCTTATGTCATATTACTTAAGTTAATTGTCAATTGGCAATGAAACGTAACGATAAATGATTTTCCCTCGCTTTTTCAAGAGGTCATTGTCGGTCACAGAACAGGTATGCGATTATGTGACATAGGAAATTCAACTTTAACTTCTGTAAGTAAGACTTAAAATCATTTGGTTTAAAATATTTCTCACGATCGATATTACAATGCCGTAGCAAAAAGAAATGTGATTACATTTAAAAGAAATTCGACTTTAACTCTCAGGCATAAGATTGAATTTCTATTGTGTTAAAACTACAAGTTCCCGCGCTTTTCTCTGAAGGTTGCTTATGGTATCTTTTTATGATGCATTGATAAAAAGATAACTTTTTAATTCTACATTTGTCACTTCTAGTTTTATGTACACGCGATACTTGTTATGGGATGAACAGAAAACGTAACTTTACCAATATTTAAAAAAAAAGAAAAAAATATGAATTATGTCAATTTTCCGTCAAATATGGCAGAATACTGAAACGTCAAATAGATTTTTTCGTCGCCATTGGGTATCACGCTATCTCTTTCATTTTAATGATGTAATTAGCGATAGAAAGACATTTGAGAACGTCTTTAGTTAAATTGTACTTCATAACAATGGTTAACGTAATTTGTCCAAGTGATTGCATGAGAATTAACACTTTTTGTAGTAATAACGGATTCTTACACAACCGGAACCGCAAGCCAAAGTTTATTATGTAGTTATGTACCTATTAATTTATTTATAAGTACTTAAAGAATGAAAAATGGTACCAGTAACAGAAAAACTTCGTGGTAACCGGCTGTCATGCGGAGAAAAGAAAATCACGTGATAAGGGAGGTGCTGGACGTGAATGTGGATGGATATAGGGGAAGAGGACGACCGAAGAAACGATGGATGGATTGTGTGAAAGATGATATGGCTGCAAAGAGTGTGACTTACGAGATGACGTCAGATAGGAACGTGTGGAAGAAGGCATACTGCGCCGACACCAAATAATAATTAGGATAAGAACAGGGAATGATGATATTATTATGACTAAAATAATGAAACGTAGAGTAGTGTAAAATAAATAATCAGTTAACAAAAGAATATAAAAGACAGATATTTTTTTAAATGTAATTTCGTTTCAAATTAAACACTTTTCTAGACATTACACATTCGCAGAATGCCGAGAAACATTCTAAACGCTATAATTCACTAAATTTTATTGCGAAAAAGACTTGAAAGGAAATAAAATCCAATAATTATCGATCAGCTGACTTTTGATGTTGGTCCCCAGACTTAATAAATAATTTGTATCTCGTTTTATAATAATAGGACATAAGAGGTTATTGGTATTTCGATGTTCCGGTTTTTGGCTGTATGCCTCATGCCGTCGCCTTTCTGACTTCTGTAAAACATAGAGACTCATTTGACATTGACAGTTGGTGACTTGACAGTTCTTTTTGAGTAGTATGACCGTTGAATTGCCAAGTCAAAAGTCGTAAGTTCAAATCCAAGCACTTCCCAATGTCTTTTCGAATTCACATGCTTATTACAAAGTAATTATCACTTGCTTTAAAATTGTACAGGAAAACGACGTGAGGAAACCAGCACATTTGAGAATTTCTCAATGATGTGTGTCGCCACGTCAGAGGGCTACGGGCAGCTAACTCTGACACCAGTTTGTACAATCAACCATAGAAGAAGTAGAAGATTTTGACATTTGTAAGGAATATACAGTCCTGCGTAATAAAAAAGAAATCGGTGTGTTTTATTCATTGGCGCAAGACCACATCACGCGAAAACTTTTATTAAATATTATAATCCGGAACCTATTTCATTACCTAACGCAAAGTCGGCATTTTTGAAGAAAGGCGAGTAAAATGTGTGTAATTGCAATTTGTATGGTTATTAGTAACAATAAAACCAGGATAACATTTACTTTGAAGCTAGCGGCCGATACTCGATGAATACGAAAGCTTTTAATAACACCAGCCTGTAACTGTCCCACTGCAGGCCTCTCATACAGAGAAAGAGCATCGATCACTATGTGAGCTGCCCCATGGTGGGGCGCCATTACCGAAGCTGTTAATAACACTAGCCTGTAACTGTCCCACTGCAGGCCTCTCATACAGAGAACGAGCATTGATCACCACGCTTGTGAGCTGCCCCACGGTGGGGCGCCATTACCGACGCTGTTAATAACACCAGCTTCCATCTGTCTTACAGAATCAAAATACAGTTGAATGACCTATTTATTTAAAGACTTCTTTATACTAGAGATATTTTACAACAACGCTATCTAAGCTAAAGTTACAGGCTGGCAATAAGTATAACCTTGAACCCCTAACGCACGTGATTGCAAAATAAGCCAAATGTTGAACACAACCAGACGCGTATCAAGACATTAATAAAAGCGTAATAAAAACTTCATACGAAGTTTGTATTTAAGTAAAATAGATATGATATAACTGAATGTATAACTGAATGTAATGAGTATTTCTGGTGTTAAACACTTTTTATAGACTTTTTGAATGACGTCTCAACTCTCAAATACTCTGAGACTGTTAATTCTTCATCCTCAAACGATGTTTGTTCCTTTCGTCTCTAGGACACTACGACCGGGATGTCCAATTTTATTATATTTTACATTTTACTTATTAAGGTTCTTAATTGTGTATTTGACATCACATTTCCTACTGTTAATACGCCTATAGTTGGTCTAAGAAGCTTTAAGATCACGTATTTCGGTATTTTTAAAATGAAAAATGTTGAGAATGTGAGCTTGAATAGCATTCAATTGAATGGAAAGCAATTGAATAGGAATTAGAGGCTTGAGTAATCCATAAACATATTCCCATTTCTTGAAATTTCTTAAAAAAAATTCAAAAATCACAGTTAGGTTACGTTACATTTAAAAATGGCGGCAACTTTGACAGTTATCAAAAATCAAGTGCGTAACCTCTTTTGAGGTTGATAAGATCTGGGCGTCGCACCCACACGGCCATATAAACATGTAAAAGGCATACAATTTAACATTTAACAATACCACACAATTTTAAAGCGGAACAGTACCTGCTTCAAATATTTTAGTGTCGAAAAAAATCGTAGGTTTCCGAGAACGAACCCAAACCTGTTAGCGAATTAAAAAAAAACGCGCGGACAAAAAGCATGGCCGCTCGCTCCATCAGCTGATTTTAAAATCGTTGGTCTGAGGCGCCCCTGTACCACGCGACTCGAGCGATTGGAATTTATCGCTGCCGGTATTATTATTGATCTGTTGTTAGACCATTTATCACATTTCTGACTTAAAGATATCCTAAAATGTTGATGTACATGTGTGATATAGACTGGTTTTCGGTTTTGTGTCAATTTTCGTGGGATATTTTGGTTGAAAGGCCCCCCAGGCAGTATTGAACAATGATTACTGAAAACCGGATTATACAGTAAATATTCCGGCTTTTGAGACTCATTACCGCAAATACTAAGTTTAACTTTTGCAACACAATCTTTAGACTCCTTAAAAATGTCTTTTCTATAGTAAAATATACCAAAAAACTCAAAATAACACAGTTTTAATCAGTTTATAAAAATCTTTGCAACAAAACGAACACGCTTGGATACGCAGTTTGAATATCGAACGGTTCTCATAATACAAGGAGGCCGTGTAACCTGTTTCGCCTCTCAGCTGATTCCCGCCAAAACCGGGCGTCACAGTTAAAAAAACTCGACAATAGTTGACAAATATTCTATTATTAACGCAAAGAGCAATGGGTTAGTGTTTACAAATCATTTTAGGGTTATTATGTGCTTGAAGTTAGCTTTTTGAGCTTTAAACTGAAGTAATAATAAGAACTTGTAACTGTCTCAGTTCGGGGCAAAGGCCTCTTTTACGGAGATGGAATGACAAATTACGTTCAAGTTAGCTCTCGAAATTCGCCTGTAGTCTGTTCTGGAATAAATTAAGAAATGCCTACACAACGTTTAATTTAAAATACGTTAATGCTAGACTAGGCTTTAACCAAGTAATTATAAAGTTAAGTTGACGCAATTTAGGCTGCATGAAGAGATTCCTTAGTCTTCTTTAATGGTTTTAAGAGTTTGACAGTGATCACTTTGTGTTGGGCTGTATGTTTTAATACCCTAACTTTCTTTTATGATATTTAGAAAACAACGATCTGTCAAATAACGACTAAATGAAAAATAGTCAAATTACTTAATACTTTATCAAATAAAATAGTGAAAAATGACGATAAATAATATTAAAAATAGTGAAAAAATGACGATAAATAGTATTAAATTATTTATCGTCATTTTTCACTATTTAAATATACTAAGAGGAAAAATTCGTTTTCAAAACAACTATCCTTATCGAAACGCGTGTGTAGATTCTCCTTTCTAATTTAAATCATAAAACGGTTAGTCAGTACTTCAAATCAAAACCCAACTTGTTGTTCTGTTGCTATTATTATTTATTTACCAGTCAACGTCCTCAGCTATCAAATTAATCTATTCATCAGTGTATTATTATTTACATGCTAAATATTATTCCTTAGCACGTCTCGCCAATCGCCGAAGCAATATGGCGATTTAGATGTCTTTGGGACACGTGGTTTGAAAGTTCAATTGCAATTTGATTAAAAACTTTTTGGAATGAAGTATTTTGTTTTTAAATGCATTATATTAATTTTGTGTAATACGGATGTAATTACGAGATGTTTAGGGATATTTATTTATTTATTAATGATGTCGTATTTTTGCTCTGTAGTCTTCAAGTTAGAGAAGAGATTTATGTTTCTTTTTAATATTTTCTTCTTTCATTAACGTAATCATTTTCTCTTTATTGACACGGAATACCTAAGTCTACATTTTCAAGAAAGAAAAGAATAAAATGTATTTCCGTTTCTGAATAAGGTATGATATTGAGTTTAAACACTAAAATGTTATTATTAATATAGTTACATCGTAAATTCGAATGCAAATGATTAAATATTGATATTCGAAACGCTAGGAATTTTATTGCTAGATTTCAAATATTGTCTACATTTAGCAGCCATTACAAAATTAAACTTATGAGCAAAGATGGCTAAATTAGATGGCCTACCAGCTGACTGGCCTAGTGGATAATCCCTGACTGCTATACCGGAGGTCGTGAATTAGATTCCCACCCAGGACAAATGCTTTGTGAAGCACTGAAGCAAACGCACTCCACAATGCGACAAGTAATCAAATAGTTCAAAACGCCATGGAGTAGTAACCAATGTTCATTTATTCAAATATGAAATAAGTGTACTTTTTATGAATGGAAATCACAAGCAATAGATCTAGTGACCTCTATTATAATACATTCGACTTAAAGCTCACAAAATGACAGCTATTCCTTGTAGCGATTTAAAACGTCACCCTCTCAGAACGGTTTTCAGTTAAAATAAAAAAAAAAAACAAAATAATATCGAAAGTTACTAAAATGTAACAATAAATATTTTCAACAACGTTCACTATACCACAAATAACGGCAATTTTAAAATAAACCAGAATTTTCTATCGAAACATTTCAGCGTACTATAATACCGGCCACTGGCCAATGTACACAAACGTCATGTTGGTACGCTTGCGATCAGCTGTTTTGGCGCGAACTCCCGGGTAGCCATTTTGAAAGACAACAGGTTCGTGAAACGAGATTTATTTTATGAGCTTATTATGTAAGCCGTCGATAATATTTTTGTTTAGTGAGGTAATATTCGAATACTGTGTTTTTATTTCACATTTTCATTATTCACATGCAAAAGTTATGCAGTTTTATATTTTTTCGTTTGTATTTTGGAAATATTTTAAAGTGCCTTTTTGTTAAACTAGACAAGTCAGCTTGTCATCGTTTAACTGTTTATATGTATTTGACCTCTTTCTTCTTTCTACCCGAGAAAGCTGTATAGCGAATACTGGTATCCAAAATCAACCGCAGTGAGCTAATTGGTGATAAAAACCGTGGTGATAATTGCTCAAACCTTCCCTATATGAGAAGACGCCTATGCCCAGCAGTGGGACATTTATGAGACTGGTATTACATTATAGTTAGCCTGAGAAGGCTATGACTGCTTTACCGTGCTAAAAAACCGAAATAAATCTTTGTGTATGTCGATAATAGTAAGTATGTACTTATTTCATAACATTATTTGAAAGAATATCGTGGGAAAACTACCTTACATCTAAGAAGACCAGGGGTGGTCTAACCACGAAAAGGTATAAAAGAAATCCTCACCTAAAGTATCTTTAATACCTCAAGCCTCCTTCAAATAAAAACATAATTTCTCAACACATCAAATACTTTTGAATGTTGAGCAAAAAATTTGGCGAAAACTTTTTTTTAAAGTGACCAGTGTAAAAATTCTTGGAGTGTCGCCTTGGGATTGGGTTTGGGATCTGGGGTTGGGGTATAAAGGGAGTGGATACCGCCTTTTTGTCATATCCGATTGCCTGTCCACATTTGATACGGTGGTAATATTACCTTCTTGAAGTTTTTAATGGAGAACTTTGGACAATCATGACTGTGTCAGTTACGGAAAGTTTTGAGAGGAAGTTTAATGTATGTCAAATCAAATTATTTGCTGAATTAAGAATTGTGTTGTATGTAATATTAACTATCGTAGTGACTTTTCGTTTCACCTGCATTGTGACTGCACGGATAGAAGAGTGGGTATAGGTCGCCACGCCAATCACAATGTTTACCAGAGTAAGCGACGTGTCGCGGGCTTGATCCCCGCGTAGGAGAAGAATTTTACGATCCACAAAGGCTTGTTGTGAGTCTGGGTGTCTTTGTGCATGTGACTTAAATGTTTGTGAAACACCCCGCGATACAAGGATTTAATCCTTATTGCGGGACTGTTTTAGAGGAAAACGAAAAACTTTAATTAACAAACCAAGTGCATTGTTTCATCCAGTAAATGCCTAACTCAAAATTTATCTCAACAATAAAATGGCCAGTTACATTCCAAGATACAGAAGTCGTGTACACCTCAATAGGCTTAAAAGTTTAAAACTTACTTCTGCTGACCGGATAACTACAATAACATAAAGAATAATCCTAAAAATTACCTACTACAGCCCCTTTGGAAACCAAAACTTTTCTACGACAGAAAAAACAACATTCAACCTCTTTTGTAATACGAACTCATAAATAAATTGACTGGCACAAAAAGTTTACTAGGAACGGTGGCCAAAAGTCAAAATTTAAATCTCGTAAGTTTCATATACATTACTGGTTTTCTATACCCATTTTTAACGGTGATGTTGAGTAAAGAAGCAATGGAAACGAAAATAAATGTGTTAAAAGCTGTCGTAAAATTTAACAAAGGAACGCTTTAGTTATTAGCAGATTTAAAGCCTTTTTAGGTAAGTATTGTATAGGTAATTCTGTTTCGGTAATCTTTTTTAAGCTTACGTACAAATGCCGCAATTTTGAAAGGTATTAATACCTTTTTTGACTGAATATAGTCATTAGTATTGTAATTGGATGAATTATTGGATAATTGAATAAGTATAAGAGTTTTTGGGATATATTGTTTGAAGTTAGAGTTGACAAAGCAAGTGTTCATTTGCGCCGTTATGTGACACATTGTAATGGCTGTGCAATTATTAGCTTACTTGTTACTTGTTAGTCTATTATTATGCATAAGCTGTGATAGCCTAGTGTTAAGACTACAGCCAGGGTCACGCAGAGCATGCGCGAGCGATCCCGTGACGCTAGCTTAGGTAGTAGAAGGGGCCCGGGGTGTTTTAGTCGGCGGGAGTCCGACATATCCCCACGCCGCGGCGCCCGCCGTGCCCACGGCGTGGGTTGAAGTCATTAGCGTTTCACTACGGAAGAAAAAATAAAGGAGCCAAGTCAAAAGTTTCGAGTTCGATCCCCACGGCGCGCACCAACTTTTCGAATGTTGTGTGCGGTTTAAAAATAAATATCACAGCTGTGTTTCGGAAGGCACGTTAAAATGTGGGTCCTGAATAGTCCTGATCTCTTTCTGGTCGTATCGGACTGCCGCCCCATCGGGTTATGAGAGTAAATGTAAGTGAGTGTTTGCGCACACGCTTGTGCACTATAATGTGTCCCGCGTAGCTGGCTGGTGTCATAGTAACAATAGCCGCCGTGGCCGAAATCGGTCCGGAGACATTATTATGCATGACTAGCTATTGCCCATGACTTCACCCGCGTGAATGTCGGTTATAGCTGCTAAAACAACAGCACACAGCTGCTATATTTCATCAAAATACATATATCCAGTTGTTTGAGCGTGAAAGAGTAACAAACATCCTTCCATTCATCCATATTTACAAACTTTCACATTTATAATAGTGGTACGATTGCACTAAAATCTAACACAAACTAAAGTGTATGTTGTAAAGCATTTAAAACCGCTCGAAATGAAATCGAGTGATATGCTAATAGTCGCCTAATTATTTTTCTTTTGAATGCATTATGATACGCGTGTGAAACTAACATAGCTGTTGGTCTAGTGGTTAGTGGTCCTGACTGCTATACCACAGGTCGTGGGTTCGATTTCCACCCAGGACAAATGTTTGTGTGATGAGCACGATCATTTGTTCTGTGTCTGGGTGTGATTTATCTAATAAGTATGTATTTAGAAATATATGAGTATGTTTATCAGTTGTCTAGTACTCATAATACAAGCTCTGCTTAGTTTGGGACTAGATAGCGTCGTGTGACAGTCGTGGAATATATTTCTTTTTTGTTTAAAAAGTGTATCTGTCAACATTCCCGCCAGCCAATAGGCAAAGGAAACACGGCATATTAACAAAGGCAGAGGAAACAACATTATGCCTAAAGAAGTAAAGACGTACTTCCTCGTAATGCCACGGTAATACAATATTATAAACAGAAGGACAACTACGGAATGTCATAGTTATGTTAATAATTCTAACAAAAATAATGACTTAGGATATAATACTAGCTGTTGCCCGCGACTTCGATGGCGAAAATACAAATAGGGATGAAAAGTAGACAGTAGCCAATTCTCAGACCTACTGAATGCATGTACAAAATTACAAGAGAATCGGTCCAGACGTTTCGGAGGAGTAAGGTAACTAACATTGTGACACGGGAATTTTATTTCTAAGGTAAACCAACATATGACCATCCCACTGCTGGGCACGGCCTGCTTCCCATACAGGGAAGGTTTGAGCATTGATCACCACGCTAGCTCACTGCGGATTGGCGATTTCAGATTCCAATATTTGAAATTCAGGTTTCCTCACGATGTTGGTTTCCTCACGGTGTTTTCCTTCACCGTTTGTCAGTAGTGTCTTAGAATCAATAATGGAGTTGTGACAATAATTTTAACAGAAAATAAAAACCGGCTAAGTGCGAGTCAAACTCACTGACGAAGGGTTCCGTACTATCTTTAATAGAAAATCACGTTTGATGTTGGTATATTAATTTTCTACTTGTTTATTAAAATTTACTAAATATTGCTTAAAACATACGTTTGTTGTATGAGATAGCATAAGCGATGAAGGGTGGGCGATGGGGTGCTGTCTATTATCATGTTGATGTTTAAAAAGTGCTACATTGTAGACTAATTTGAATAAATGACTATTGATATTGATTTTCTGAAATCTCTTTACAATATCAGGCTCTAACGAAAGGCTTAAACAGTAAATAGTTGCATCCGCTGGGAAAGCAACGAGTATTGGCTGTTTACCTACCATAAACAAACAGAGTTTTCGCGGGAAGCAAGGGAATTCGCACACAGCCTGATATTTGTCTATGGTGTCCGTTTTTGCAGTTAGCAACACTGGTTATTTGAGGTACAGATTTTCTGAGAACTTATGCTTAAAACTTATTTCTTTTGATATACGACTCCCGCACTAAAGATTTTAATCCTTGTATCGCAGGAGGTTTCATAGACATTTAATTCACATGCATAGACACCCAGACATGCTTGTTCTAGCATTTTTGGATCACACGAATTCTGGTACTACGCGGGGATCGAGCCCGCGACACGTCTCGCATTGTGGTAATTGGCGTGGTGACCTATACCACTCGGCTCAAATTTACAGAAACAAATGAACAAGTCTTGCGATCAATGCTCAATCTTTTTCTATATGGTAAGAGGCCCTTGCCCGGCAGAGGGTCATTTATAAGCTGGTGTTATTATTGAACATAGTATTGTTTTTCGTAAAAGAGATGAGACAAGTCTCCCTACCCCTCTGCGTGTAGTGTGGGCGCGAGTCCCCTAATACACGCTCATTGAAGCTGTGATAGCCTAGCGGTAAGACCGCAGAACTGACAAATCAAAGGTCTCGAATTCCATCCTAACGGCCGGGCCAGCACCAAACGAATGTTGTGTGCGTTTTAGAAATTAATATCACAGCTTCCGTGTTTCGGAAGCCACGTAAAAATGTGAGTCCTGCGCTTGATCTCTCTCCGTTCGTGTCAGATTGGCGTCCCATCGGGCTATGAGAGTAAACGAACAGTGGGTGGGGATTGAACCCACGGCCTCTGATATAGCAGACAGGGCCACTAACCACTAGACCAACAGGCCAGTCGAATAAAAGGTTTAGAATCTTAAATGTCATGTGACGTAAAACCATTGAAGGCGAGAAATATTGTGCATTATAATACATTGCTTCGTAAGCACCTTTAATATTAACAGTCATGTATCATTTACAGCAATGTATAACATCTCGCACAAATGTCTCGTTATTCTGAAACTTCTACGTAATAATAAATCAATTTGGCGCGGTTTTTACTTTCTAAAGGTTTCCATTTATAAAAATCAGGTGATCTTTTGTGTTGCTAGTTTAAAAAAAATACAATGGCACCTATAACTGTTTAAAAGGTTCAAAATAAGTTTTTTTTCTAAACGGTTGTTTAGCTTTTGACAAGCAAATGACGACGTTAAGTTGAAATTTTTACAATATTAAGCTGGAAATGGGCAAGGCAGAAGAAAAATTAACAATTTTCCCGCGCAGTCTTACTATGGGACGCTGTGTTAGCCAGTAACATGTGTTGTGTTGTTAGATAGACAGTCGCTCTGTGACATACTGGTGTTCAGCTGTCTCTGAGACTGGGAGCCAAATTAGAACCACTCCTTTACATCCAATTTATTTAATTTTTGTAAAATTTAAGCGTTAATGTTTAGATCTACTGAATCATTTTTAGTATTTTCTTTTAAATAAAACATTTTTCCAAAGCCGGTATTTCGATTTCAGAAGTATATTAGTACCTGTGTCCAAAAAATCTTGTACAAAAGTATTTTTTTATCGTTTAATATAAATGTTGGTGGGAATAGTATTGTGTGGCCGTGGGTTCGATTCCCGGGCGTATAATAACATTCTTTGATGTCGCAATAAATCATTTTGGCGGGATAATTGAGGTAAGGTAACATGTTAGTGTTTTGGTGGTCTGTAGAATTGATTTTTGCAGTGATATTGAAAATATAGTTTTGGAATGAAAGGTTTAACATACGTGGTGTAAGTATTTAAGATTGCTGATTGCGTGACTAACTGCGAATAAAATGCTCTTGATAATAACTTTAATGTGGCTAAAATATTAACACTGGTTATAGTAGCTATTATAACAATACGATTACCAGTTTTGCAAAAACTGAAAACTTTGAAAAAACAATTTCCTGTTTGCCAAACTTAAAAATTGGCTTTTGAATAACGACTCCCGCATGTAGGAATTAAATCCTTGTATCGCGGTGGGTTTTACAAACATTTAATTCACATGCACAGAGACCCCCAGACTCGGAACAAGCATTTGTGGATCGCAGACATTCTTGTCCTACGCGGGGATCAAACCTGCGACAACAGGCGTGATGACAACTTCATTTTTTAATTTTTGTAATGTAATTTAATAGATATAATTAATTTATTTATTTAATTTTAGATACCTACGTATTTTTTCTTTAATCCCGCAAACAAATTTGACCGCAGTACAGATAATGAAACTTACGCGTAAAGTCACTTTTTCTTATTAATTTTGCAAATACTTTACGTCACTTTAAATCAGCTCAGCATCAATCAATCAATCAAAAAGTTATTATTTCGAGTAGGCCTTTTCAGGCACTTTCAAAACGATTATCTCTAGTTTATCAACTATAATTGTTCAATTTAAGAAAAAAAAAAATATGTGTCTAACATATTTCTTAATTATCTATCTGAAGTACCTTTTAGATTTTTACTTTTAGTATCCTGTCACTATTCCTATTACAATGACAAGATATCTCAATAACTGTCATGCAAATTTAACAACAAAGCAAACAGGATGTTAGTTATAGAAAGGGCTGTTTATTTGACCATAAAATAATGAAACTCCGGCCCTTTTGACCGACTCCAAAACGAAGAAGGTACTCAATTGAATTGTCTGTTTTTTTTATTTGTGAAACGTTTTTGATTGGGCTTCTAAACTCTAAAGGGTGGTCGTTTATGATATTAAAATGATAATTATTTGGTAGTTGACAGGCCTGTTCGTCTATTGGTTAGTGGCCCTGACTGCTATACCAGAGGTCGTGGGTCCGATTCCCACCCAGGACAAATGTTTGTGTGATGAGCACGATCATTTGTTCTATGTCGGGGTGTAGTTTATCTATAATATGTATGTATTTAAAAGTATTTATGTATGTTTATCGGCTGTCTAGTACTCATAACACAAGCTACTAAGTATGCTAAACTTGATACTAAATAGCGTTGTGTGAATGTTGAGAAATATTTATTTATACAAATATTGCGAACTGTTATTTTTACGGAACAGGAGCAGGAAGATCAGATATCGATATTTGTCCTGTTACAACTTAACTCTAATTCCTATTTGTAACTATTAGCTACTTTAATAAATATTACAAAATCGTCTGACATAATCAGGTGATCTTTTCAAAAATATTCTGTCTTCAGCTTGTAGTGTAATTCAAAAGTAATGCGTCGTTGAATAGTCGTATGACCCGTGTAACAAAACCATAGCGCGATTCAGGAAAGCCGGACAACGCCATCTATCGAGCGCTCGTGTAAACTTTACTCACCTTGAAAATAGCGCCATCTATCCAATGCACTAATAAACTTTCTTCATATTGAAGATAAGGATGCAAGTATAGTTTAAAATAGCATTCTTAACTTTAAAATAGTTACGTATCCTTATGCAAAGATTTAAATTATATAATATATATTTTAATAATACCCAATAATATTGTTATATCATGCGGAGAAAAGAGAATCACGTGGTAAGGAAGGTGTTGGACATGAATGTGGATGGATATAGGGGAAGAGGACGACCAAAGAAACGATGGATGGATTGTGTGACAGATGATATGGCTGCAAAGAGTGTGACTGGCGAGATGACGTCAGATAGGAACGTGTGGAAGAAGACATGATGCGCTGACGCCAAATAATGATTGGGATAAGGGCAGGGGAATGATGATTATGATGTTATGCTACCTAATAAGTTTTTGATTTTTTTTTTTTAATACTAGACTAACTTATTGTGTCCTGTTTAGATCTGAACTTATCTAATTATTTACCGCAAATATGCCAAAATTATTTTATTAATTATTTTAATGTCTTTTGCTTTTGCCGTAACAGGGTCCATAATTATACCTAGCTTTAAGCCTCTTCAAAACCTATTGTAATATAAATATGAATATGAGAATTGTTAATTTGTTAAAAAAAAAACCCGCTTTAGAAAGTTTTTTGAGCTTTAATGTAAAAACGATACCTTTAGTGACTAAAGCTTTGTTTTTCTGTAACCTGTCTGAAATCTCACTGCTGGGCAAAGGCCTACCCCATTTTCTTCCAAACCTTTCTATCTTTTGCTATTTCTGGTCATGAGCGCCCCGCGAATCTGGCTAGAGCGTAAATTATTAAACAATTTAAATGAATATAATGCTGTAAAAAAATCAGACGGTGTCTATTAAAAAAAAACTTTTATTTGCATTATCATACATTTATTACCGACGAATGCATCTGCCCTCTAATCTCAAACTAAGCAGAGCATGTATTATGAGTACTAGACAACTAATAAACATACTTATATACTTCTAAATACATACAAATTATACATAAATACATCCAGACACAGAACAAATGATCGTGCTCATCACACAAACATTTATCCTGGGTGGGGATCGAACCCACGACCTCTGGTATAGCAGTCAGGGCCACTAACCACTAGACCAATAGGCCCGTCGTACATTTTAGTAGGTATTACAAATAACTCCCGCGCATTCTCCCGTATAATCACAATTGTCAGTTTTCAGAATTCCGCCATTTTAGTAAGGCGTCGGTACTTTTACAACTGTTTGTATGAATGTATGGATGTTGTATGAAAAGGTATGAATGGTTACGCATCCGGTATTTACAATTGTATGGGTCTCAAGTGGATTGTTATTTTTGTTAATATTGCTAGTTTTTATTGTGTTTAAGTGGCCTCAATGGGGCTTGGTATAGGAGTAAGAACTCTTTGGCTGATCTCTTGTTTTTTGTTTGGTTTTCTGTGCGAATTTGTTTGAATGATGTGTGGTATTGGTTAAGCTAAGACGGCATCATTTTATTTAAATGGAATGGTAAGAGAATTTCGTGAAGTGCCAAAAATTATAAATATTCCACGACTTTCATACAACGCCATCTAGTTTCAAACTAAGCAGAGCTTATAATATATTATGAGTACTAGACAACTGATAAACATTATATGTATACTTCTAAATACTTACATATTAAAGATAAACTACACCCAGCCACAGAACAAATGATCGTGCTCATGACACAAACATTTGTCCTGGGTGGGGATCGAACGCACGACCTCTGACATAGCAGACAGGGCTTCTAACCACTAGGCCCGTTATTGTGAACATTTATGTATGTTAATTATCTTCTTTGATGGTTATTTAGCTACTGTAATCCGTTTCACAACGACAAATGCGGCATGAAACATAAGGCTGACATACACTTGATTTGTCAAAAAGAAATGTTTTCAATTGAGTGGTTTCTGTCATCGTCATAATATCATCTTTCTATTAAGTTTTATTTTTTGTAGAAATGTCATTGAAAAATAATAAGAGTGTTTATTATCAATTAATTTAAAGTGTGTTTATTCTCTATTTACATAGGTATCTCAAAATCTTAAGTAATACACTATAAAACATAGTCTAAATAAAAATCACTTATGTTTAGGAAATTAACCCCCGGTTTCTAGAAGGCTGATTAATTAAATCTGCTGTCAAATCAACTGATCACGACTCTGATTGGTTGTACAGAAAGCTAACAACCAATCACAGAGCTGAACATGAGATTTGACTGACGATTAACAAATTTTTGTATTAATCAGCGTTTGAGACACCAGGGATTCCAAGAGCACAGTTTTACTAGGTTTAAAGAATTTATTAATTTCTCATAAAAACATACAAGATTCACTTAAAATGAGATATTAGGTCGGGGAAAAAGTTTTTTCGCATTATAGTATGTAGTTATGAACTTGTAATAAAATCTTTTTGGCTATACCTAGTATTTGTATCTGGCTGGTTTTGGTATAATTGAAAGTTAAAATTTTGAAGAACATAATTCCAAATTCTAATTTTATTAGAGAGAGAAAGATTTTATTACAAGTTCATACATACTATAATGCGAAAAGACTTTTTCCCCGACCTATTAAAAGTGCTCCGTCACAGGGAGGTGCGCACCGCACACACGCCACGTCGCGTGGGTAAGCGCAGCCTACTATACTAGCATACTAGATTCAATAACCAGGCTGACTGGCTATCGTTTTTTTTTGCTACGTAATAATATATTAAATTATCCTGGGACACCTTCTTGAACTACTAATACTCAGTCAACCCGTGACCACGGTCTGTGCAACTCGACCGAAAAGTCGGAAGAAAAAAAATATCGTTTTATATCGCGAATAAGTCCCGTTTGTCGTCTAAAATATAAATACTTGAATAGGACTATAGATTTTTTTAATCAAATAGGATTAAAAAAATCTATAGTCCATCAGTTAAATTTCAAAAAAATATTGTATACGTATTTTTTATTTCATTAAATTAATAAAAAACCACAAAGATAAAACGCAACAAAGATGGTGAAAATTGTGGAAGTGGGGGCTACCAACGTCACTTGACAGTAAAAAAAGACTTGTATGTGACGTCACACGAGATTTCAACATACGGTATCATCTTATTTTATCGTTAACGTGATAAAAGAAAAAATACGTAACCAATATTTTTCCTACGGAGCCCGCAGGCGTGTCCACGCGCATAGAAACGCGACAGTTGTCCGTTGTTAACGCAGTTTCAGGCCTTATAGTCATCAGCACTGGAAGCATCACCCAAACGATTTAGGCTGTCAGTAGGAACCGCTGTAAAAGAAAAACAAGCATTACTTTATCTATAGTCGGGCAAAAATAATATCCAAATGAATTTGTCTTCGTCTATTCAATTGAGATTATTTTTCACCATCTTTTACAACGCCATCTAGACTCAAATTAGCCAGAGCTTGTATTATGAGTACTGGACAACTGATAAACATACTTATACGTTACTAAATACATACATATTATAGCTAAATTACACCCAGACACAGAACAAATGATCATACTCATCACTTAAACATTTGTCTTGTGTGGGGATCGAACCTACAATCTCTAGTATAACAGTCAGGTCCACTAACCACTAGACCAACAGGCTCAAATTGAAAGGCATACCTTCTATTTCTTCCTGTTCCTTCAAAAACGCCCGCAGCATTGTCTCATTGATCTCCGTCCGTTGAAACGTCCTATTCCCGTGAATCATTGCACTAATCAAATTAAGCTTCAACGCTTCTTCTTCATCACTATAACTAGATCCTTCTACTATCAACCTTAACAAATCATTTTTAATCTCTTTAGATTTCTTTTTCCTATACTCTATGCTTTCCGTAACAGGTTCTAGTTTTCGTTTCTTGCGTTTGGTAGCACTGGCTGATTTGTCGTTCGGTTTAGTTCCCAAGCCAGTATTCTGAAAAAATCTCGTCGCACGAAGCTCTGATCTGAACCTTTGCCTATCTTTCTTTCGATAGTCAGTTGTTCTTCGCATTTTAAGCTGTATGAACGTCTGTGTCGTTGGCTTCTTCGTTGACTTTGTTCGAATGTAATTGTTATGTCCTAGCGTGATGATACTGAATCGTTTCTGTGTATTAGTTGTAGTTGTTGTCTGTTCGATCCTCCTTTCTTTTTCAAGACTGTTAGGTAGGTACATATTCTTACGAAGCATTCGCTCATAATTAAAGTCACTATGAGGTTTGTCAGTCTTATCTTTAGTCTTTTGTTTTTTCTTGACACCTTTACTACGTTTGAGAGGTATTTTCTGAGTAGTGACTGACGTTTGGTTGTAGTTGCGTCGCCGTAAAGAAATTATTTTGTTGTTGTAGCCGTGGTAACGTTTATTGTTGCTGCGTGTAGTTTTTGATGTGATTTGTTTTGTACCTGAAAGTTTTAGTGTTAAGAAGTTATAAAGTTGACAAGTTTGGTCGCACTTGATTTAAAATTCGCTTCGGATTGACGCATAAAGTTGCCATTCAAAAAAGTGGGACACTTAGAGAGGTTATGTAGTTGAATCTAGTGCTACAAGGATCTCGCCCTAGACCGGTCTCTAATTTGAATTCATAAAATTAAGAATATCCACTACGTGATAAATATTGATTAGATATATATTTGATTAGATTAGAATATAAGCCATTTTTTCATGGTTTTCTCCTTATTATTTAAACGTGACTTTGATCAGTACACAATCATCATCCTCCTGCCTTTATCTCAATTATTTGGGGTCGACGCAGCATGTCTTCTTCCACACGTTCCTATCTGACGTCATCTCACAAGTCACACTCTTTGCAGCCATATCATCTTTCACACAATCCATCCATCGTTTATTTAGTCGTCCTCTTCCCCTACATCCATCCACATTCATGTCCAGCGCCTTCCTTACCACGTGATCCTCTTTCCTCCGCATGACATGTCCATATCATCACAGCCGGTTACCACGAAGTTTTTCTGTTACCGGTGCCACTTTCTCATCAGTACATAAGAGGTTAACGATTTTAAACTTTCGCGACATGTACACATATTTTAGACGTCAAACAGGACTTATTCGCGATATAAAACGGGTGGACACCCGTGACCACGGTCAGTGCAACTCGATCGAAACGTCGGGAGAAAAGAAATAACGTTTTATATCGCGAATAAGTCCCGTTTGTCGTCTAACATAAGACGTTCCATTCCATTCCTTACCGTAGTTTCTTCTAGCAGGTAAACTCCATTGCCTTCTCACATCCTTCAGATGAGGGAATCTCGCCTCTAGTGCGTAGTTAATAGAATCTATTAATCTTCGTCCCCTGTCGGTCCCTTTGAGACGTCGGTGTGGCGCCATGAAAGCTTCTATAATTGTCTCACATATCATCATACTCGGCATTGACGCTGAAAAATCGATAAAAAATGGCATTAATGTTCACAATTGGCATGGGATAAATAATTAATAAGTATTCCTGAACATTCCCACAACGCCATCTAGTCTTAAATCTATATATATAAAACTCTTCCGTTACTGACTGACTGACTGACTGACTGACAGACAACGCACAGCCGAAACTACTGGTCGTAAAAAACTGAAATTTGGCATGTAGGTTCCTTGAGATATGTAGGGGTGCACTAAGAAAGGATTTTTGGAAATTCAGCCCCTAAGGGGGTAAAAAGGGGTTATAACGTTTCTATGAAAAATCTTATTCCTTGGGTTTATAAACTTGAAACTTAACACAAACACGTATATGGTCAAGTAAATAAGTTTGGCATTATATTTTTTTCCAAACTACCCTCCAATAGTGATTTAGGGGGTTGCGATTGGGTGACTGATTGACTTTCGCGCAGCCATAACCGCTCGGTGTAGGAGTCTAATATTTTGGACAAAGCTTCCTTTACTGACGGGAGTGAGCATTAAAAAAAGATTTTTGGAAATTGTACCCCCAAGAGGGCGAAAAGGGGTAAAAACGTTTCTATGAAAAATGTTATTCCTTAGGTTTATAAACTTGAAAATTGGTACGAAAACGTACATAGGCAAGTAAATAAGTTTGGTAATGTAAGTTTTTCCAAACTACCCTCAACCGTGATTTCGCGGGTGTGATTTGGTGACTGATTGATTAACGCACAGCCGAAACCTCTCGGTATAGATGTCTGATATTTTGAACAAGGCTTCCTTTAGTAACACAACTGACCCCTAAGAAGGGATTTTTGGAGTAGCAAGCCCTAAGGTGGCTGGCGGGGGGGAGGAGATCAACTGATACTTTTAATTTTTCTAGACGATGTTTTTGTCTCGCTTTATTTTTTGTTACATAACGTAATCGACAAACTCCAAAACTACTTATCGTTTTCAAATATTAACCATTAGAAAGCTACATCATCCCTGAGTAACTCAAGCTGTATAATATAATTCAAATACTAACAATTTTTTAGCCTATGAAAGAAAGTCCTGTCGAGATCATTAAAAAACGCCACAATCCCAAATTACACGTGGGCGAAGCCGCGAGCGGAAAGCTAGTTAAGTATAAGAGAGTAAGTTGTGTTATGACTACACAATTGATAAACATGCATATTTATTTCTAAATACATACATATTATAAATAAATTACACCCAGACACAGAACAAATGATCGTGCTCGTCACACAAACATTTGTCCGGGGTAGGAATTGAGCCTACGACCTCCGGCTTAGCGGTCAGGGTCACTAACCACTAGACCAACAGGCCCGTCAAATGTGGTCTCCTATAGTTAAAGGAATACACAAGACGCATACCCCTGTACTTGATTTTAAGAATTTGATGTGTAAAGCCTTTGTTGGAGGCCCATTTGACTGGCCTGTTGATCTAGTGGTTAGTGACCCTGACTGCTAAGCCGGAGGTCGTGGGTTCGATTCCCACCCAGGCCAAATGTTTGTGTGATGAGCACGATCATTTGTTCTGTGTCTGGGTGTGATTTATCTATAATATGTATGTATTTAGAAATATATAAGTATGTTTATCAGCTGTCTGATTACCATAACACAAGCTCTGCTTAGCTTGGGATCAGATGGCCGTGTGTGGATATTGTCCTAAGATATTTATATTAAAAAGCAAATGAATAAACTATTCCTAAATATTTACTCACTGTTAGGAAAGTCCTCAAACTGCTTCAATGCCATGAGAAGAGACTCCCCGTCCTCATCAGTGTAGAGGGAGTCAGCGTAATCCACGATGGAGTTCACATCCATCCCTGCAGTTTTCTTCCTGTCCAGCAACATGTGGTACACCATGCTTGCGTAACCTGCATTCATAGATATAATTATTATTTGTATCTCATATTTTAGACGACAAACGGGACTTTATGCATGCAATTATCTCGCAATACGCCAAGCATTCACACAAGATTACCAAGATAAGTAAATAACCTATTTAATGCCGCTGTTAAAAAACCCCTAACATAAATAAAAAATATTAGTTATTACGTATTAGTTAATGCGAAAAACATATGTTTTAAATGTAATAGATAAAATTGCATCTAATTAGTAGTGAAACCGCGCGAATCCCAGTTTAAAAACACCAGTTAGCAGGGTAACAGGGTCATTGACCGGGCGTTCAAATCTCTCCATCACACTTCTTGTCTACACTGAGATTTAAGCAATTATAAGTATTTACAATTGTAGAAATGTCACTAGGTTTGGTTAAAAGTTTAAAAATTGTATGCTTACTATGCGTACTTTATTAGTCGTTATTATTCAGATTACTATATTATGTTATGTTAAGGTTCGGCGATGGGGTGCTGTCTATTATAATCGTGAAGTTCAAAAAGTGCTTAATTCTTAGCTCGTAGCTTAATTCGAATAAATGACTTTTGATTTGATTTGTTTCAATCATCTGTCATAGATGTTAGAGGCCACTGATAATGATGATGTATAAAATCAACTTACTATGTAATTCGTCAAACGCATCGGGCTCCGCGATAGCCATTCCTAAATTCATAGTCACTCTTAGTAATGGCTGTCCGAGATAAGCCAAGCGGGCTGCGTCAAATAATCTGGAATTATATATTAAATATGTCATTTACTATAGAAATTGTGAGACGTAATAATGGTACATCGCATTCGAATAGATCACGAATAGGTTAGTTCAAATGTATGAGAACTAACAATGTACATTCGGTGTCGACAAGTATTCATGCCACTTGTCACTTGTCGAAGCAGTATGTCATTCTCATATACTCAGTTTCTAATTAATTTTCAATTCCAATGCTATGTAACATTGTCTAGGCTCTCAACTATCCTTAATAGAACGGAATGGTGATCGTTTGGCAGTCGTTAAGTCATTACAGTTGTGACGCGCAGTCTTACTATGGGACGCTGTGTTAGCCAGTAACATGTGTTGTGTTGTCAGACAGACAGTCGCTCTGTGACATACTGGTGTTCAGCTGTCTCTGAGACTGGGACAGTTCAGATATGTGATGAAATAAAATAACTAAGACAGCAGTCATGCCAGCGGCATCTGATTCAAAGGTTTAAGCTATCGAGGTCATTGGCCGAGAGTTAAAATCTCTTCATAATATTTGTTACACCGTTCACTGAACTTCGAATTACCTCAATCAAACGTAAGTGAATTACAGAGTAAGTTGAATGATTTCTTAAAGCAACGAAATTAACTAATAATTTGAGAGTGCTTCAACCTACTAATACATATTATAAACGCGAAAGTTTGTATGGATGAATGTTTATTATTACTATCTTACGCTCTAACGGCTGGATCAATTTTGATTATATTTGGCATGAAGTAAGGTGAGAATCTGAACACATTGGGTAGGGTAGGGCGGGGCTAAAAGGTCCGTGGGTAAAAAGGTCCACCATTAAAATCTCAAAACCCAGTGAAGTTACGTCTTTCCGAACGCTACGAGCGAAAAGAAGAGTCCGCGCGGGGAGTAACGCGCCATCACTGACAGTTGAGCGATTTCGCCAGCCGGAGATACAGGACCTCACCTTTAAATTTCGACGAAAGTAATTTTTTTCGCTGTTGATTGTTTTGGTTTGGAGAACTACTACTTAGGCTATGATGCCTGAATGTAGTTTTTAAGTATAGGTCATTTAATTGTGTTTCAAGATTTATTGTTATTTTTAGGTTCGATTTAATTATTATTTTTTTATAACCTATCTAAATACTTACACGTGTTTGGGGTAAAAAGGACCAGAGTAGACTTTTTTAAAGTAAGGCTATAAGAACAATTTTATTTTTATGTTATGTTTAAAAAGACATATTTAGTTTTGTTTTTGCTTTGTTTATATGTGTAACTGTGTTATTCGAGTTTTAAGAATCACAAATTATTGACAAAAACTTATAATTCCTTTAAGACTGATTAAATTCCTGTGACAGATCCTAAACTATCAGAAATAGTTCAAGTTTTTAATAATTATAAAAGTATTTTTTACTTTTTGTTTTTCTAGATTAACATACGTTTGATTTGCATTGGATCCTATGTAGTTATTATTTTATAAAACCTTTTAAATAACAAAAAAAATGTATTGGACCTTTTTGCCTCTTTGCTGTCCCTTTTTACCCCTACTATGGGGCAAAAAGGACCAGACGACGAGGTCTACAAAAACAGTAAAAAAACATATTTCTACAATGATATTAAATAACTGAAAATTTAGCCAATCATGCTTTGATAACAGTTGGTTCGATACGTGTTTTTTGTTTTGATCTAGTGGCTTTGGTTTTCGCAGCATAACTCATAATAGTCAAATTGGACCTTTGTGCCCCGCCCTACCCTACTTATTAACCAAGTGCACCAGAGTGGGGTAATGATTTTGCGGTTAAAACTGACATCGCCCGGCGAATGCGATAGCGAACCCCGTACCCCTGGCCATAGGCAGATGAGGAAGGTCCAGTGATTTTAGCCCGTAAAATTCCAGCACATTTCCCCTGACGGAGTACAAGCCATGAGGATTTCCACTGAGATGACCATAAAAAAAACTATAACCGACATTCGCCTAAGTGAAGTCGCGGGCAACAGCTAGATAAAAATAAAACCAACCGTTATTTGTTACACCCTTAACTGACATTGTGTGCAAAAACGAATATTCTTTTAATCTATTTAGCGCAGATAACCAATTCTTTCTTTCACTAGTGACATTTCTACAATCGATAAACTCAAAGCAAAGCAAGAACAAAATTCAAAAACCAAACCCAAGTATAAAAGAGCCAGCACTCACTGACTAAAAATTGTTGAATATTTTAGTCTCCCGACGTTTCGGCCGAGTTGCACCAACCGTGATCCACCGTAGTCCACCCGTGACCACGGCCTGTGCAACTCGGCCGAAACGTCGGGTGAGAAAATATCGAATTACATCGCGAATAAGACCCGTTTGTCGTCTAAAATATGTGTATGAGTCGCGAAAGTTTAGAAACACTGTTATTGTGGCTAGCGTTAACATCAGTCTCGGTGACACCGTAATTCCTCTTACTCACTCTGAACTTCCTTTATAGTTGCATTAGCTTCCTTAATAGTCTTCAGTCCATCTATCATTCCTAATGTATAGTCCATGATAACATTTAACATAGGGAAACCGAGGAATGCCAGACCCCCGTGATAATACATCCTGGAATTATCCAAAAATAAGAAATATATTACCTCTTTTTACCCGATCGCGCCAGAAGGAGGGTTATGTTTTATTATTATGTGTTAACGGATTACTCATGCGTATTTATCGCAATAGCTCGTTGAGTTTCGGACCCAATCGGAGTTTGAGTGAAACTTTGACATGGCATTGGCAGTATAACAATCATACCACTACAGGCTATTTGATTAATTCGTGCAAAAATATTGGTTAGTTCATTTCTTTTATTAACCTCCATCTCGAAGTTATAGCACAAATTTGTTTAATAAAAGTTTAAACTTTGATAAAAAAAATTAACACATTACATATTAAATAACTGGCAATCTCATAAAAAAATACCCTCCCTGGTAAAACAGTGTCCCATGGTAAGACTATGCGTCAAAACTGTAATGATTAACGACTGTCACAGATAGACCTATGACGATTTGTAAGGAATTTAGTCCATGTATCGCGGGGGTTTCACAGACATTCAATTGACGTACTGCACAGAGATTTAGAACAAGCGTCTGTAGATCGCACAAATTCCTCTCCTACGCGGGCATCGAGCCCGCGCCACGTCACGTACAGTGGTAATTGGCGTGGTGACCTATACAACATTAATTAATACGGACCCCTTTTTATTTTTTGGTAAAGTGAGGGAATCGCCATCCGAGACCCCGGGGGCAGCCGCTGGTAGTGTCAGACGCTTACTGACAAAATGGTGTCGGTGCATGGCAGCGCATAGCATTACTTCATGCATATTAATACGTACCTTTTTTTCTCTTCAACCCACGCCGAGGGCACGGCGTGGGGATATGTCGGACTCCCACTGACTAAAAACACTCCGGGCCCCTTCTACTATGGCGGGGTCCTCAAGGGCCAGAGCCCGCCGGGGCTGCGTGGTGTTCGTAAGAGTTACTGCGACTCCGGCACCCAAAGGGCTCCAGAAGGAACATAGTGGGCCCCTTCTACTACCTAAGCCAGCGTCACGGGATCGCTCGCACATGCTCTGCGTGACCCTGGTTCACATTGAGACGTACCCTGGCTACAATTTGCTCCATACATACATAAACGTCACGCCTCTTTCCTTGGGGGTAGGCAGAGATCACATCTTTCTATTTGCTACGATCCTGGCATACCACTTTAGCTTCATCCACACTCATCAATCGCTTCATACACGCCCGTCGGTTTAGGGTGCTCCATACCTGGTAAGAATAAGCTCGGTATGCATCAGAACTGGCTGGATATGTTCCTTCTTCCCCGTGGCCACTAACTTCGTGACTCGAATAAGGAAGATACTCATATACCCCATGCCCAACCGGTCAGCTTCCTGTAATACCTCGTCCATATAAACGGTTAGAGGATCTTCGGTCACTTCCACTTTTATTTCTAGAAAATAAATAATTAATCATCGTATTTTTTTTAAGACGACTCTGAAAAATTTAAACTTTGTATCGCGGGGGGATTTACAGACATTCAATTTAAATGCATAAAGACACCCTCACCAAACTCAGAACAAGCCTTTTTGAATCTCAAAAATTCTTGTCCAACGCGGGGATCAAACCCGCATTTACATGTAAGAGTGATAGCTTTAATCCTATTCAAATAATAGTTCATATCATTTAATTAAGGAGTCGCCTCACGAAATATAATAATTATTCCTCAACATTCCCACAACGCCAT
The DNA here is from genome assembly GCA_941860345.1 of Chrysodeixis includens. Classification (NCBI taxonomy): domain Eukaryota; kingdom Metazoa; phylum Arthropoda; class Insecta; order Lepidoptera; family Noctuidae; genus Chrysodeixis; species Chrysodeixis includens. Next base: position 9,840,436 of record OW796110.1, on the reverse strand, counting down.
CTAGCCAAATTAATTATACGAGAGTAACTTGTGTTATGAGTACTAGACAACTGACAAACATACTTACATATTCCTAAATACATAAAGATAAATTACACTCAGGCACAGAACAAATTATCGAGCTCATCACACAATCATTTATCCCGGGTGGGAATCGAACCCACGACCGTCAATATAGCAGTCAGGGCCACTAACCACTAGACCAACAGGCCAGTAATGAAAATAATCAAATTTTATACTTACTCCCGTGCAATACGTCACCAGCTGTAGTCGGTGTGGTCAGTTCGATCTCATCGGGTATCATCGCGGGGACCCCATCCTTTAACGTGGTCTTCAGGGGTTTCGCTGTGGACGGGGTCGTCCCCAGCTTGGGGAACCCAAAGGGGCCATCGACTATAAGCCCCTCGGGGATCCCAGTCTGTGTCGGTCCAATAGGGGTAGCGGGTCGTGATACTCTTTGCTGTACGTTGATGGGGGTCGACCCTTGAATTTGCGATGGAGTAACAGGGGGCAATTGTTGTATTTGCGATGGAGTAACAGGGAGCAATTCTTGTATTTGCGATGGAGTAATAGGGGGCAATTCTTGCATTTGCGATTGAGTAACTGGGGGCATTTCTTGTATTTGCGACGCGGTGATAAGGGGCCACCCTTGGGTTTGCGATGGAGTAACAGGGGGCCACCCTGGCATTTGCGATGGAGTAACAGGGGACCATCCTGGCAATTGCGATGGGGCAACAGGAGGCCACTTTTGCATTTGCGACGCGGTGATAAGGGGCCACCCTTGGGTTTGCGATGGAGTAACAGGGGGCCATCCTGGCATTTGCGATGGAGTAACAGACGGCCATCCTGGCAATTGCGATGAGGCGACAGGAGGCCACTTTTGCATTTGCGATGCGGTGATAAGGGGCCACCCTTGGGTTTGCGAAGGAGTATCAGGGGGCCATCCTTGCTTTTGCGATTCAGTGGTAGTGGTCCACCATTGCGTGTGCGAGTCATTGATAGGGTGCGTTTCTTGTATTTGTGATGGAGTAACAGGGGGCCACCTTGGCATTTGCGATGGAGTAACAGGGGGCCGTCCTGGCAATTGCGATGGGGTGACAGGAGGCCGCTTTTGCTTTTGCTTTTGCGATGCGGTGATAAGGGGCCACCCTTGGGTCTGCGATGGAGTATCAGGGGACCATCCTTGCTTTTGCGATTCAGTAGTAGTGGTCCACCATTGCGTGCGCGAGTCATTGGTAGGGGGCGTTTCTTGTATTTGCGTTGGGGTTGGCCTTTTAGTTTTTCGTCGGGTCTTCCCCTGTCTTTCATACGGGAGTTTGGACGTCTCTATACCGCTAATGTTCAAAATTTTGTAGAATGGAGTTTCAGTTGGGTCTTCGGGGTATATTATATCACCCGTGTTCGCTGTAAAAAAAGAGAGATAAGAATATAATAATGTTACTTTTGTAGAAATTGTACTACGCGGTGAATATGATAGCGAACACGGTGCCCCGGGCCATATAAAGATGAGGTCCTGTTATTTTAGCCGGTAAGAATCCGGTACGCCATACATATACATATGGCAACATTAAAAAAAACCTTTTTTTGTATGTTTTTTCCAACCGCTGCTACAGTACATTGAGTTATTTCCAAAATTCTTTATTAGTTTTTTTATAATTATTGGTTTTTGTACACTCTGGGGCAGATTCCGGCTTTTAATAATAATAAAATTTCTAAATAGTTTGCTCACTTTTGCCGGAGGCGTAGTAAATACGAAAGGGACCACATGTCCATGGCCAGTAAAAGTCCTGACGGAGGATATTTAAAATATCATGGGACAATATCCACACACGGCCATCTGATCCCAAGCTAAGCAGAGCTTGTGTTATGGTAATCAGACAGCTGATAAACATACTTATATATTTTTAAATATATACATTTTATAGATAAATCACACCCACACAGAACAAATGATCGTGCTCATCACAAAAACATTTGTCCTGGGTGGGAATCGAACCCACGACCTCTGGCTTAGCAGTCAGGGTCACTAACCACTAGACCAACAGGTCCGTCAAATGTCCCATGAAGATACAAAAAAAAACGTTACTTACTCGTTGAAAAAGCATTTGGCGTATACTTTTCAGATGGATAGAACACCCATGTCGATATCGCCGGGTCAAAAATCGACAAGTTCAACTTTTCAGCGTCAATATCTGGTATATGCAGCTTTTCTTTAACCCACTTCTCAACAAAGTTGCTAATATTAGGGTGCATCGTATGTAAAGGGGTCGTATCAATAGATGACGTCAGATTAGGATCAGTGACGATATCAAATGGTGGTAGACCGTCGGTAGTGGTCGGATCGTCTGGAAGCTCAAGCGGCCAGGAGTGGTCATCATAATTTGCTGTAGGACCCCGAGCAAACACCGCATCTTTTGTAACAACCTCATCTGTCTTGGCCGACGGCGTTGGATTTGTAAATTCGACATCTTTATATTCTTCTGTAATTTCATCTACAGGGGTTACGTATATATTGACTGGGCCACGCAGGCCAGGCCACACCGCAGGTATAACTTCAGAGGTCAGCATATCAGGCTCAACACCCTCATCTACTTCTACATTTTTATTAATACTCGAAGAATTTTCAACATCAACAAAAACTGTACTTAAAGTTGTCTCTGTTGGTTCAAAAGGCTTCGTTTCTATCGCTCTTGGGGTCGGAGTCGTCGTTGTAAGTGTCGCTAGCTGTTCAAGTTCATACGCCGGTGTGGCTTCCGTCCAATACTCCGATGGTATATATTGCCCTGGACCAGGTAATCTAGTCTCGAAGTTATAAAAAGATTCAGTTGTAGTAGAAGTGGTAGGTCTAGTTTCGAGTGTAAATGAAGGGGTAAACCCTGGTGGATAGGTATTTGTAGGTTCCGTTTCTGTAGTGACCGCTTCCGTAGTTGTTTCAGGAGAAAAGCTTTCCGTTACAGCTGTGGTTGTAAATATCGGGTAATTTGGTATTGGGATGAAGGATGTCCTGGCTGTGATAGCCCCTGTCATTGGTACGCCGGTCCACCAGAAATCTGTTAAAGTGTAGTCTAAATAGTCATCTGTCTGTGGTTTATAGTCGATACTCCTTAGTGACGCTTTCTGGAGTTTTAAATTCTCTTTCATTTCTTCGAGAAAGGAATTAACCTTCATTAAAGACTTGTGAAATTGATCCGGATCTGAAAACGAGAATGGTTTTAGATGTAGAAGTTATCTTTTGATTGTTGGCTCTAAAGCTGAGTTTTTTGCTGGTTCTTCCACAAGAGAAAGCATTTGGTAACCGTAATTAAATTTATAAGCAGAGACCGAATTACATGCAAATAGAATTTATACAATCTTGTTACATTCTCGAAAAACCATATTTTGTAATTTTTTATGCATATTTCAATGCATAAAAATTGCAAAATATGCAACTGATACGATTTTTTTTTGGATGATTAGGATTAAATGTGTTTTAAGTAGATTTTGCCTAAAATATGCTATTACTGCTAAAATTGACTGAAATATGCTTGAATCCGGTCCCGAATCATTAGGTTTATAAGAAACGTTTCTTCTTTAGGGACCTCCCACACTAGCGTCTTTCGAGCGTCGTCGTCGTGCCAGCGTCCGCGCGACGTCGACGCGACGTCGACGCGGCGGCGACGCGACGCCAGCGCTCGCCGCCTGCCGAACGCCGAGCGTGCGCGGCGCTGGCGTTGCGGCCGTTGTTGTTCACAATAAACGTTGAACTGACGCCGCAGTGGCGTCGCGTCGCCGCGGCGTCGACGTCGCGTCGACGTCGCGCGGACGCTGGCACGACGACGACGCTCGAAAGACGCTAGTGTGGGGGGTCCCTTAGGGCAACTAGAATAGATATTCAATCATTTTGATTTTAGATTTGACCGTTGATCACCACGCTAGCTCACTGCGGTTTGGCGTTTCCAGATTCTTATTTGACTGATTTAAAATTATTAAATTAGGTACTAAAAAAGTTTGGAGATTAGAGGAGTTTGTTGTACCGCAGCAACACCACAGAAAGTGGTGAAGGGACGATGGACGATGGAGTGCTATCTACATTTAAGTTAACATTCAAAAAATCCTATATTGTAGCCTAATTAAAAAAAAAAACATTATAACAAAAAAAATACACTACTTTGAGTACTTAAATTAGATGTAAATAGATTAATACAAATCTTTGTGTACTAACGTCTAAACTAGGCCGAGCCTATATCTTGTATGTTAGTTCCTTCTATTGATACAGAAAACTATAGTATTAATATACTATAGTATACTATACTATACTATACTATAGTATAATATACTATATAATATACTATAGTAAAAATATTTTACCATTACAAAACTACATTACCTATCCACGAGTAACATAGGCTATATTTTATCTAGGTAAGTAATATGAGTGTTATTAGATATTATTGTAAATATTAGCACAAATCACTAAATAAGTAGCTAGTCAAATGTGAACTATACTGTTTCTTAATAAAAAATAATTTATTTAAAAGAACACAAGTATTACAATGGAGCGTACAGTTTACAATGAGCAGCTAATTCTACGTTACAATTGGTTTTATATTAATTAAAGTTATACATGTGTGTGTCCATGTATGGTCACACGGTAGGCCTGATTCACTATAGGTAATTAGTCTAACTGTTTCAGACATCATTTATTTTATGGCAATTGCATATTAGTAAATCAATACACAGGTGTACAATTCTTAATGGTATGGATGCGTGTAGTATGGCACATCTTAATGTACCAACATGGTACGAGATAAGGGTTGGTCACGTGTAACTCCTCCCTCCATAGGTACAAAATCATCATCTGAAGTATGAGGATGTTGATTTTGGTGACATCTACGCATTAACAAAAATCTCTTATGATATAGGAAACAAAATAATACTAATGCTAAGATAATGTAAATTACAATAGTTCCTATGCTGACACTATGCATGTTCACAAACTCTTTATCATTGTCAATCACTTCACTGTTGTCTTTTAACGCATGAGTTAGAAACTGTAAGTTTTCCAGATTGATTTCATTCAAATCTATCGTTTTCCGCAGGGCTGCATCCTCTGTTGTCTCGATGCTCGGCAGGTGTATCGTAGGCATGCTACGAAATGTGGTCTCCGTTGCTTGAAGGCGACGTTTCCTTAATGTAACTTTTCCTATCTTTACTTCGCAGGCATTTTCAAGGGTTACGATGTAAGTTCCCATGATGTTGTGATGATTCATCTCGCTGTCGCAGATTTCTTCCACTAGTGTAGGCGAGCTTGCGTATATAAGCCAAGAGTTCGGCTGTATATTCTTAACTTTGATGTCCGATGCGTTTACCCGAAGTGGACGACAGGACGTTATTTTTGTTACAAACGTCATCAATTCCTTGACACACGTACTTTCTTCCTCGAAGGACACGTTGCTATCATAGCAAAGGAACTTTCCTTCACTTATGTCTCTGCAGGGCCGGGAGAGCGAAACTACTTTCGACCCTTTCACAAGGATGTGGGAATGTTTAGGAATTATCAGGGATGTCAGGTTAAGGTGGGGATTATACATAGGAAATGGATGTAGGGTATAATAATTGTAAATATCTAATTGGACAATCGGTATTGACAAAATAAAAGTTATTTGCTTGCCCTTTACGTAAGCTTTGATGTCTATGCAATGTTCTATGTTAACTAAATTCTCAATCGTTACAGGAAAAGCTAATAAATCAGTTTTTTCTATATTCTTTAAAATTTTAAACAATTTACTTGTGTCTATAATAGACTGATGTAATACGTTTACGCGGCTAAACGAAACAGCTGTATCGACTTCGTCTAGGCGAGTAAGTAATATTTCAAAGTTATGTATTAACAAATTGTATGTATTTAACACAAGGCCCTTAATTCGTTGGAATTGAGTCTTATTTAAGATTTGCTCTATTTCTTCGATAGTCTTTTCTAATATAACAAAGTTATTTCTAGTTCCATTGGTGACATTTACGAACGTATCTACCATCTCAGATATTAGAGTAATCTTATTATTCATTACATTTTGCTTCGCCTGTATTTTAGTTATTAAGTTATCGTATCTAATCGCATCACTATTGTCCAAGTTTCCCGTAATAACTTTAATTAAAGATCCAGCAGAATCAATAAGTCCCCTTTTAATTCGAATGCTTGGAATAAGTTGGTTATATCTTTGAATAGTTATATTCATGATATATTGCGTTTGCATCTCAGCATCAACAAGTGTACCGTCTAACATGTGAACATCTAAATTATCTTTCATATAACTAGTTATCTCTACATACTTATTTATATTATAGTTTAAATTCTTATTCACTAAATCTAAGTCTAATACCTTAATAATATGCCAGTTATAGAGGCTTAAATAACCTTGTCCTTCTCTCACGGGGAGGATTCCTGGGTTATCCCTAATCCTTTGTAGTTGAAGGGCCAGGCATAGGACTGCCTGAGTCGCCATCACCAGGACGAACCTGCGAAGGGCGTTTAATATCTTTAACTGGGACCTTCTTGTTTTTATTTAAGTGCGTTTCTATTGCTACCGTATTTTTATCAATGCTTTGTTTTACTAAAGCCTTGTTATACCTAGCCTTGTCTTTGCTACATCTAGTGTTAACTCCCTTAATAAAAACTTGATCTCCCGGTTTTATATCAAACTGTTTTTCTCCGCCTCGCTTCTGTCTTATCTTTTCTTTATTTTCTAACATTCTGTTAGTTAAGTAATTGTAAAGGTATTTTGTACGTTTAGCGTGATCGCTAACTAATTGTTGCGTATAAGTTTTATCGAAATCCACCGCAAAGGTGTTCGAAGCATCGGTATGACCGAACACTACCTCGAAAGGTGTTAAACCGGTAGTAGAATGTATAGATTGGTTATAAGACATGATCGCGTATGTCATAACAGATGCGGCATCTGTAACCTTTCTTTCGTATTTCGCCAATCTATATATTTCTATTATGGTTGAGTGAAACCTCTCTACTAGACCCATAGAGTTAGGGTTATGCGGCGTACTAATGTGCAATTCTATTTTATAGAAACTCAACATTTCCTTTAATAAATTGTTGTTGAATTCGGTACCTGGATCTGCACTAATGCGTGATGGTGTACCGTATGTGGCAAAGTACCTTAATAAAGCTCGAACCACTTCTGGTGTCGATCTATTTGGTATTTCCAGTGCCTGTCCTAATTTACTAAAGGCGTCTATGATAGTTAGGAAATAAGTTCCCTCTATTGAAAATATGTCAATAAATATTTCCTCAAAAGGTTTACGTTGCGTCTGTGTGAGCTGTAATTCTGGTTTAAGAGGTTTTCTATCATATTTCATTTTTTTACATGATTCACATGAATTTATAATGCTAGCTACGGTTTGATCTAAGTTATTCCAATAGTAAGTTCGTTTCAAATGCGATATAGTTTCTTTAATGCCACGATGGCACGTCTTGCCGTTGTGATATTTCAAAACTATACTTCGTTGTTCATTTTCATCTTCAACGTATACTACTCTCTCAGTACATTCGTATATTTTAACTGTATCCTTTTTAAACAAGGTCGTTAAAATGCTTGAAAATTGTTCTCTGTGAAGTTTATCCTCAAAATAAATAAAATATTTAATCTTAGGGCGGATATACTCCTTTAAATATTGTTTAATTAATTCTAAGTTATTAATAGGCATGTGTACTTCAGAAATTTTCTGTTTACTTCTAGATAAATTCTTAACACTATACTCATTCTTATGCCACGTATAGACGAGTATTTGGTTAGGTTTGGTGTCTATGGCTTCATTTAAAATTGGTATACCTGAAGAATCAGTATTTATATCGGAATGTACTGTTACTAAAGACTGAGAGTCGGCTCCTTCGGAAGCTGTGATCGTTTCACTTCCTATTGATGGTATAGAGTAAGGCGATTTCGATCTATCCTTATCGGCATTGGTGTTCTCTTCGTCTGAAGATATAGTAATAGGCTCCGAGTTACTTTGCCTACCAGTATTAACTATCATCGATATATCGTCTAGCGCGTTTACTCTTACTCTAGACAATGCATCTGCATTGCAATTCTGTTTACCTGGTTTATACTTAATTTCATAATCATATTCAGACAATCGAAGTCTCCATCTAGTGAGTCTACTGCCTGGTTCTTTGATTGAATTTAACCAAACTAGTGGTCTGTGATCACTTAGTATCGTAAACTTCTTTCCGTACAAATATGGTCTAAAATGTTTGCACGCCCAGACTACCGCTAGTAATTCTTTTTCGATAGCACTGTAACGTGTTTCCGCATCGTTAAGCGTCCTACTAGCAAATGCTATAGGCCTATCGCTACCTACTGGTCCTTGTGATAGGACTGCTCCTATCGCAAAATTTGATGCGTCTGTCGTTAACAGGAAAGGTTTCTCGAAATCTGGATACTGCAATAAAGGTGCACTAGTTAATAACTCCTTGCATTTTTCAAATGCATCTACGTATTCCTTAGTGGCTGTGACTTTGTTTTTCTTTTTAAGGCAATTAGTCAAAGGTTGTGTTATTTTAGAAAAATCTTTAATGAATTTGCGATAATATCCTACTAAACCAAGAAAACTTTTAATTTCAGTTGTTGTTTTAGGTAAAGGAAATCCTAACACCGCTTTAATTTTATCATCATTTGGCTTAAGGCCATCCTTAGTTATAGTATGTCCTAAATATAAGACTTCTTTCTTAAGAAATTCGCATTTATCTAATGTAACTTTAAGATTGGTTTGTTTTAGTCTATCAAATATTTTCCTAAGCTTTGCGATGTGTTCTTGAAGACTAGTGGAATATACAATGATATCATCTAAGTAAACTAAGCAATGTATTCCCTGTAAGCCTCTGAGCACATTGTCCATAGCTCGTTGAAATGTAGCTGGTGCCGTTTTAAGACCAAAAGGCATACGCTTAAATTCATAGTGTCCTGACTTAGTTGTAAATGCAGTTTTAGATTGATCCTCCTTTTCTACTTCGATTTGATGGTAACCACTTGCTAAGTCGATCGTTGTAAAGTACGATGCTTTACCTAACTTGTCGAACAAGTCGGAGATGTTAGGCAGTGGATATTTGTCATCTACTGTTATTTCGTTAAGTCTCCTATAGTCTATGACCATACGAAACTTCTGTTCGCCAGAAGCGTCCATCTTTTTAGGCACTAAATGCACTGGAGCACTCCACGGGGAATGTGATTCCGTTATAACGTTATTCTCTAAAAGTTTACTTATTTGATTATTTATTTCTGCATTCTGACTAACTGGGTGTCTGTAAGGACGTATATATATTGGATCTTCGTTTTTAGTACGAATTTTATGTTTTACCTGATTGGTAAAAGACAAAGGAACATGTTCACAGTAGAAAATGTCCTTATATTCCGAACATAAGTTAGTTATTAACGATTTTTCTTCCGCGTTAAGGTGTTCTAAACGTAACTTAGATAAGTTATTTTCTAACAATTCGTCTAAGTCTAAATTGGAGTCTAAGTTATTAACTTCGCAACTTTGGTTTTCGAATTCGTTCTTAATTTCGTAAACTTTAAACGGTTTTGTGATAGTAAGTTTCATTTCGCAATCAGTAGTATTCTGAATAACGGTTTGCGCAAATGAGTTAATACAGTTGACCATAGCGTCAGGCATACGGACTCCTGGACAAAACTCTTTGTAGTTTAATAATGCATTACCATTATCTAACATTGTCGGAATACTCACTCTATTCTCTGACCTAGGTGGTATTATAATCTCGTAATTTGATGGTTCGTATAAAATAGGAATGTTTGCCGTTTTTGTCCTTAGGACTCGATCCTTCATATCTACTGAAGCTTCTAATTTTGTTAACAGGTCTGACCCTATTAATCCATCGTAGGCATGAGCTACGTTGTATATACAAAATTTATGTTGTAAATCGGTTTTAAATGTGTTAGTTAAAGGTATGTAAGCTACTTCGTTGTGCGCGCTACGACCATGCGTACTTATTACTTCGAAGGGCTCTATACACTTGAATTCTTCAAAATACTTATTCGCTATCTCTTCGTTAATAAAAGAACGCGTACTTCCTGTATCTAACATAAATATGGAATCTATCTCTGGTAAATAAATATGAGGTAATTTTAATCCACAGTAGTTTAACTTAATTATTTCTGTTGGTATATCTGGGAGGCCTGTATATGAAAATTTTCTTCTTCATGTACAGTCTCGTCTACATAACCTTCCTCTTGGTAGGTTTCCTCGTCATAATTTTGCTCATAGTCGTGGTCTACACAATCATCTTGTTCGTCGTCGTTAAGCATGTTATTTCTTACGGTGCGCATTGACACGTCCGTATTATGAGGCTTAGATTGGTTATTTATTCCAAAACGGAATTGCTGGTTTGGATTACTTTTAAAGAATCCTGACTGTTTGTAATTATTTAAAGTGCGCGGAAACTGTTGAGGTGGACCGTTAAAAGGTCGGTTCTGGAAATTAGGCTTAAAACCTTGAGGAGGTTGACTACCGAATTTTTGTAAGTTGTTTGGATTCGGCGTAAAATTTGGTTTAAAAGGTACTTGCGGCTTCGAGAACTGGCCGTTACTCTGCGAAATACCTAATTTTTGCTGAATTGGTGTTATATTAGGTTTGACTATTTGTTGGTTATTATTAAATTTGTTCTTATTTCTCGCGTTGTACCGCGTTTGGAAGTTGACTTCCTCTGTCACTACACTTAACGCTTGTTCTAACGTTGTGCACTTATTTAGTCTAACAAACCTAATTAAATCTTCTGGTAAGTTGTACATAAAAACGCTTAAAGATGTATTATTAACTATTATGTACTTCGCTGCCTTAATGCCTTCGTCCGTTAATAAATTAACTTTAGAAATAAGCGAACTCCTGACGTTCTGAATCCTATGGCAGAAATCAATGTACGACTCGCCTTGTTTTATTCTTAAATTTTCCAACTCGATGCTTATGCATGCCTCTGACCTAGGGTCACCAAAGTGTTGGACGAAAAGCTCTTTCAAATCTTCCCACGTATTAACATTCTCCCGCTCACTAACTAAAACAGCAGCCTTACCTACTAATCTACTAGTTATACAGTGATAGAGGTAAACCTGTTGTGCTGGATTGTTTTCGCCTCGAAAACTCCTTATAACATACTCACACTTTGAGATGAATAAGTTTAACAACTTATCGTCTCCATCGAATCTAGGAATAATACTTTGTATTTCTTTCGGAATCAACTGGATCTGATTCATATTGAAAGTTTTATTAAAAATGTTTAATTAAACAATTGAAAAACGTAAAACGAATGTTACGCAACTTAATAACTAAAGCGTATGTAATTCATTAAAGTGGAATGAAAATACTCGCAAAATTTTAACGTAATAAGCGATTTTTGTCTGATTACGTCCTACAACTAAAATGTGTAATTTATTGATGTTTGAATAAAAATACACAAAGATTAAAGATCACGTAAAAATGGCGATTTTTGTCCAATTAGACGTGGAGAGGAAATAGACAGGGTAAGGAATGTGAATTAGGTCTACTCACAGTTCGCTCGATCCCATGCCGGCTGATGTAATTGTAGCACACGCGACGTTCGTTGACAAATTTATTTGTTAGGTTCTTTACGAATTAGAGTCTATGCGGCTAGGAAGACGTTACGACCGATTTGAGTGTCTATTAACGTTCACTATTCGCGACTTTACTAATCCGACCCGGCTGCGCCAGTCAAATGTGAACTATACTGTTTCTTAATAAAAAATAATTTATTTAAAAGAACACAAGTATTACAATGGAGCGTACAGTTTACAATGAGCAGCTAATTCTACGTTACAATTGGTTTTATATTAATTAAAGTTATACATGTGTGTGTCCATGTATGGTCACACGGTAGGCCTGATTCACTATAAGTAATTAGTCTAACTGTTTCAGACATCATTTATTTTATGGCAATTGCATATTAGTAAATCAATACACAGGTGTACAATTCTTAATGGTATGGATGCGTGTAGTATGGCACATCTTAATGTACCAACATGGTACGAGATAAGGGTTGGTCACGTGTAACTAGCTACTACGTAAACATAAACACAAAACAAAAACAACAAAAAATCTATGGAGACTTTGTTGTGTTATTTTTCTTGTATTGCCTTTTAGGAGAAGTTTACAAAATGAACGGATTCAGCCAGAAAAAACAATATGTGCTTTAGATGCCGTTCCAGCAACGAATTTTTAACATTACATTATTATTTATATTTCAGTTTTAATAAATATGTTTAAAAATTTATTATTATTGAGGTAGCTATGAAAAGAAATAACGCAATTCAGCATTTTTTGCGGGCGCTATCTTGGATTTTTAATTTATCAAGTCCTTTTATTTGATACCGATATTGAAGGTTTTGTAAAAAAATATGCTATTCGCCATTTGTGGCGGCGGCCATCTTGGGCCGATATTCACCAAAGAAAGCTAGGAACACTTCCGATTAATTCCCATTTCAAACAAAAAAAAACTAAACAACTACCGACTCAGCCGTTCAGGATATACACAAACACACCACATACATACATACATACAACCATGCACGTCTAACTTATCATATTAAGTTTTCATTACAAGTATTTTTTGTAAATACAAAAAAAAAATAATCCGATTAAAAATTAAATGTAAGTTGCGGCTCCTTATCTTCCCTGTTCGGTTCTTTTGACCCCGCGCTGACCTCGATGTGTGCGATACGCGCGAAGTTCAAATTTGACACATTGAGTGAAGACGATAGCTTGCGCGACGCGCGCGACGCGCGGGGCGCGCGGGGCGTAGTGGGCGGAGCTATCTAAAATGAAAATATTCGCGGTAGCGTCTTAATTAACTTATGTTTTAAATCACTTACCGTTTGCTAAGCCTTTGCTTAATGGAATAAATAAACTGAGAAGAAGTAACATCGTAATTTCTAACATTAATTTGTAATGATTTTATTCACATTATTAATATTTAGTTGGTAAATTACGCGTAATTTAATTAATGACCAAAGATCACAGTTGTTCTTTTTTTATGTTTTTCATGCATTTAGCATAAGAACTGGCGTGGACAGCTTTATCGGTTTATTATTTTTATTGCTGATATCATTTTAAATAAATTAACACATTAATTTAGTACTTATAACTTATTTAACTTGCTTTATTTAAATTTTATGATTAATCATTAAGGATACTCTATATTTTAATGTATATTATCCCGATTCCTTTTTTACAAGTATTTGAATGAAAACTTATTTTTTTATAACTAAAGTATTTTATTATTATCTGTTTTTCAAGGACAGAAATCAATTATTAGACATTTATATCTTTATTACAAGTTAGAAGTAAACAGTGAACCAATTTTTGCATTTAGACATTTAGTTCAAGTTTTTATTTATTTATTTTATTGAACTTTTATCGTCGATGTGTGTTTGCAACATAAAACATGATTGGGTATATAAAATATATCGCGCATGCGCAATGAGAAACTGTTTATTACATTATAAAATGTTATTTTTTTTTGTAAAATGAAAACTATTTGTCAATGGCTCGTGTTATTAAGGATTTTTGGTAAATTTTATATTTACTTGTTGATTTTCGTTATTCATTTTTATTTGTTGTTAAAAATTAAATGATATAACGGTTTACTTACGCGTATTTATCGGGATAGCCTGACTAGTATACTTACTAGTTCGACTCGCTCACCCGCCGCCGCGTCAGCTCAATGATTAAGGACTCCGGTTGGGTCCGAAACTAGTCCCGCTATCCCGATACATATACGTGAGTAAACTGTTAGGTAAATTATTTAAGTATGAATCATCCGCACGAAAGTCATTATAAAAAAAAAAAACATTTGTGAATTAGAAAAACAACCGTATAATAGTTAAAAATTGACATACTGCAATGGAATTTGTTTGTAATCTTTAAAGTTTTAGGTTTTACATTTTTTTCTGCATTTAATAAAACAACGTAGATTATCTTATAGCATTGCGACAATGTTTACATTTCAGTTAAATTATATCGACAAAAAATAGGTTTTTTGAATGCTTTTTAAACTAATCACTACCTAAGTACTCACCACTAACGAATTTATATAAAAACACAGTTTGAAGAAGAAAAGAGAGAAAACTAATAACTATGAAAACTTTTCGTAACTTTTATTTGTAATTTCAACGAATCAAACAGCTTTAGCGCTTCTACAGTGCTACAAGGATCTTTCGTCACGTGGATGACATTAACATGAGGGCGTTGGTGTGCATATTCGCAAGCATCAACTCAACTGTCTGTCAAAAGTGATGGTTTTTCATATATGACGGCAGCAGTTCCGATTTCATCCACGTGACAAAAAATCCTTGAAGCACTATACATATCACTTACAGGCAGTTATTAAAACAATTTTTTTTAGCTCTAACACAAGGATTCGAAATCAATTTAAACGATAAACAGCGAAGCGTGAATCTAGCTCTAGAAACCGTTCTAGAATTTAATAACAAAGACAATTCAGCCGACGTCCAGTTCTTAGACAATGTACAAACCTTCATTACCAAAGTCAGAAAGGTTATAGACAAGAATAAGGGGTCCAGAAGAGACTTTAGGACAGGCAGAAGCGAAAACTTAACAGACTTTATCCAAGATATTATTGCCATTCTTAATACTTACGACGAACCAGATTTCCAAGACGTTTTCGACATTCTAGACGATGAAATACGAAAATATCACTACAGAGGATGTAAGTTCTATGAATTGACAGAAAATGGCGATGTTAGGAAACTTTTGGGGTCAAAATTTGATCTTTTACGGTCGCAACCAATATCTGTAATTAAAGGACATGTGAATATGTTGGCAACGATGCTCAGAGACGAGACTTATGATAAACATGTTAAAGAACTCTTAGATTTTATTAATTCCTTGTACAGACAAGATGCGAAGGACAAATTTAGTAAAGTCTTGGTTGCTTTGGAACAGTTTAACAAGCAGAAAGATAAATCTGTGTCTGATCTAGTAAAGATAGTCAGGGAAGGTGTACGTTCGATCATATTTGATCATTACACCGAACTAAACCCTAATGCAAGGAGAGAATTGAAAGCGAAAATCGAAACGTTTTTAAAACAATACAAACAACAACCATCGACGACATTGTCTAAAAAGCAAGCAACTACGACGACTAAAGTAAATTTCAAAGCTGAAAAAAATCCCGACGATTATAAAGATGACAAGTCTGAATCCAAGAAAAGAGAACCTAATAGTTTGAAAGTTGAAAAAAAGGAGGAAAGAGAAACAGAAATTAAAAGCGGCAAAGAAGATGGGCTACAAGAAGATAGACGTAAGAAAGACGATGATTCCGATGAAGATTACAACATGAATAAGAATGAAAATGATATAGGGAGTGACAGGTCAGGTGACTCAGGTCCCTTCAAATACTATGATACCAAAATCGAAGCACCAGAGTACGATGAAAAGAACGAAGAAGGAAACATGAGAGAAGGAAAGGAGTCACTAGAAGATAGAGGGTGGGTTCCAAAGCCCACAAAGACAGACTCTCGCGCCACTGACTCGGGAGAAGACCTGACACAGAACCAGGTGCCCAGAAGTTATCAGAAGACGACCAAGAAGCATAGCTCTAATAATGGAAGGACTTTTAGCTCTGATGAGAAGATATCGGAAGATGTCGGCACGGTGGAGGGAAACTCTGAGGAGTTTAAAGCTGAAGAACAGGCGACGACCACTCAACGGTATTTATTTTTGATGTTTACATTGCTTTTTGACAGATGTCAGTTTAGTTGGTTTTGACAGCTTCACTGGACTAACTATGTATGTGTAAGGAGAAGCTGATTCACGGTTAGGATGCTAAAGAATGCGAATAGAGAATTGAGTATTGAATAGGAGCTTCAAATAAAGGCCCTGGGTTCGATCCCGGGGATCTGAACTTTGAGTTTGGACAGGGGTTCCTGTTTTACTTTTTTTTAAAAAAAAGGTGATGTCTGTAAAGCCTCAAAGCCTCAAAGTGCGGGAGTCGTTTAGAAAAAAACATCAAACGTCCATTTTCTTTCAATTTTACACATATTTTATACCCAAAACAAAATGTCATCATCGTCATCAGTACTGAATAATCCACAGCTGGGCATAGCCCTCTAAGTTTAAGCCAATCTCCCGTCTCTTGCCTTATAAACATTAATTTACTTCCTACTCATAATACAGTACAAAGTGTGACAGAAACTCATCATCATTCCCCTGCCCTTATCCCAATTATTATTTGGGGTCGGCGCAGCATGTCTTCGTCTTCCACACATTCCTATCTCACGTCATCTCGCAAGTAACACTGTTTGCAGCCATATCATCTTTCACACAATCCATCCATAGTTTATTTTATCTTTTCCTATATCCGCCCATATTCTTGTCCAGCATCTTCCTTACCACGAGATCCTCTTTCTTCAGTCTGACAAATCAAATCTAAAGTCATTTATTCAAATTAGGCTACAATGTAGCACTTTTCGAACGTCAAAATTAGATATAATAGACAGCACCCCATCGCCCACCCTTCACCGCTTCCTGTGCTTTCGCTACGAGGGAAGAAACCAAGTAAAAAACTCCCCAGCAACACGCTGTCTTTCTTTGAAAGAAAATATAATACAAAAAAACTACATTTAAATCCAATACCATCAAAAATTACAGCTCAATAGCAAACGAGCAACCTCGCTTCATCACCCTCTGGGAGGAGACAGCCACAGGCGGCATCCCGGGATACATGCTCAAGCAGATGACATCCAAAAAGCACAAGACTCATAAAACTCACAAAACCACAACTAAAACCCATAAACCTCATAAATCTAAAACGCATAAACATCACGAGAAGAGTGAGAAGAGTGAAAAGAGTGAGAAAGAGAAGAAGAAGAAACGTGGGCATAAGGATAAGGTAAAGGAGGAGTATCGTCCAAATCTTTCTAGAAGCAAAAAGAATTTTGAACAAAAAGCAGATGTTGAAGTTATTAGGTCTACTGCGATGGACTTTTATGAATACAAGAAGAATTTCGGGCCAGTGAATAAGAAGTTAGTATAATTTTTTTTTTCATGCGGAATCATCAAATGATCCCGCCCGCTGTGGGTGCAGCGGGAGGGAGTGTCAGACTGTTACTGACTAAAACCCACTATGTTCCTCCTGGAGCCCTTTGAGTGCCGGGCGAGCGGTAACTCTTACAAACATCTCGCAGCCCCAGCAGGAGAAGTTAGAATACTTAGCTTAAGTTTAATTTTGACTGCACGGATAGACGAGTGGAATAGGTCGCAACGCCAATTACGACTGCGCGCCGTGTCGCGGGTTCGATCTCCGAGTAGGACGTGAATTTATGCGTTCCACAAGTGCTTGAATTGAATGTCTGTAAAACCCCACGTGATACAAGGATTAAAGATTAGTGTGGGAGTCGTTTTTAAATAAAAAAAAATAAAAATATGAAAACGTTACTATCTTGGTGACCTTGCGGCTTAAGGCATGGATTTGTATGCACGGAGTACGGGTTCGATCTCCAGCGCAGCAAGCACCACTGTAACTTTTTAAAACAGACCTTTCTTCCACAAGACTTCTGTTTTAAGAGTTAACAGTTAGCATGTCGCTTAAATATATCTATTTTTATAATTGTTTTAGGTCAAGTAACAGTCATTCTGAAGGTCATTCGCCCAGAGCAGCAATACAGAGTCTACGGTGAGTCGTCATCATCATTCCCCTGCCCTTATCCCAATCATTATTTGGTGTCGGCGCAGCATGTCCTCTTCTCCCACACGTTCCTATCTGACGTCATCTCGCAAGTCACACTCTTTGCATCCATATCATCTTTCACACAATCCGTCATTTCTTTGGTCGTCCTCTTCCCTTATACCCATCCACTTTAATGTCCATCACCTTCCTTACCATGTGATCTTCTTTACTCCGTAAGTAAGTCTATGGTAAGAACTGAATTTTAAAATGACACCTTTAAGAGTAACTGTCCGTTGTTGCGAAGCGAGGCTGCAGAGCAGTGAAACTGAGAAATATTAACAAAAATATTGGAATAAATATCCGCTCTTCTTTATTTACATTATAATAAAATGTAAAGTCTGAAAATTTCCTTACTAAGGCTGCCTGTCCACCGGAGCGGAGCTAGGCTGCGGAGCGGAGAAACCAAGAAATATTAACCAATGGCTTGCAAGGAGTTTTTACAACCCAAGGAGGAAGATTTTGTACAACCCTATTGGTTTATCAATCTGAGTTTCTCCGCTCCGTAGCCTAGTTCCGCTCCGGTGGACAGGCAGCCTAAAGCGAGCAATCCACATCTACACCTAATATTATAAAGAGGAAAACTTTGTTTGTTTGGTTGTAATGAATAGGCCCAAAAACTACTGGACCGATTTTAAAAATTCTTTTACCATTCGAAAGCTACATTATCCACGAGTAACATGGACAATATTTTATTTTGGAAAAAAATAGGGTTCCGTAAAATAATTGGATTTTTCGGACACAAACTGAAAAAAATCAACTAAAAAACTTACTTATTTTGCGTACGCTGCCTAAACTACAAACGATAGAACCATAAAATGTTATTATTAATTGTGTATAATACATTAATATTTCACCCGTGCGAAGCTGGGGTAGGTCGCTAGTCTTTAATAAATTTATACAGATGACACTAAGATTTCAAAACGCACCAGTCGCTTTACCAACTAAGTTACTGGGGTCATTGACCGGGAGTTCAAATCTATTCATTACACTTTTACAAATAAATCCTACGCACTATTTGCTGTATACAAGGTGTAATAAAACTACTATAACGATCCTGAACAGGCGTATACTACTATCAATCTAAATACCAGAAATCGTGTTTTTGGAGGTCAATATCAAAAACTGTTAAAGTTATAAATTTTTGTTCCATCCATCTAACGCAAAATTCTCCCCGAAACTCGGCAAAATTTCATAACACTGACAACACTCCACACCACCGCGGCAAATATTTGATCTATTGTACTATTGCTTCAAAGGAGCCGACCAGTCCCAAATTAAATAAAATGTGAAAAAATAATGTTATTTATACTCCATTTGTTTAGGTAATTAACTAAATGTAAACAATCTTGGCGTTACTTTTTAACCAAAAAAATATTTTTTAATTAGGATATTACTACTTACAAATCAAATAACTATAGTTTTAGAAAATCTGAATGTATTTCAAGTTATAAAACGTATTTTACATTTTTCAAGATCACATTTTGTTTAAAAGACATACCAAAATTGTTTACATTTAGTTAATTACCTAAACAAATGGAGTATAGTATATGAATATAAAAAAATAGTATTAACATTATTTCAAATTATGTAAAATCAACTAAGTTTAAAGAATAACCCAGTAAATCGCGGATCAAAAAGTAGGCAATAAAAATACCTTACAAATATAAACAAGATAACTTATAGACATTCAACCTATTTTATTTTGGGGTAATTATAAAAAAAATAATTTCCCCAAAATAAAAAAAAATATTGTTTAAAAGAATGGAATGCTGATAAAATCAATATCAAAAAAATATTGAAACATTCAGCAAAACTAACAAAAAGGTTGCAAAGGGAACGCAAATAGCAGAGCGTGGTTTCGATCCACGGACCTCTGGGTTATGGGCCCAGCACGCTTCCACTGCGCCACTCTGCTCATGTCAAATTGGTGCGAAATTTTGCTTCACTATGCGTTAGGCTCCTTATAAACCCGCATTGAAAAATGTTCGCTGTTTTTTTTTAATTAAACAACACAATCAGAACTTAATGAATCACATTATTTATTTATGCTTCTTATTCAAAATATGTACAATGGCGGACTCAATGCCTGAGGCATTCTCTACCAGTCAACCATAGGGGGGGTGCAGAGAAATACAGAAGTAGGTGCATAAAATAAAAAAGAGTAGTGAATAAAAACTAAAATAAAGAAAAGCGATAATAAAGGGGGAAGTGAAAACAAAAATGTTAAATTACTACTTACATTTCTGCTAACGGGTACATTAGTATAAATAATTATCTCACGACGCACATGTCGCAAAAATTCTATGTTTAGTTGAGTCATTGCAAAAAAAACAAAAAAAAAAAAATAGAAATGTCCAGTACACATGCGCTTTGCAATTAGGTACTTGACATAGACAATTTTATTAGGCCGTTAGATTTTTACTTACAAGTGACGTAACTATTCCCCACATCCATACAACAATCTTTATTGAGCTATATCTTCATATTTTTTATTTATAATACAAAAAAAGTACGTAACCAATGTGTTTTGGCTACACACTTTTTTAGTCAATGAAAAAACTTCATTCATCCTATTCTCCTGCAATAACTAACCTTTCTAAATTTTATTTATATTACAGAGCCGAGCATCCAATAAAATTGAGTATGAAGTTTCCTATAAAGGCGGCATTCCGTACCACACTCGGCGCGAAGAAGACAACTAAACGCACTCAACCAGCTACACCAAAATATGCCAAACGTTATCAACTTAAATCACTTTATCTGACAAGTCCAAAGGATTATAGAAAGTCAGGTGCTACACCCAAAGGATCCAGAGAGGAAAACTCTTACGAACATTTCAGAAAAAAGGAGAAAAACTCAGGGAGGAATTTAAACGAGAGTTCAAGTGATGTTATAATACGAATAAATAATTTAGAGAGACAAATCGAAGAGTTTAAAAACAAAATGGGTACTAGTAAAAGTTATAGCGATAAAGAAAACCAATATGATGTGAAAGAGACCAAAGATTTCGGTAGAGGTAATGATAGAAAACGGTTTAAGATACTTAGGAATACTTCTGGTGAAGATAAGAGTAAAAGTAATGTTTCGGATAAAACTGCTGATTATAATTTAAAACCTTACGGCTATAATGATAACACAAGTGTTTCGAGTACTGTAAAACCTAATACTAGAGAAACAAAAGACTCTGAAGTTTCTTATAAAGTTGCGCAAAATAAAATAGATAGGTCTGATAAAAAGCTTGGTAATGAAGATATACGTCGTGAAGATGGGACAGTGAGCCTAAACTCGGACACAAATATCTTACAAAGCGAAGAAGAAATCGACGTCTGGAAAGATGCTATCAATCTTAATGCTAAAAACGTACCAACTAAACTAACTTCTAAATCTTCTACAATAACTACCAAATCTACCACAGTTTCAAATACGACAACACCGAAATCGACAACAGTTAGTATATTTGATATTTTCATTCCCGTTTCATCACCAACTAAAACTACTATAAAAACTACGTTTAGAACAACAACTAAATCTGAGGAAAATCGTGAACCTTCCAAAGAATTGTCATTCCATAATACTCCGAAGGGTTTAACAGCGTTGAAAGATGCCAGTCCCTTCGCGGCTTCCAATTTTATGAACTACAGTACCGGTGAAGTAGCACAAGAAAGTGTTCAAAACGAAGTCAGTTTTCTACTGAAAAAGAATAATATAAGCGTACCAACAAGTAAACCGGACGACACGTCTTATACCAAATTCTCTCTACCTTTTAAAAGAGCCAGAAAAGAGTTGGCGTTTACCGCAGGAGATAATCAATTTGATTTTAATTATATTGCCAATAAAACTATAGACAAAGCTGAAATCGCGTTCCCGGATCCCTTTCGAAATGCCGACGAAGAACTTGAGATTTTTAAATATGAACCAATGGATTATTAATTTTTCAGTTTACTTATATCTGAATTCATAAAAAAAGATGTTTGCGTGTAGTTTTGAAGTTTAACAGTTTTGTGTATTGAATACTTTATGTTTTAGATTAAATGCAGTTACGATACTGTGTGTTTTTGTTGACCCGTTGAACTCTTAGTGCATTAAAATAGAATTCTGCGGGAACGTATTTTAATACGAAGTGACAATATGGATAAAATATCCCAAAATCTACTATTTACTATTAGAATACTTACCATTACAGTAGAAAATGTCCGTAGCTAGTAGATAGTCTGTTTCTTACTCTGACAACCCAGTTGATATTTTTTTGACACGCCTTGGTGATAGTCCTTCGTTATTTTACTAAAACCCTGTGAATTTGTGTGTTATTTTCCAATAATTAAGTATAATATTGTGTAGCAATTACTTTTTTGTATCAGTGATATAGTTTTGTGTGTTTTAATCAAAGGAATCGTTGCAAACAAGCAGGTAAAAGTCGCTATACTATGTTGTCAATATACAACCCGACCAACACAAATATACCATTTACTGTATACTTAATGCAAGGTTTTAAGACTTTCTAATTCTGTAGGGTAATATCGTAGTATTTGTAGTTATATTTTTATTTATTTATATGAAATTAACACGGTTAAAGTGGCTAAAAACAGCGATATTTTGATATTCGTCTAGTAATTTTCAAAACTTATTTCATGATATACGTGAGTGAGTAAGGTAGGTGTATCACAGCTTGGCAGTGAGTCACACTCATTGTTCATTGATTATTAACTTAAATAACTTGTGTAAACAGGTACTTTCATCTCAAACACTTATTAAAACTTACTAATAACTATATTCTACGCCATTTTTGAATTACCAACATTAAGAAAACAGTTACTTTCACTATCAAAAGTGCAATTTATTGTAACTCACGACTTTTTTTAACGCGAGTTATCTTTTGTAGTTCTCAATTGTCTATCTGCCTTTAGTTCACACCTAAGAGTGATACAGACAGAATAAAAGTTAACAGCATCTCAAATATGATATACTGTTTTCAGTAATAATATAAATGTAGTTGGAATAAAACCTTTTTGGTTAATTTCTTATGGTGTAACAAATTTCTATGATTCATAGAAGAAATATTTAAATTGTTATATGGTAAGTTGTCTCACTTTGAACCAGGTAAATTTCAAAGTCCCATATTGGGCTGAATTTTCAATCAATGCGTTCAATTTGTGTATAGTTAGCATATTTATTTAGCTTCAATTTTGTAACACATTAATTTTTCATATTCTTTTTAGTTTCGGCGTAAAACTGTTTTTTCAGAAAAATATTTTGGTTCAATGAGTACCACCGGTGGTACACATTTAACCAGGGTATGGTCCACATTGAGCCACCTTATTAACTATGTCTTCTAGATCTATTTATAAGGCAAATGCTTTGTAATAATAAAAATCAGTCTTATATTTATTAAAATCACTTAAAATCGTATGATCCTTTAATTGGATAATTAGCCAAATCGGGTTCCAAAGGCATCCGGAGTTTCATGGCACCTGATCAATGCAGATTAACACTTAGGCTTGGCCTCAAGCATGTTGGCAGTCGAATGCCCCCTCTTTTTCAAATTAAAACAATTCTAGAAAAAAAAACTCATTTAACGACTTGGATGTACACAATAAACCATGGTTCAATGTGTAACACCCTCAGGTGGTTCACTGTGAGACACACCACGTTTGATAGCTAATCTCAAAAAATTATCGGCATACCAATCACTTAAAAACTTGAATTGTAGCGCTTTTAATTGCTAAATAACCGTAGAATACAGTGTACATTTAAATAAATTGATATTATTTAAATGAAAAAAGCTAAAAAAGAATGAAATTGGAAAAAAATATTTACTTTTTGAGTCAATTTGCTTTCAAATGCTCCTCACACAACCACTTGGCACACGATATCCACGCAAACTAGTGGGCAATAACGGATCGTAAATACCTCTCTTTCACTCATATTAGCGCGGTTTAGCAACGTGGCGTTTTCGAGATTCGGCGGTGGTTCAATGTAGCTGCCTGGTTCACTGTGAGACACCCGACCCTATCCTTTCTGATTTATCAGTAAACAAAATTTTAAGAAACCATTCCTTTTGAGTGTGTTTGTAAAGGTAAGTTGTGAATGTTATGATAGCTTAGTAGTTTAATGAACAGATTAGTATCTATAAGATTACAGGTTTGAACCTAGGTCAGTATCCTGATGTCTTTATGAATGTTATTTATTTTTACATCACACAAAGGATCAACATCCCATAATGTCAATAGATTCATAGTGTTAGTATTAGTAGATAGTAAATATACACTTAGACTTACAACAAAAACAAAGACATTAAAGGAAAAGACTAATAAAGTCTTCTGGATCCACATGGCAACAATACATGTAGTGCCCAGAGGTGCCCAACCAAATAAAAAATAAGCCTGAGGGCAGGCTTATTTTTTAAATATCTTGGGACAATTTCCACACACGGCTATCTGATCCCAAGCTAAGCAGAGCTTGTGTTATGGTAATCAGACAGCTGATAAACATACTTATATATTTCTAAATATAAACATATTATAGATAAATCACACCCAGACACAGAACAAATGATCGTGCTCATCACACAAACATTTGTCCTGGGTGGGAATCGAACCCACAACCTCTGGCTTAGCAGTCAGAGTCACTAACCACTAGACCAACAGGCCCGTCAAATTAGCAATAATGCTCAGGAGACTGTTGTCGCTGTCTCACACCCAATGTAGTATTGATGCAGGTCTGTATATGTTTCCATAAACATCTCATATATGCAGGGGCAGACCCACAATAGGTCCTTGGATGCCTCTGCTAGTAAAAAACAAAAGGCATTCAAAATAGGCTACAATGTAGCACTTTTTGAACATCAAATTAATAATAGACAGCACCCTATCGCCCACCTTTCACCGTTTCCTGTGCTTTTGCTGCGGAAAAAGATATGGCGCAACAAATTCCTCAGCAGCACGCTGTATTTTAAGTTGTGATGGCTTAGTAGTTCAATGAAGAGATTAGTATCTATAAGATTATTGAACCTATACTCCATTTGTTTAGGTAGTTAACTAAATGTAAACAATCTTGGCGTTACTTTTTAACCAAAAAAATAATTTTTAATTTGGATATTACTGCTTATAAATCAATTAACTATAGTTTTAGAAAATCTGAATGTATTTCAAGTTGTAAAACGTATTTTACATTTTTAAAGATCACATTTTGTTTAAAAGACATACCAAAATTGTTTACATTTAGTTAATTACCTAAACAAATGGAGTATAGGTCAGTATTTTTAAGTCTTTATGAATGTTATAATGTTACCAAATAGGGAAAGTCCTAAAAAGGGTCAGGTCAGGAGTACCCTAAACCGACGGGCGTGTATGAAGCGATAGATGAGTGGTATGCCAGGATCGTAGCAAATGGAAAGATGTGTTCTCTGCCTACCTCCAATGGAAAGAGGCGTGACGTGTATGTATGTATGTATGAATGATATATGCAGGGCATGATTGTCTTCTAGTAGACTTTAGCTCTGTGTACTTTAAACATGTTACATTACATTTGTACTTTCACATGGTTGGTGTAAAACCTGGTGTCAGAGTTTAAGCTACCTGCAGGCCTCTTGAAGTTAAACAATTAGCAGACACGGTGCCAGGTTGCTGTAATAACACTTATTGTGTGATTTCTTCCCATTTCTTCTATATTTAATGCAATTATTATTACTTTCCAACATTTCCTACAATTATCATTAGGTTTTAGTCAATATATGCAAAAACTTATCAAATTATACTAAAACCTTCCTCGAGAATCACTCTATATACATTGGTGAAAACACTATGAAAATTGATGCTATAGTTTATCGCAAAAAGACTGCTACGGTGGAGGACTTTGTGTTATAATATAATGTATGCAGGTATAGTGATACTTATATATTTCTAAATACATACACATTATAGATGAATTACACCCAGACCCAGAACATATGATCATGCTCATCACACATAGGCACACAAACATTTGTCCTGGGTATAGGTATAGGTATAGGTATAGTGATACTCAGAGATACGTATCTCTGAGTATCACTATACCTACATATAGGAAGGGATTTCAACCTTTGTTACTTGTGACATCTGAATTATTCTATGGGGATACTTCTTCTAACTTAGCCATGGATTATTCACATGTAGACTTCAGTTGGCTTATTATGTATAGTTTTTATAACAATACTAAGAGATATTGTACAATAAAGTAAAACATACAGTATCACATGAACATACCTTGGTAAAACAATTTCTTGAATGTATTATTATGTTACACGCCTCATTGTTATCTTGAACAAGTATTTGAGATTATTACAATGTTTATAAGTAATGTTATTGTTTCACAATGTGTCAGTCTTGCTTTTGAATACTTTGATAGGTGATATGGCGTTTATTTTACTTTTAATAGTGGCTCTACCTTTTATCGTATGGTTGATGTAGCTAGTGCCAGAGTTTGCATTGCCTGTTGGCCTCTGAAGTGGTGACACACTCATGAAACATTCTCAGGTGTGCTGGTTTCAGTGGAATGTTTTTCTTCATTTGGTTGGACGTCATATTAGAGCCTAATACTGAGATCCCGTAGCCCACCTGTGTCAGGCTAAAACTCCAGGTTGTACAACAACTATATGTACTTTCTTAATTATTCTAAGCCACTACTGACAATCAGCGAAAGAAAATATTGTGAGGAAACCCAGATTTCAAATATTGGAATCTGAAATCACCAATCCACAGTGAGCGAATCTAGTGATTAATAAATAAATATCTTGGGAAAATATCCACATTAATGCTCAAACAATTACCTGTATGGGTAGGAGCCTGCGCTCAGCAGTGGGACATATATTTATTATATTTACTTTTATTATAGTTAGCATGGTAATCCTTTCTAAGGAAAGGCCAGCTTATAAATGTTCCACTGCTGGGCCTTAGTCCAGCAGTGGAACATTTATAAGCCGATATTATTATCATTTTATGTACTAACATCCTTTTTCTCGTCTCCACAGCAACATGGCGACCATGACAGATCAGTACGGCACGACCGGCACCTTGACCTTGAAGTGGGACCCCCGCAACCTGGAGATACGCACCATGTCGGTGGAGAGGACGCTAGAGCCGCTCGTGCTGCAGGTCACGACCCTTGTGAACAGCAAGGATCGGGATGCTAAGAAGAAGAGGCGTGAGTATATTATATGTTGGTGATATAGTCAGATTTTAGACAGACATTTTAATTGGATATTTATTTTTTGCCGACGTTTTACACCGGCCGAGTTGCACAGATCGTGGTTACGGATGGACTACGGTGGAACACGGCACGGTGCAACTCGGCCGAAACGTCGGGAGGAAAGAAATATCGAATTACGAGAATAAGACCCGTTTGTTAGTGTACAAGTCGCGAAAGTTTAAAAACAGTCAGTCTCAGCCGCTCAGTGTTTTGTTTAACGTGTATTTCGTCTCTAGAAGAAAATATTTAGGAATGAAAGTTAATATGAATTTTATTTATATTGTTTTATTTATTAGATTGTACTATTAAATATTCTTGACTATAAAATTGGTTCAAGACAATGCTCGAACTATTTGTAGCAATGCCCCAGCATTGCATTAGGGGCAATGTCACAAATAGACTCGGCCGCTGATAGAAGTAGACGATACGATATCGATTATTCAATTTATTCAAGCTACCTATGAATATCTAAAAATCTAATGACTGGCGTATTGGATTAGTGGTCAGTGGCCCTGACTGCTAAACCAGATGTCGTGGGTTCCATCTCCACCCAGGACAAACGTTTTTGTGATAAGCACGATCATTTCTTCTGTCTGGGTGTAATTTATCTATCAGTCAGTCAAAGTTGTGCAACTCGACCGAAACGTCGTGAGAAAAGAAATATTGAATTACGAGAATAAGATCCGATTGTTTGCGTACAAGTCGCGAAAGGTTAAAAACAGTCAACACAAGTTCATAGATACTATAATGCGAAAAGACTTTCCCCGACCTATTATAAACTTACCCACAAGCATTCTAACTCTTATACCTATTTAAATTGTCCACAGCCGGCAAATCGAAACGCGCGAGCGCCCTCGTGGCGACCGTGGAACGTGCCACGGAGATATTCATCGAGCGCGGGCAGAGCATCGCGTACGAGAACCCGGAGATCACGCAGCAGATGCTGACGGCCGTCGAGGAGGTGCGCAAGGCCGGTGAGTTATGTTACACGAGCGAGACAGAGCATATGGCATAGAGCGGCATCTCGCTTCTACGCATGTATTTGTTAGCTGTGACTAATTGCACAGTAAAAGGCACTAATTGAAAGTTAAAATTTCATTTCAACGATTTCATTTCCTTGATTTGGCAGCAGATTCAATTGATCATGAGGGGTGGGCTTTTTGCACTTTTCCTTCGAGAGGGAGTCCTATCGGTCAGAAGCCAGCCAGGGTCCCGCAGAGTGTGCGCGAGCCGGGCCGGCCATTAAACTTGTTGCAAGTCTTAAGGCCACGTGAGTGAGTGAAAGATTCTTAACCCCGATTTCTGGAAGTTTGATCAATTGAATTTTCTTTTTCGAGGTGAAACGCTAATGACTTTAACCCACGGCGTGGAGGTATATCGGACTCCCACCGATTAAACGCACCCCGAACCTCTTCTACTACCTAAGCCAGAGTCACGGGATCTCTGGCTCTGACTCTTGATCAGACTTCCAGAAATCGGGGGTAAGAATCTTTAAAAAGGAGGTGGTACTGAATCCTGTCATATTAATTTTATTATTGGTCACTAAATGTCACTTACGTGGCCTTAAGACTTGCAACAAGTGTAATGGAAAGATTTAGACATTCGGCCAGTGACCTTGGTAACTAAGTTAAAATTTTAACTCTGGTTCAATGACCTCTGTTCTGTAGTTGAGATTGATAAGTTTAAACTGTCGGTGGCTTAATTGGTACTAATGAAACACAACTAGAGTCAGTAACGTTTTGAAAGTGCCTGAAAAGACCACCCAAAATAAAAAACCTTTTGATTTTATATGTTCAAATATTTGTGTGATCCATAAATGCTAGTCAATGACATGAAAGTTTCGACTAAATATTTTACAAACCCTACGCGCAAAAATTCTTAGTAGAGTTAAAATTTTTGTTCCTTCTTTTAGCCAATGTACAGTCGCGAGCAAAAACATGTGAAATTTCTGACGCTGTTATGGTATATTTCCTGAAACAAAATTTTACGGTTTTATACAGTATGTATATTTGAACGACGGACTTATTCAAACCACCAATAGTTTATGCATAGACTTCACCAATAAACGTATAAACAATAAAAAAAACCCTGATTAATGACGAACAAAATCGTTCCAAAAAAGTCCTAATAACTTCGCAACGTTTTAACACCCTCGCGCTTATCGAACATATGCGCGGTCAATGACTGACGCCGACGTAGGTATGAATGCATTTCACTGCGCGGCACTCGTCGTCGACATCACAAGGGCCGCGGGGGGGCTTGCGCGCTCGCTGCCTTAGCGGCGGCACGTGTTTGGCGCGTGATATTAAGCGTGTTCATAAATACTGTATTTTATCGGATAGTTATATGAAAAATTAAGGTCATAGTTTTTTTACATATTTGGGATGAGAATCGAATACTGACCACCCTCCTTCAATAAGTCCGTCGTTCAAATATACACACTGTATATGACTTACAACTTCAACTGTTTGGTTGTGTTTACATGTTTTTGCTCCTGACTACACCCACGACAATATCTTCACACAATGCTCCATTCTTCACTCCTAGGCGCAGGCATGTCTCTCGCCGCGCGCGAGTTCTCGGAGGAACCTTGTGCCTCAGCCGTGCGCTCCGGCATGGTGCGCGCGGCGCGTGCGCTCCTCTCCGCCGTCACGCGGCTACTGATCCTAGCCGACATGGTGGACGTGCATCTGTTGCTCAATAAACTTAACACGGTGAGTGGTAGTGTGGCGAGTTCTCAGAGGAACCTTGTGCCTCAGCCGTGCGCTCCGGCATGGTGCGCGCGGCGCGTGCGCTCCTCTCCGCCGTCACGCGGCTACTGATCCTAGCCGACATGGTGGACGTGCATCTGTTGCTCAATAAACTTAACACGGTGAGTGGTAGTGTGGCGAGTTCTCAGAGGAACCTTGTGCCTCAGCCGTGCGCTCCGGCATGGTGCGCGCGGCGCGTGCGCTCCTCTCCGCCGTCACGCGGCTACTGATCCTAGCCGACATGGTGGACGTGCATCTGTTGCTCAATAAACTTAACACGGTGAGTGGTAGTGTGGCGAGTTCTCAGAGGAACCTTGTGCCTCAGCCGTGCGCTCCGGCATGGTGCGCGCGGCGCGTGCGCTCCTCTCCGCCGTCACGCGGCTACTGATCCTAGCCGACATGGTGGACGTGCATCTGTTGCTCAATAAACTTAACACGGTGAGTGGTAGTGTGGCGAGTTCTCAGAGGAACCTTGTGCCTCAGCCGTGCGCTCCGGCATGGTGCGCGCGGCGCGTGCGCTCCTCTCCGCCGTCACGCGGCTACTGATCCTAGCCGACATGGTGGACGTGCATCTGTTGCTCAATAAACTTAACACGGTGAGTGGTAGTGTGGCGAGTTCTCAGAGGAACCTTGTGCCTCAGCCGTGCGCTCCGGCATGGTGCGCGCGGCGCGTGCGCTCCTCTCCGCCGTCACGCGGCTACTGATCCTAGCCGACATGGTGGACGTGCATCTGTTGCTCAATAAACTTAACACGGTGAGTGGTAGTGTGGCGAGTTCTCAGAGGAACCTTGTGCCTCAGCCGTGCGCTCCGGCATGGTGCGCGCGGCGCGTGCGCTCCTCTCCGCCGTCACGCGGCTACTGATCCTAGCCGACATGGTGGACGTGCATCTGTTGCTCAATAAACTTAACACGGTGAGTGGTAGTGTGGCGAGTTCTCAGAGGAACCTTGTGCCTCAGCCGTGCGCTCCGGCATGGTGCGCGCGGCGCGTGCGCTCCTCTCCGCCGTCACGCGGCTACTGATCCTAGCCGACATGGTGGACGTGCATCTGTTGCTCAATAAACTTAACACGGTGAGTGGTAGTGTGGCGAGTTCTCAGAGGGAACCTTGTGCCTCAGCCGTGCGCTCCGGCATGGTGCGCGCGGCGCGTGCGCTCCTCTCCGCCGTCACGCGGCTACTGATCCTAGCCGACATGGTGGACGTGCATCTGTTGCTCAATAAACTTAACACGGTGAGTGGTAGTGTGGCGAGTTCTCAGAGGAACCTTGTGCCTCAGCCGTGCGCTCCGGCATGGTGCGCGCGGCGCGTGCGCTCCTCTCCGCCGTCACGCGGCTACTGATCCTAGCCGACATGGTGGACGTGCATCTGTTGCCTCAATAAACTTAACACGGTGAGTGGTAGTGGTGGCGAGTTCTCAGAGGAACCTTGTGCCTCAGCCGTGCGCTCCGGCATGGTGCGCGCGGCGCGTGCGCTCCTCTCCGCCGTCACGCGGCTACTGATCCTAGCCGACATGGTGGACGTGCATCTGTTGCTCAATAAACTTAACACGGTGAGTGGTAGTGTGGCGAGTTCTCAGAGGAACCTTGTGCCTCAGCCGTGCGCTCCGGCATGGTGCGCGCGGCGCGTGCGCTCCTCTCCGCCGTCACGCGGCTACTGATCCTAGCCGACATGGTGGACGTGCATCTGTTGCTCAATAAACTTAACACGGTGAGTGGTAGTGTGGCGAGTTCTCAGAGGAACCTTGTGCCTCAGCCGTGCGCTCCGGCATGGTGCGCGCGGCGCGTGCGCTCCTCTCCGCCGTCACGCGGCTACTGATCCTAGCCGACATGGTGGACGTGCATCTGTTGCTCAATAAACTTAACACGGGTGAGTGGTAGTGTGGCGAGTTCTCAGAGGAACCTTGTGCCTCAGCCGTGCGCTCCGGCATGGTGAGTGGAAAAACTAACAGTATTTGAACGTGCTGCTACTAGAGCATTAATGTCAATTTGAACTCGCGGTCAGTGAACTTATCTACCGAGGTCATTGACGGCTAGTTCAAATTTCTCCGTTGTATTTATTAAACCCATTGTAACCCGGAGAGGATATTAGGAAATTTAACATAAAAAATATTAAAACAACTGACAGTATTTAAACGTGCTACTACTGCTACTACTAGAGCTTTAATTTCAATGTAATAGGATGATTTGAACTCGAGGTCAGCTGACTTAGCATCATAGGTCATTGACCGCTAGTTCAAATCTCTCCGTTGCATTTATTAAACTTGTTGTAACCCGAATCAGTCGCAAGTTTATAAACTCCTTGATGGTTACACGAACGAATGACTACATCTGCCTTCCAAAGAGAAATAGATAAGAGAAAGGCCTTTTCCCAGCAGTGGGACAATAAAATCTTAATAATGATATGGTCCGGACCGACATCGGCCACGGTGGCTAGCGTTACTACACCAGCCAGCTACGTGGGACATATTATAGTGCACAAGCGTGTGCTAACACAGGTGCACTCTCTGTTCCTTTACTCTCATAGCTCGATGGGCAATCCGACACGACCGGAGAGAGATCCCAGAGTGAGAGGTTTAGGACCCACATTCACAGCTTCCATGTTTCGAAAGGCACTTCTACCTTTCGAAACATGAGAGCTATGATATTTGTTTTTAAAAGGGCACACAACATTCGAAAAGTTTCAGGACTTATAAAGGACTTATAATAATACTAACAATTGGGGTTTAAATTACTCCTTTTTTAAATACATACATCACATATTTAGACTACCAATCGTATCTCTCAGGTGGAAAACGACTTGGAACAACTCAAAGCGGCCTCTTCCCAATCCGAGCTTGCGGAATCAGCCCGCCAGCTGACGCGGTCCGCGGGCGAGCTGGCCGCGCAGGCCGCGCGACGCCAGCGCGAGCTGCGCGAGCCGCGCGTGCGGGACACGCTCGCCGCCGCGCGCGCTGTGCTCAAGAAACACTCCACTATGCTGCTCACGGCCTCTAAGGTGGGTCGCTACAAATTCAAATTCAAATCATTTATTTTGCAAATAGGATAAATTTTATCACTTTTACATGTCATCTTCTTAAATATGAGCTCGCTGGAATCGACATTTCCTAACTGGCTACCCTGAGAAGAAACGTCGAAACAAACTCAGGGGTCATCGCCTCTTTTAAAGTCCAGACAATAGTGTTTTCACATTGAGTAAAACAATATGCAGGGTCTGGACTGGCCTTTAGACGAAAGAGCCAGATCGATCTGAGGAAGCCTGTGCCAACAGGCGTCACGCAAGCCTCGAATGCAGCTGATGTGACGTGAACACGTGATGTCTCAGAAGAAGGTGGCCGACCGTCGTTGCGAGAGGCGGACCCTCTGGCGGGGACGAAGGAGACGACAAAGGCGAATATACGCCCGCCTCCAACCTGCCGGTGTTGGGCTAGGGGCGCACTGATCCGCCCCTGAATCTCCCCCCAACCTAGGTCACGGCGGGGGCTGCAAACGGTTGGGCCGTTTGCAGCCCCGCCTCCTAGGTTCATGGAACTCGCCGGAGTGGGTCTCTAGGTAAAGGTAGTGTCGCAGGTTCGATTCCCGTGTACGACAATAATTTGTGTGATCCACAAATCTCGTTTTGAGACGAGATGTGGTTGTGTATGTGAATCGTGTGTGTGGAAACACAGTCACTACTATCTTATATGTATGACGGCGAGACGGACGGGATAGGTATACGAACTCTCCGACATATACCACCTCTCCGACACGGCCATCCTGATGCTTCACACGTCCTCGTGTGAATCTGTAAAGGAAAATACCACAAGTAGTATTTACCACCGCTCGGTCATCTCTGACCACAAAACACCTCTTAAAGGGATTTCTGAAGCTCCCTCTCACAATTTTTAACTCATCATTATCACACATCAACATTTCAACACATATCGCAATCTCATTCAGTACCTCCACGCACATCAACACACACAACGCCTCCATCAAGCGTTGTACTACCACCTAGTAACACCTCCATCAAGTGCTACTAAGTCCAACTAAACAATGCCTCCATCAAGCATTGTATGTTCACAGTGCCTCCATCAAGCACCCAAACCAACACACACAACGCCTCCATCAAGCGTTGCATGCTCACAGTGCCTCCCTCAAGCACCCAAACCAACACACACAACGCCACCATTAAGCGTTGCATGCTCACAGTGCCTCCCTCAAGCACCCAAACCAACACACACAACGCCTCCATCAAGCGTTGCATGCTCACAGTGCCTCCCTCAAGCACCCAAACCAACACACACAACGCCTCCATCAAGCGTTGCATGCTCACAGTGCCTCCCTCAAGCACCCAAACCAACACACACAACGCCTCCATCAAGCGTTGCATGCTCACAGTGCCTCCCTCAAGCACCCAAACCAACACACACAACGCCTCCATCAAGCGTTGTATGCTCACAGTGCCTCCCTCAAGCACCCAAACCAACACACACAACGCCTCCATCAAGCGTTGCATGCTCACAGTGCCTCCCTCAAGCACCCAAACCAACACACACAACGCCTCCATCAAGCGTTGCATGCTCACAGTGCCTCCCTCAAGCACCCAAACCAACACACACAACGCCTCCATCAAGCGTTACATGCTCACAGTGCCTCCCTCAAGCACCCAAACCAACACACACAACGCCTCCATCAAGCGTTGCATGCTCACAGTGCCTCCCTCAAGCACCCAAACCAACACACACAACGCCTCCATCAAGCGTTGCATGCTCACAGTGCCTCCCTCAAGCACCCAAACCAACACACACAACGCCTCCATCAAGCGTTGCATGCTCACAGTGCCTCCATCAAGCACTACAATACTAACTACTTTAGCCAGACCTATACATGTCATAGTGACATGGTTACACAAACGTTTACCATGAAACCCGTTAGGAATAGTTTCTTTCGTTAGTGTGCTCTCAGCACCTGAACCGCAACAAAATGAAACCTGCTCACCGGATGCATCAATGCACCACAGACGTTGGTGACGTCATATACGTTGACCTTCCTCACAGCAGCCGAAGTGACTGCAACACTCGTCGACTTCTCCATTCCCGTCGTAGCTTCTCGTGTAGTGCTCCTCGGCGCGGCGATTGAAGCAGATGACGACTGGCCTCCTTGTAGGTTGACTTCCTCGACGTGGTCGTTTTACATTGTGACGCTCAGTTTCCTCTTCTTTTGTTTTCATATCGTCGTCAACTCTATGTGGGCGAATCTCATTATTTCTCTGTAGGGAGCGGGCCTATCCCACTTCTGATGACGGCGAGACGGACGGGATAGGTATACGAACTCTCCGACATATACCACCTCTCCGACATGTATATAAAATTCCCGTGTCACAATGTTAGTTACCGTACTACTCTGAATCGGTCCACGATTC